>JAMLFY010000010.1:6650106-7117247 GCA_030441495.1 Dalbergia oliveri
TGTCACGAATTTGGGAACGTGACTGACACTTGAAGAATCCATCCGTGTAAGCCTCGTGATCACTAAGTCACACTATATGCATAATTTATCATAATATAATACTTAAAACATGATTTTCTTCTAAATCAATATCCATTTCACTATTCAAAACATAAAATTCAAATCATGAAAACTAAAGTATCTAATCTTTAAACGTTGAAAATCCTTTTTAACCAAATCTACCGTCATGAAAAATATAATCTGGTTTACCACATGATATTAATCAAAAATCTGAAAATTGTTAACCTTAAAACTAAATTCTACTACTTGGCTTATCAAATACATAATCTAATCAAAATCAGAAATTTGAAATCCAAACTTAAATCTTGGAACACATATAGGGAAATTACATAAACTTTGAAAATACTACAGTATTTCAAAATATATGTGTGGCTCAAATCCTACCTAAAACCACTAGAGCACTTCTACAACTAACATGATCCTAAACCAAGCCTTATTTCAAAAAAAAAAGTTCACCATTGAATTTGTTAATTATTGAACAGGGTTAGAAATGGATTTGCATGCAACTATGAAAGGAAAGAAGGGGTGGTGTCAACGGACTTAGTGAGTAGATTCTCACCCATCACTCACATGGGATGACCAAGGAAATATATAATACAATATACTTGCATTAAACATAAATCATTTGATATTTACATGCATAGCTATATATATATATAAAACTCTTCATTCCATAGATCTATAACAAACATTTCTAAATTCATAATCAAATTTGAAATCATTTAACTAAAGTGTGCAAGAGCGTTAAGAACAGTATGCTGAACATAATAAATACATATATAATAAATAAAGCTGTAAATCATAAATGAAAGATCATACTCATTCTTAGCGAACTAGAGCACATGCTGAAATTATAATAGTCCTGCGAACAAGCTATGGGTACCTAACTAGGTCTCGTTTCTGGAACTGCAGGGTGAACTTCCTCTAATGGACAACTTGGTACCAAGGTTAACAATCTCACAGCCATTAACTAACTTTTGTTTCCTTATCTCTACGACTAAACTAGTTTGTCAAAAAAACCCAAAACTAAAGGGTGGACACTTTGTCCCTCGTAATACGAGCCCCTAAATTATAAGTACTCTGAGAGTTTGGATTCATATAACTCTAACAATATGACTTTAGCATAACCGTTGCTATGAAATCATGCCCAAGGATCGTCCGTTTATAAGAATTTCGATTTCAAATTCAAGAGCATGAATTGAAGTTGTTATGAATCATTCTAATTCCATACTTCTTTGTACCATATGCTAAAATTCTAAGTTCAAAACTTAAACTAACATATCTTTTCATATACTTGATCAATTTAAAATCATAGTTTAAAGCACTGGGTTCTAAATCATGAAAACTCAAAGCCATAATAGTATATTTCTTCATAAAGCTAAACCATACTCTATTCAACATAGCTCAACCTAATATTTCAATAAAACGATAATAACATATTTGACACTTTCATAAGCATCTTTAAATCATACATTTTCGCAATGAGTATTTCCTAAGCATATAAAACATTTTCATAACATGCATCAGTCCAATTCATGGTCCCATGGTTTTGAAAATTTTCATTCTTTCATGCTATCATCATAAATCATAATTTTTCTAACTCAATATAATCATGTAAAATCATATTCTATACTTTTTCTTATTTCAAATTTCATACTTAACAATCATTATGCAAGAAACATATTCATAATGATAAAACTAAGGCTATGAGGTCAAACCCACTCACTTGGAGGGGAGAAAGGTATGGCATCAACACCAACGAAGCCTGTGGAGCTAGGACGGCACAAACAACTGCCATAGAGCAACCATAAACTCTAAATTAATCTCTAACAATCCCTAGATAGCTCTAATATAACTCTAACAACCTTGAGGAGCACCCTTACTTAACAACAATGAGAGAACAATAAAGCCTCTATACTAGAACATGGAAAGGAAGAGAAAGGAAGCATAAACCAATAACCAAACTCACCTTGAAGCTTGGAGGAAGAGGATTTGATGGAGGATGAGAGTGGAGGGGAGGAAGAACTCCTTGGCAAGGCTAGGGCTCAAGTTTATTTCTGGAGGAGGAAAACCCAAGTTGGAGTATATATAGGGCTCATTAAATGAAATTACATCGTTTTGATCTGACATTAGACATGTTTACTGCGAGCAAAGCTTGCTGAGCGACCTGGAGAAACAACAACTTCCTGCGTGAACATATCTCGTTCCAGCGACCTCCTACCACCTGCTCACTCGGTGAACATAACTCGCTCAGTGAGGCCGTTCTGAAAATTTTGCGCAACAGCACCCAATTGCATTCTTTTGTCATCTTGGCATCTGGGTGTCTCAACACTTACTTATTTACATTTCCTAATTTTAAGTTAATGAACTTTAAAACATAAATGTAAACAAGGAAATACCTTCCATTTGGATTCAAATAAAATATCATAAAAATCAAAATCCCAACCAATGAAAATCCAAATTTTGGGTTTTAGTTCAAATCAAATCTTAAAGATTTTCTAAACTTGTGGGCAAAAAATGAAACGTTTAGAGGTTTCATAAAAATCATTAAAAAATCACTCTTTAACTTATTTTCCTTTTGGAAACCAATACAGGACTTTTGATCCAAGAATATGGTTCTATCATATATCCCTCCAAGTATGTGTAGGATCCATACTTAGTGAAATTCAGACCCAACTTGGGTGGGTCCTGGAAACCCTAGGCCGTACAAAACTTGTCTAGTGACATGTGTACACCCTGTTGCATTTTGTTCATGGGTTCCTATACTATCCTCTTTAGTGTGAAAAATTTTCTTCCCAATTCTTGGCGTGCCCAAGTGTCGCTAGACTTTACATTTATCCTCAACTCTGTTACGATTATTTTGGATTAGTTTCCCCATTATAACTTTAGTTGCATTATGATTTGTTACAACAAATGTTCTTGGTATAGGAACTACATAAACCATTGGCGGTACAAGAATGTGATTGTGTTCAACACTTCCAACTGACGTACATTGGTTGGTTCATTGGTTGAACACAAGGAACGTAAGAAGTCTGGGACAAAAAGATATTTGTGAAGGCATCGATAGTGTTGGTCATCTGCTCCACTACATTGGTGAGCACATGTTTGCTTGGTGTGATAAATTCACCACGATCCTAGCTACGATGTGTTTTCATTGATTAATAATAAAATCAAGACAAACCACCATGAGGTAGGAACGTTTTACTACATTATAGTATTTGATTGATACATTTGGATTGGTTGTGTATGGATTGCTTGTTTGAATTATGTAAACTACCTTCCAAGTCAATGTCAAATGGATTTTGAGGGTAAAATGTTTTTTAAGGTGGTATTGTTACACCCCAAAATAATTTTTCCAAAAATTTTATTTAGACTTTGTTAACTAAAATTTCAAATTTTTGATATAGTCGTCATGAGAAACGACTTAATGGAAGAGTAAAAAAAATGAATAGTAACATTGCAGGCCTTCGAAACAAACGAATCCCTAGAGCCTGACTAGCAAATGCCTAGGACTGAGAAAATGATAGGATAAGGTTAGAAAAGCTTAGAAATGAAATTCTAAACCCAGAATTAAATTTTAGGCAATATCTATTTTCCTGACTACGACATTTTATCCGTTCAATAAAATTTAGTTATGCGCTTCTTACACCATATGAAACCTGGAGTACAAGTTTATAACATGGCAAACTAGCTCGTACAATCCCTTGATCGTTTTTGTTAGCCCTTATCATCATAGCATTTGCCAATATAAGGAAGAGATAAAAAAAGGATTATTCAAATGCTTTTATCCATAAAGGATGAGCTTCGACAATGTTCGTTTAGAAATCCTAAAGAGTGAGGAGGAAATTAGAAAATGTTATGAAGATGACGTTGAGCTCAACAAAGATGAGTTTGGAGAGATAATGGTATTCAACGATACCATCATATTATAGTTTCTCATCAAACTATTGAAGAGAGATGAACCTACACTAAACTGAAGCTGACTTTTGCTAAAATTTTCCCATCATGAATAATCTATTTCCTATGATGGTGCTTCAAAAATTATTCAGCCTAGCCCATGATATTGGTATGTCCTTGTTAGAAATTAGTTTGCAACTTTTAAAAATATTCAACTGTGGAAACATAGAGCAAGACGGGAAAGTCGTGAGTCCAAAACATTTTATTGACCTTGCGAGTATTATCTTTTCCTAGTCAATTTATCTTGGCTCCGAACAACAAACAACAAAACTAGTGGATCTACCCAACAACACAACCAAGCTTTGGCTTGATGTTGTGGACATCAAAGTTGTTGGTAAAGAACGATCCTTGCTAGACATCACTTTAAGGGTACGCTTTAACGATCCCAAGAGTTATGATGGACAAATCTAGAGTGGCAGACTTACGGAATGTGATGTTCTTTGAAAGATGCTAGTACCCCAATTCAACATTTGTCACGACTTATTTCAACATGTTAATACCTCAACACATGTGACGATACCAAATATACATTACACAAGCGATAACAAATATATCTTGCATATGTAATGCAAACATATAAATTGCATGAGTAACAATTAGTGCCAAATTAATATATTATGATTTAATTCATATTTTAATATATATTTAATTTGTTAAGTTTAGAATTTGCAAACATACAATCTTGTGCATTGCATGGATTAAAAACTAGTGTATGTATATATATATATATATAAATTAAGAGTTTTGCTAACTAGTACCCTTATGGCACTAGTTAAGGATACAAAAAAAAGTAACTTACATGACTTTTGAATGGATCTCAGCTTTGAAAATACAAAAATTCTCTTTTCCATGATGAAAACTTTCTGCTTTAACTCCTTAGCCAATGCCTAAGTGTACTAGTTAGATCAACCCAATAAAGTAATTGTTTCGGAAAAGTAAGAAAAAAAAAAAACAATTTCAAATAAGCCTTTAATTTTTCCTTATCAATTAACAAGTGTATGATCACATTTTATAATATTTTTGCAAAACAAAATAGTATAAAATTAAGACTACAACGCCATAATGATAATTGCTCACTTCCAGATACTATAGTACCAATGCCAAATCCAAGTTCTATTGTCAAGATAGCATGGAAACCGTTTAGATCTTCAAGACTAGACCAATGTTGGGTACATGTCGCCCAAGTGGAGTTGTTAGCCAAGACTTTTGATTATGGCTACTACTTCCCTTGCATCCTCGACCTTATAGTCAAATTTTTTTTCATGTACCAGCATATTGTAGTCTTCATTACAACCAAACTCTATAACAAGTTGAAATAAATCGCAACAAAGATCAAATTAGGGTAGTAGCATATTTCAAAGAACATCACGTTTGTGCCTTTGTAGATTTGTCCATCACAACTCTTGGCATCATTGAAGTGTAACACTTAAGACTAATGTCCAGCAAGGATCGTCCTTTGCAGAAACCTTGATGTCCACCCCATCAAGCTAAAGCTCAGCGCCCAATGTAGTCCCACTAGTTCTACTATTTATTGTTTGGAGCCAAGACTAATTAACTAGACAAAAGACAATATTTCACGAGCCAAGACTAATCCCATCTTGCTCTATGTTTCCACTGTTGAATATTTTTAAAAGGTGCAAACTAATTTCTGACAAGGATCATATATTGTGGGATAGGCTGAATAATTTTTGAAGCACCATTATAGGAAGTAGATTATTCATGATGAGAAAATCATAGCAAAAATCAACTTCGCGATTTAGTGTAGGCTCATCTCTATTCAGCATTTTGAAGAGAAACTCTAATATGAAGGTACCATCGAATACCATCATCTCTCTAAACTCATCTCTGTTGAGCTCAATGTCATCTTCGTAACATTTTCTAATTTCCTCCTCACTCTTTAGGATTTCCAACGAACATTTTTGAAGCTATCCTAGGTCTAGAATAAAAGCATTTGAATAATCCTTTTTTATTTGTTCCTTATATTGGTGCATGCTATGATGATAAGGGCCAACAAAAACTCTAAGGATTAAATGAGCCAATTTGCCAAGTTAGATTCTACTCTTAAATATTGATGGTGTTGATGTAGTTGAGCTCATCTATGGTTAAGCTTCACTCTCTCCTAAATGATCAACTGATTACGATTCCATTTTCCCAATTTTCCTATAATAATGGCAAGAATGATGAATAATGTTGAGTTTAAACATAGTGTTGACTTTTTATAAAATAGATAAAATAAAATTGGTGATTGGAAATTGAGATGAATTGAAGCCATATGATAGTGAAGTGTAAGGGGTCAAAGGAAAGTAATAAATGTTATTGATTTGGTGGATGAAGGTAAAATAGTTCTTTTATGTGGCTTGGTGCATGCACAAAAGAGGTGATAATTAACTAGTATTTATAGTTTTCACTCAGCCTTTTATAGGCAGATTGTTTTGCATTTTATACAATAATTTTCAGATTCTTTCTACTTATCAACAATATGTAAGGCTTCTAGTTATTATTTCCTTAGGAGTCATGGTTTTTGTTTAATTTTCTTTTGGATTCTAGTTTTATAGTATATAACTTTAGTATTTTTAATTATTTTCATTGCCTTTTAGCTTAGTTCTTTGGTTGTTTAGTTTTAATCGCATTTAACCTAATTTAGGGGTTTAATCTTGTTTTCCCTTTGTTTTGTAGGTTTTGTAAGAAAGAATGAAGAAACAAGTTTGCAGGTGAAGATGGGAATGCAAACTGGCATGACTTGGAAATGTTTCTTAAGAGAAGACCCATTGATAAGGTTTTAGATGTCTCACTAAACCCAAGTTATAGCATTGCCATATCCACGGTAATGTAGGTACAAAAGTCTAACACTTGGACTGGGCCATGTACTTACCAAGTATAGTCTAAGATTTTGTATGTTAAGAAGCTAGAATGCATGAATTTTATGATAGTCTACTCACCTCATTCTAGCCTAATTTAAAATGGAGGCTCAAGCATAGGGAGCTCAAGGCATTGTGGTTAAAGGGATTTGACGGGAAACTTTTCTTGATTTTTGCAAGCCATTTGATCATTTCTTTTGTTCATGGGTTCCTATGCTCTCCTCCTTTGGTTTCTTTTTCACTTTTCATGATGTGTAACTAAATCTTCTTTGTTGGGGTGATGCATCAATCCTAATTGTTTAACACTATGTTAATGTGAATGGAGATTATGCCATGTTCTTATTTGATTGTGAGCATTACATTTAGTTTGATTGACTCTGAATTGTTTAGTCATCAATTTGGGATTCTAAGGATTTATGCTAATTTGAGAAAAGGTGTGCGAACCTAGCTTTCCTATCAATTATGTGTATCCAATACATTCAATTATGATGGTGTGGGTGTCCAATTTGAAAAATCACTTTTGGTAGTATAAATAATATTGTTGAAAAAAAAATTCCACAAAAGACTTTAGCTTATATTGCAAGTCCTAAAGCGAAGTGCAACCACTATTTATAGTTTTCACTCATAGAACCTTTAGGTTTGCATTCAAATTTTATGCAATATTTTTCAAAACTTCTGTCTACTTGTGAGCATATGTAAGATTTCTAGCACGTACTTTCACAATCTCCCTCTTCAATTCTCTAAATGCACTAACTGTTTATAAAAAATGGAAATCATGGGAAAAATAGACATTTCATCCTTTACCTTTATTAGATCTTTCAATTTGATCATCAACTTTTCATCTTTCGTAATTTAGTCCTTTAAGTTTCAAATTATTTTCAATTTGATCCCAAATCACTATGCTATCATATAGTTGATGGAATGTGTCACATAAGCATAAGCAAGTTGGAACCAAATGGAATGTGTCAACCATTTGACGAGATCAACATCCATGTACAATAAAGATAGCACAAATAACCTTCGAAACCCAGCTTTTGTTGTTGGTAAAATTAACTTGAAATAACACTTTATTATACGAAATTTAGTCCTTTCTCGAATTACTAGCCTTGAGACATGATTCAATAATTGGCAGAGGAATCAACAACTTGTAAGCATCATGGTTCTCAAGCAGGAGTGTGAACGAGGGGAGTAAAGAACGAGACTAAAGACCAAACCCAACACTATACCAAGCGATCCACACATTGGTGGCCAGAACATGAACAATAAGAATACTCTTAAGATTGTTGGTAAAACTAACCTGAAATAACACTATTAATACATAGATAGAAAATAATAATTAGTTACAAATAACAAATCATCAATTCAGTACAAGAACACAAAATGAAGAATCAAATAAACAAACAATAAAGAACAAAAGAGATGGCTTATTGTGATCAATGACTAAGGTGTGCTAGGTACTAGGCTTAAGAGCATTCGCCATGACGAGCTTAAAGCTCTGGATGGTCTTCACGGCTAATCCTCCTAAGATACAATAGTCACATCTCACTAACTCTGCACTTGAACTAGTCAGGCTACAAAAACAACTCTCTTAGATTGCTCAAGAGAACTCATAAGATTACAACCAGGACTAATAATTTTCTGAATTTGTTGGCAAAAGAAGGAAAAGATATATAATGTTAAAATCTTTTGTCGTAGGTGTGAACTAATTGTGTGAGCGAGTGTGCTTCCCATTATTTACAGAGGAACCATATAAAACTTGGTCAAAGCATCGTGAGGTATTGGAAGCAAAGTTTCATAATTGCAAGCCAAAAAATTTGGAGCTGATTTGTGTTTTAACATTAACAACAGACTCTACTAAGAAACCAGCACAAAGAATTGGTCAAAACTCAAACCCACATTAAGTATCGTTACAGCAACTCAAACAAATAATAATAATAAACTCAAATCTTAATTTAACTTTGAAATAAATTAAAACAATATTACTAAAATACAACATTTGTTGTGATAGCTTTCAAGTGAGGGTGAATAATTTTAGTTGAGATCATCTGTGATTTTAATATTTACTTAGATACACAACTTTTGGAATGTCTTTTTTGGTTTGCCTGCATTCTAGTGGGTTTGAACTATATCTTTATAAAAAAAAAGGCAAAGGTGGTGAGTTTTAAAAAAAAGAAAAAATTAAATTGGGCCCATCACCTTCTTTTTATCTATGTTGTAATATTGTACAATAATGTTGTATACATATCATTACTCTTCTAACAATTGCAATGTAAATTTTATATATAATTAAAAATATTTTTTTGCAAAAGCAATTCTTTTTAGTTTCTAAAAGAAAACTGAAAGCAAGTTAAATTTATTTTATATTCTTATTATTTAAAAAAAGTATCCAAATATATGAATTTTTTTGTAAAAATTGATTTTTACCCAACAAAATTATTTCTAAACACATTTAAAAAGATGAAAAATGATTTTTCTCATAAGCTACTCTTTTAGCTTTCAAAAAAAGCTACAACTGGTATGCTATTATATTCTGATTAAAAAATTATCCAAATATACAAAAAGTGATTTTAGCTTCTAACAAAATCAAATCTTAATGAACCAATATATAATTGAAAAAGCTAAAAATTAAGAGTGCGTTTGGTTCATGAAAATATTTCTTATTTTCAATTTCTATTTTTATTTTGTAAAAAGGATTTTCATTTTCAGATTTTCAAAATTTAGCAAATGTATTTGGTTTATAATAAAAGTAGATTTTGTTTTCAAAAAGTGTAAGCAATGAATGGTTTGTTTGTTTTCAAAAACTAATGCTCAAAATAAATTTAAGATAATAAAATGAGTTTTATTTTGATGCATTGTCAGTGTAAAAAATTTTATCCTATCATCTAATATCATCCTACCATAAAAAAAACTTTACACCATTAGTGCATACAAGTTGAATCCTAATAAAATTGTATATATTTGATTTGCATTGATTCATCAACTAAAAGCATTTATAAAAATAATGATCTACAAAATATTAATATTAAGAACCAAATAAGTTTCTCATTTTTTTGGAATGTAGGTGTAATCATTTCCCTTCATTTTAAATCTTTCAATCATAGCCTAAATATAATCCTTACAACCCCTCTATCACCTTATCATACACAACAATTTTTTTTATCATCATAGCCATCTATTTCAATATTTATACACACTTATTATAATATAAAGTTTTAGACCCATTTGACTTGCCTGATATATAGGATATCAGGTTAGAGATAGAGAATATTTTTCATTACTACCAATTTCATATAATATCTTATAAATATATAACATGACAAATGATTTGATATGTGACATATGCATGATATATGCTACATAGATAATAATAATATAATAATCTCTCTATGCTATTATTATTAATTTATGTTTAATTAATAAAATATATTAATATTTGTTTTTAATCTTATAGTAAATCTTTTTAATTATCGTGATGTGTATCAATTTAATATTATTATTCTTCTTTGATATTAATTTTCTAATATTATTCTTAATTGATATCATCAATCTAATTTTAAATCAATTTTAATTTTATATTTCAAAATTCAAGATTTGACATGATGTACTTAATTATTATTACCATTAGTTGATATCAACTTAATTTGATGCACTCAATTTTAGGAAGTATTGAATCTAATTAGTTATAATATGACATTAATTCAACATTCTAATTAAAAGGAACAAAAAACTATAATTTGTTCATTGCTTATCTTATCCCATGATTGATGTATACAATTACATTCAATCAAGGACTTGATATTATATAAACACTTTGAAACTAGATCCTAGCTATGATGTGTTTTCATTGATTAATAATAAAATCCAAACAAACCACGACGAGGAAGGAACAGTTTTACTACATTATAGGATTTGATTGATACATTTGGATTGGCTGTGTGGATTGATTGTTTGAATTGTGTAAACTACCTTTCCAAGTCAATGTCAAATGGATTTTAAAGGCAAAATTTTTTTTAAGTAAGATGGTATTATAACACTCTGAAATTTTTTTTCCAAAAATTTATTTAGATTATATTAATGAGAATTTCAAAATTTTGATATAGTAGTCATGAGAAATGACTCAAAAAGTAGTAAAAAAATTTGAATAGTAACATTATCTGCCCATCAAGATAGACAATCCTTAGCCTGAACAACAGACCCTTGGACTGAGCAAATGATAGGATAAAAGTTAGGAAATCTTAGAAATGGAATTCTAGACCCATAATTAAATTTCAAGCATTATCTATTTTCCTGAGTATGGTATTTTATCCGTTCGGTAAAATTTGTTGTTTTCATACACGCATGAAACTGCAGGACAAGTTTCCAACATGGCAACTGGCTCGTACAATCCCTTGATAGTTTTTCTTGCCATATCATCGTAGTATGCACTAATACAAGGAAGAGATAAAAAGGGGATTATTCGAGTTCTTATCCGTAAAGAAGGGGTAAGGTTGGACAATTTCGTTTATAAATCCTAAAAAGTGGGGAGGATATTAGGAAATGTTATGAAGATGACATCGAGCCCAATAGAGATGAGTTTGGAGAGATGATAGTATTCGATGGTACCTCCATATTGGAGTTTTTCATCAAACTATTGAACAAAAATGAGCCTACACTAAACCACAAAGCTGATTTTTGCTATGATTTTCTCATCATGAATAATCTACTTGCTATGATGGTACTTCAAAAATTATTCAATCTAGCCCAAGATATTGGTACGTCCTTCTTAGAAATTAGTTTGACCTTGTAAAAATATTCAACAGTGGAAACATAGAGCAAGATGGGAATGTCGAGTCCAAAACTTTATATTGACCTCACGAGGTATTATCTTTCACCTCGTCAATTCGTCTTGGCTCCGAACAACAAATAGCAGAATTAGTAGAACTACACTGCCGCGCGCCAAGCTTTGGCTTGATGGGGTGGACATCATCGTTGCCGAAGGACGATCCTTGTTGGACATTAGTTTTAAGGGTCACACTTTAACGATGCCAAGAGTTGCGATGGACAAATCTCAGAGAGGCACACCTAAGGAACGCGATGTTCTTTGAAATACTACTACCTCGATTCAACCTTTACCACGACTTATTTCAACATGTTAAAGAATTTGGTCGAAACTTAAGAAGACGTCAGAGGTTAATACAAAAAAAATTATTGATTGTAAGGTCGAGGATGCAAGAAAGGTAGTAGCCATAATCAAAATTCTTGGCTCAGAATTCCACTTGGGCAGCATGTACCAATATTGGTCCGGACGTGAAGATCTCAATGGTTTCCATGCTACGACAATAAGAGTAAAACTTGATTTGGCGTTGAATCTAGTACCTGTGTATGATCACATTTTATATTTTTGCAAAACAAAATAGTATAAAATTAAGACTATGATATTCACAATGATAGCCTTGTTTCCACGGGTACTATGGCAGACGCCAAATTGGAGCTTTACTCCTATTGTCAAGATCAGGAGGAAAGTTCAGATCTTCACATACTAAGACCAATGTTGGGCACATGCCGCCCAAGTGGAATTGTGAGCCAAAACTTTTGACTACTACCTTTCTTGCATCCTTGACTTTACCGTCAATAATTTTGTTGCGTATCAAGCATCTTGGCGTCTTCTTCAATTCCGACCAAACTATTTAACATGTTGAAATAAGTAGCGACAATGGTTGAATCGGGTAGTAACATATTTCAAAGAACATCACGTTCCTCAAGTGTGCCTCTATAGATTTGTCCATTGCAACTCTTGGCATCATTAAAGTGTGACCCTTAAAACTAATGTCCAGCAAGGATCGTCCTTCCCAGCAACCTTGATGTCCACCCGATCAAGCCAAAGCTCGTTGCGGGTGTAGTCTCATTAATTCTGCTGTTGTTTGGAGCCAAGACGAATTGACCGAGGCAAAAGACAATACCTCGCGAGGTCAATAAAAAGTTTGGGACTCATGACTTTCACGTCTTCTATGTTTCCATAATTGAATATTTTTAAAAGGTGCAAACTACTTTCTTACAAGAATGTATCAATATCGTGGGCTAAGGTGAATAATTTTTAAAGCACCATATCATGGAAGTAGATGATTTATGATGAGAAAATCATAGCAAAAATCAGTTTCGTGGTTTAGTGTAGACTCATCTCTGCAATAGTTTGATGAGAAACTCTAATATGAAGGTATTGTCAAATACCATCATCTCCCTAAACTCATCTCGTTAAGTTGACGTCATCTTCATAATATTTTCTAATTTCTTCCTCACTCTTTAGGATTTCCAACAAACATATCGAAGCTCATCCTGTTTACCAATAAAAGCATTTGAATAATCCTTTTTTATCTCTTCCCTATATTAATGCATGCTATGATGATAAAGGCCAACAAAAACTGTCAAGGGATTATACGAGGGTTGCCAAGTTGGATTCCGCACTCTAAATATTGATGGTTTTGATGTAGTTGAGCTCATCTATGGTTCAGCTTCGCCTCTCTGAATAATCAACTAATTCGATTTCACTTTCCAAATTTTTCTATAATAATGACGAGAATGATGAATAGTTAAGTTTAAACATAGTGTTGGCTTTTATAAAATAGATAAAATAAAATTGGTGTTTGAAATTGAGATGAATTGAAGCCATGGGATAGTGTAGTGTAAGGGGTCTAAGGGAGAAGATAAAGGGAAAGTAATAAATGTTATTGATTTGATGGATGAAGGTAAAATAGTTCTTTTATGAAGCTGGTGCATGCATTAAAAGAGGTAATAGTTAATCATTATTTATAGTTTTCACTCAGCCTTTTATAGGCTTATTGTTTTGGATTTTATACAATAATTTTCTAGACCTTTCTTCTACTTATCAACAATATGTAAGGTTTCTACTTATAATTTCCTTAGGAGTCATGGTTTTTCTTTAATTTTCTTTTGGATTCTAGTTTTATAGTATATAACTTTAGTATTTTTAATTATTTTCATTGCCCTATGGCTTAGTTCTTTGGTTGTTTAGTTTTAATTGCATTTAGCTTAATTTAGGGGTTTAATCTTGTTTTCCCTTTGTTTTGTAGGTTTGTAAGAAAGAAAGAAGAAACAAGTTTGCAGAGATGAGATGGGAATGCAAACTGGCATGACTTGGAAATGTTTCTTAAGAAGATCTATTGAAAAGCTTTTGAATGTCTCACTAAATCCAAGTTGCAACATAGCCATATCCATGCTACGGTGTGGGTACAAGAGTCTAATACTTGGACTGACCTTGTACTTACCATGTATAGTCTAAGATTTTGTACTTTAAGAAGCTAGAATGCATGAATTTTATGATAGTCTACTCACCTCATTCTAGCCTAATTTGGAAAGGAGGCTCAAGCATAGGGGAGCTCAAGGCATTATGGTTCAAGGGACTTGACGAGGAGACTCTCTTGATTTTTGCTTCTCCAGCCATTTGATCATTTCTTTTGTTCATGGGTTCCTATACTCTCCTCTTTTGGTTTCTTTTCACTTTTCATGATGTGTAACTAAATCTTCTTTGTTGGGGTGATGTATGGATCCTATTTGTTTAACACTAGGTTAATGTGAATGGAGATTATGTCATGTTCTTATTTGATTGTGAGCATTACATTTTATTTGATTGATTCTGAATTGTTTAGTCATCAATTTGGGATTCTAAGGATTTATGCTAATTTGAGAAAAGGTGTGTGAACCTAGCTTTCCTATCAATTATGGGTGTCCAATACATTCAATTATGATGGTGTGGGTATCCCATTTGGAAAATCACTTTTGGTAGTATAAATAATATTGTTGAATAAAATTTTCCACAAAAGACTTTATCTTATATTGCAAGTCCTAAAGCGAGGTGCAACCACTATTTATAGTTTTCACTCATGGCACCTTTGCGTTTTGTTTTGGAATTTTATGAAATATTTTTCAAAACTTCTTTTTACTTGTGAGCAATATGTAAGGTTTCTAACACCTTTTCACAATCTCCCTCTTGAATTCTCTAAAATGCACTAATTGTTTGTCAAAAATGGAAATTATGGGCAAAATAGACTTTTCATCCTATACCTTTATTAGATTTTTCAATTTGATCATCTACTTTTCTTTTCGTAATTTAGTCCTTTAAGTTTCAAATTATTTTCAATTTGATCCCAGATCACTATTTTATCATATAGTTGATGGAATGTGTCACGTAAGCATAAGCAAGTTGGAACCAAATTGAAGGCAATTTGAAATCCAAGAGAACAAATTGAGAAAAACAAAATGTAAGATACCTAGCTAAAGAATCCTAAAGATAAGGGATAAAAAAATGTCTATTCTACACAAATTATAAATCAAACCAAATCTTTGAACAAAACTATAACATTGTTACCAAAAAAAAAAGGAAACTATAGCATAAATGGTAAAACTTTTCACAAATGGCTTTCCTAAGCAAACTATAATGCAGAGTCCTACTAAGATTATTAGGAACATATATAAGAGATAGAGGATGGGTTACTTATGAAGTGGAGAGACAGTTATGTGAAGCCAATCAATAAACAGGCCCTTCTCAAGTTGTGGAGATCATCTATAATTTTAATATTTACTTAGATACACTACTTTTGGAATGTCTTTGTGGCTTGCCTGCATGCTAATGGGTTTGAACTATATCTTTATTGAAAAAAGATAAGATAAAAAAACAAAGGTAGTGAGCGTAGAAAAATAAGAAAAATTAAAATGGCCCTATCACCTTCTTTTTATCTATGTTGTAATATTGTACAATGATATTGTATACATATCATTACTCTTTTAACAATTGCAATGTAAATTTTATATATAATTAAAAATAATTTTTTTCAAAAGCTATTCTTTTTAGTTTCTAGGAGAAAAACTGAAAACAAATTAAATTTATTTTAGATTCTTATTATTTAAAAAAAATAATCCAACTATAAGAATTCTTTTGGCAAAAATTGATTTTTACCCAACAAAATTATTTATAAACACACTTAAAAGGCTGAAAAATGATTTTTCTCATAAGCTACTCTTTTAGCTTCCACAAAAGTTGCAATTGGTATGTTTTATATTCTAATTAAAAAAATATCCATATATACAAAAAGTGATTTTAGCTTCTACCAAAATCACATCTAAATTGATAAACTGAAAACTAAGAGTGCGTTGGGTTCCTGAAAATAATTCTTGTTTTCATTTTCTATTTTTATATTGTAAAAAGGATTTACATTTTCAGATTGTATATATTTGATTTGCATTGATTCATCTAATAAAAGCATTTATAAAAATAACAAATAACTCTCTAAAATAATAATATTAAGAATCAAATAAATTTATCACTTTTTTTTGGAATGTAGGTGTGATCACTTCCCTCCATTTTAAATCTCCCAATTATAGCCTAAATACAATCCTAATACAACCCCTTTATCACCTTATCATACACAACAATTTTTTTTATCATCTCGATAGCCATCTATTTCGATATTTACACACACTTATTATAATATAAACTTTTAGACCCGTTTGACTTGCCTAATATATAGGATATCAGGTGGAGATAGAGAATATTTTTCATTACTTGTTAAAAATCAATGTGCAAAGACAATTTCTTTTTTTTTTTTTCCCAACTCAGACAACCTAACATCAGCACCCTCCAGTGTCTTCTTTATTTGACATTACATTAGTCCCTTCGACACTCAAGGATAATATGGGTACGACAAAGAGATGCAATTCAGATTAAATTCATTTGTCCAATTACAGTCCACTTCATGCTATTCTTTTTTGTCAGATAATAGCTTTCTAAGAAAACTGCTCATCTTATAAAAGTAATCATAAATTATATAAAAATACTCTGCAAAAATCATGTAGAGAACCAACTTCATATGTAAATGTGATGTAATAATTTTTTTTCAGCAGAAAGATAAAATAAAATAATCCCACAACATGTGCAGCTTTGAAGAGTAGAGTGTTTTACTCCTGCTTTTCAAGTTTGACTGAATTAATATCATTAACCACTTAAAACTGTTCCAGTTTCAAATTAATCAGTTACCTGTTGCTTTGGCGAAAATCATAGCCACAGCCAAAAAGTGTTATCCCTCTTGATATCCCCATTTAAGCATTTCCACAATCAAGTCATGGAAATAATACACTGACTCAGATCCAACTATCTGCATCACAAAATTTACACAGGATCCAAGAATCAACTGCTTAGTCATCTGCATTGCAGTTCATGCACATCGGCTTAAAAGCAGACATACCAAATCAGGGTCCAAAACATCAATAGCATAGAGTCCTGCCTATCTTCAGGAACCGTAATTGTAGAATTTGCATCCAAGGATTCCGTTCTCCCTGGTTTCAAAACAAATTACCAAAAATGTTAAACTCACCAGATTAAGAGTTTCTCGTCCAACACTCTTCAGTGTAAAACAGCACAATGATTACAGAAAAGAAAGAGACAAACTGAGCATGCGTTTCCAGCTAAATCACAGCATAAGCAGTAAGTACACAACAATTTATTCAATCATAAGGTTGCTCCACCGTCTCACATTCTCACTGCAATCATTAATTGTTGCAAATACTAAAACAGATGGAGAAAATTTATATTTAACAATAAATTAGCATCTTATCATATTGAAATCCAAAATTTCAAAAATTCATATATAACAATAATATTCATCAGGTTTCTTTGATCCAACAATGAATTCAGAACCTCGATAATATCAAGGAAAAAACTAACCTATATTAGCAACTTATATAACTAAATATCATGAGCTTAAAGCACTTCAACTGATTAATTTTCTTTTATTTCCACTATGTTCGGAGAAACCAAACCCACAACTGAAAAAAAAAAAAAAAGAATTATTCTTTACCTTTAGAAGGATCGTAATGTGACCAAAGCTTGGTCTTCAACATGTACTCGGCGGCGAACCGAACCCAAACACGTTCTTCGCTACCGTCGCGATTGTCTACGGCGTGGAGCATGGAGCCAGCAATACCAGGAGCATGGATCTGATGGAGGCAGTGCGCGACTCAATAAAAAATTCCTTTTTTTCAATCAATGAAATGGTTGATGAAGTAGAGAGTGATGTGCTTGAGACAAAAACAGAAACGACGGCGACATGGGGAGTGGCCGTCAGTGGGGATTGTCCGGCAAGGAGGAGGTGATAGTGGTTGTGAATTGTGAAGGGAGGGATGAAATGGGGGAGAGAAGTGAGAGAGACGAAGAGAGATGCACACAAAATTTGGAAGGAAAAAACTAATAGAAAAGGCTTGAAAAAGAGAATGGGTGTTTATTGTTGCAAGTAGAGAAATCAACTTAACATGTGTATAGTGCAGTCGCTTGAGCCAGATCAGAAATAGTTTTTTTCAAAGTATACATGTGGATGAGAGAGTAGATTTAGTTTTTCTGTTTTTGACCGAGTGTAGCGTTCGGGGACTCCTTCTCCCGGCATACAAGGTTTGTTACCATGGTTCTTGGCATAGTTTGAGGGTTTTGTTAGCCTAGTTCCGTTCATCTTTTAGACCTTTACACGTTCCAGGATTTTTTTATCATTAGAATAAAACTTGGTCAAAGCACTGTGAGATATTGGAAGCAAAGTTTCATAATTGCAAGTCAAAAAGTTAGGAGCTGATTTGTGCTTTAACGTGCACAAAGAATTGTCAAAACTCAAACCCACGTTAAGCATCATACAAATAATAATAATGATAAACTCAAATCTTAATTTAACTTTAAAATAAATTAAAATAATATTACTAAAATACAACATTTGTAGTCATAGCTTTCAGGTGAGGGTGAATATTTTTAGCTCAAGATCATCTGTAATTTTAATATTTACTTAGATACACTACTTTTGGAATGTATTCTAGTTGGTTTGAACTATATCTTTATTGAAAAAAAAAAGTAAAAAACAAAAATGGTGACCTTAAAAAAAATAAGAAAAAATTAAAATGGGCCCCTTACCTTCCTTTTATCTATGTTATAATATTATTGTACAATGATATTATATACATACCATTACTCTTCTAACAATTGAATGTAAATTTTATATACAATTAAAAATAATTTTTTACAAAAGCTATTCTTTTTAGTTTCTAAAAAAATTAAAAAAATAAATTTATTTTAGATTCTTATTATTTAAAAAAATTATCCAAATATATGAATTCTTTTGGTAAAAATTGATTTTTACCCAACAAAATTATTTATAAACACACTTAAAAAGCTTAAAAATGATTTTTCTCATAAGCTACTCTTTTAGCTTCCACAAAAGCTGCAAACTAGTATGTTTTTATATTCTGATTAAAAAGTTATCCAAATATGCAAAAAGTGATTTTTAGATTTTAACAAAATCACATCTAAATGAACCCACATATAATTGAAAAAGCTGAAAACTAAGAGTGTTTCGGTTCATGAAAATATTTTTTATTTTTACTTTCTATTTTTATATTGTAAAAAGGATTTTCATTTTTAGAATTGCATATATTTTATTTGCATTGATTCATCTACTAAAAGCATTTATAAAAATAATGAATAACTCTATAAAATATTAATATTAATATTAAGAATCAAATATATTTCTCACTTTTTTTTTGGAATGTATGTGTAATCACTTCCCTCCATTTTAAATCTCTCAATCATAACCTAAATACAATCCTAATACAACCCCTCTATCACCCTATCATACACAACATTTTTTTATTATCTCGATACCCATTTATTTCGATATTTACGCACACTTAGTATCATATAAACTTTTAGACCTATTTGACTTGCAATATATAGATATAAGGTGGAGATAGAGAATATTTTTCATTACTTGTTAATAACCAATGTACAAAGACATTTTCTTTTTTTTTTTCCCAACTCAAACAACCTAAAATCCAATATTACAATAACATATATTAGGATAAAATACACTTACCTCCCTTGAGATAACATGAAATGATGCTCCACCCATTTGTTTGAAAAACCTACACTCCATCCCATTTTACTAAGGGTGTATTTGGTGTATTCTATTTTATGATTTATTTTTTATAAATTATATACTAAATAATAAAATTAATTATAGAATAAGTAATAAATTTAATTTCTATACACTAATAGTATAAAATGAAATATTGACAGATAACTTTTTACCAAATTTGACACTTTTTGAATTTTTATCCGTTACGGTTAAAATTATTTTATATTATCAGTTTATAGAAACTAAATTTACAGCTAATATTAAGAATTATATAATAATTATTTTTTTAACTAAAAAATGATAATAAGAATTTTAAATAAAGAAGATATAAAATTAAATAAAAATTTATAGCAATGTTAAAATATATAAATAAACATTAATTATTTTGAAAAAATAAATAATGCATGCTAAATAATATTATTAATAAATAATATTAATATAAAATATAATTATATGAATGAGATTCAAAAATATTAAAAATAATTTTTATAAATCAATAATTTAATTATCATAGCTAATAGTTAGTTATCTAGCATGATTTGATACTATTTGAAATTTTTATTAGTTTGCAATGTAAAATATGATTTTATATTTTACACTAATAAAAATTCAATAAATTGTCAAACCATGATCGGTAATTATCATAATAGATAGTTACCTAATATAATTTGACATTTTTTAAATTACTATTGCTAGATTTATTTTACAATGATTAGTTTTAGGAATTTAATTTTGATGAATTGATAGTGTAATTTTTTTTTACATTGTTATATAATTAATCATTTCATTTAAATGACTTTTCAAGGAATGGATATAGGAGTAAATCACTTTAGCTATGGGACAATATATGCTTGAATATATTATAGAACTCATTTATATTATTAGTAATTCAAAATTAGATTCATTAAAATAATAATTGTAAAATGAATCAATTAAATATAACAAAAAAAATCAATTAATAGAAATGCTTATTATTAATTTTTAATTAAAATAATTATTATTATATAATTCTTAATATTAGTTGTAAATTTAATTTCTATAAACTAATAGTATAAAATAACTTTAACCATGAACCAATAAAATTCAAGAAAGTGTCAAATTTGGTAAAAAAAACTATCTATCAATATTTTATTTTATACTATTAGTGTATCGAAATTAAATTTATTACTTATTTTATAATTAATTTTATTATTTAGTATATAATTTATAAAAAATAAATCATAAAATAGAATACATCAAACACACTCATAGTAAAATGGGGTGGAGTGTATGCTTTTCAAACAAATGGGTTGGAGTGTCATTTTATAATACCTCAAGGGAGGTAAGTGCATTTTACCCTATATATTATATACACCAATTTCATATAATATCTTATAAATATAAAACATGACAAATGATTTTATATGTGACATATACATGATATATGCCACATGGATAATAATAATAATAATAATATAATGATCTCTCTATGCTATTATTATTAATTTGTGTTCAATTAATAAAATATATTAATATTTTTTTAATCTTATAGTAAATCTTTTTAATTTATTGTGATATGTATCAATTTGATATTATTATTCTTGTTTGATATCAATTTTCTAATATTCTTTTTAATTGATATCATCAATCTAATTTTAAATCTGTTGTAATTTTATAGTTCAAAATTTAAGATTTGACACGATGGACTTAATTATTATTACCATTAATTGATATTAACTTAATTTGATGCACTCAATTTTAGGAAGTATTGAATCTAATTAGTTATAATATGACAATAATTCAACATTCTAATTAAAAGGAACAAAAACTATAATTTGTTCATTGCTTATCTTATCCCATGATTGATGTATACAATTACATTCAATCAAGGACTTGATATTATATAAACATTTTGAAACTAGATCTTGGCTATGATTTGTTTTCATTGATTAATAATAAAACCCAAACAAACCATCACTAGGTAGGAATGATTTTACTACAATATAGGATTTGATTGATACATTTGGATTGGCTGTGTGTGGATTGCTTGTTTGAACTGTGTAAACTACCTTTCCAAGTCAACATCAAATGTATTTTGAAGGCAAATTTTTTTTTAAAGAATGTGGTATTGTAACACCTATTTTTTTAAAAAATAGTTATTTAGACTTTATTAATGAGAATTTCAAAATTTTGATATAGTCGTCATGAGAAACGACTCAACGAAAGAGTTAAAAAAAGTGAATTACAATATTGCTTGCCGTCAGGATAGACAAATCCCTAGAGCTTGGACCAACAGATGCCCAGATTGAGAAAATGATAGGATAAATGTTAGAAAATCTTAGAAATGGAATTCTATACTCTTAATTAAATTTCAAGCAGTATATGTTTTCCTAAGTATAATATTTTATCCATTTAGTAAAATTTTGTTATGTAGTTTCTTACACCATATGAAACTTGCAGGTACAAGTTTCTAGCATGGCAAATTGGTTCATATAATCCCTTGACAGTTTTTGTTGGCCTTTATCATCATAGCATGTGCCAATATAAGGAAGAGATATGAAGAGATTATTTGAATGCTTTTATCCATAGAACCGGAATGAGCTTCGACAATGTTCATTTAAAAATCCTAAAAAGTGAGGAGGAAATTAGAAAATGTTATGAAGATGACGTCAAGCTCATTAGAGATGAGTTTGAAGATATGATAGTATTCAATGGTACTTTCATATTAGAGTTTCTCATCAAACTATTGAATAGAGATGAGCCTATACTAAACCATGTGTAACATCTTATGCGTTTATGGATTGATGACTATCCCCAAGTCAACACAAGTCTTCTCATGCTTTGTCCTCACTCACACGCTCCCTAGAAAACTTCTCAAGTCATCACCCATCCCAAAATTTCTCCAAGTCAAGCACATTTAATTGTGGAGTTCTTTAGTGATAAGCTACCAAAAAGAAGATGCATCTTATTTGTATAGATAGTACCAATCAATTCATATAGTCATCATCAATTGGATTGTCTCATACATACACAATTCAGGATCATTCTCATTCTAATATATAATGAGTTCATTCATGTACCCTCCGCTTAAGCCTAGGAGCCGCTCCTTGTTCTTGTCTTCTTGCATTGGCGATCACTCCCCGCCTCGAGCCTAAGCATTACACACGAAGTTGATTTTTGCTATGATTTTCTCATCATATATAATATGTTTTCTATGATAGTGCTTCAAAAATTATTCAGCTTAGCCCATGATACCTAGCCCATGATACTGGTACGTCCTTGTTAGAAATTAGTTTTCACCTTTTAAACATATTCAATAATGGAAACATAGAGCAAGACGAGAAAGTCATGAGTCCAAAACATTTTACTGACCTCGCAAGAGATTGTCTTTTGCCTCGTCAATTCATCTTGGCTCTAAACAACAAACAGTAGAACTAATGGAACTACACTCCAGACAACGAGCTTTGGATTGATAGGGTGCACATCAAGGTTGCTGGTGAAGAACGATCCATGCTTGACATCAGTTTTAAGGGTCACACTTTAACGATGTTGAGAGTTGCAATGGACAAATCTACAGTGGCACATTTACGAAACGTGATGTTCTTTGAAAGATGCTAGTACCCGATTCAACTTTTGTCGCGACTTATTTCAACATGTTAATACCTCATCACATGTGGCGATACCAAATATACATTACACAAGCAATAATAAATATATCTTGCATAGGTATTACAAACATATAAATTGCACGAGTAACAATTAGTGCATGTTATTACAATTGATACTATATATGTTCCAAATTAATATATTATGATTTAATTCATATTTTAATATATATTTAATTTGTTAAGTTTAGAATTTGCAAACATACAATTTTTTACATTGCATGGATAAAAAAACCTAGTATATATATAAATTAACAGTTTTGCTAACCAATACCTTTATGGCACTAGTTAAGGATACAAAAAAGGTAACTTACATGACTTTTGAATGGGTCTCTGCTTTGAAAATACAAAAATTCTCTTTTCTAAGATGAAAACTTTCTACTTTAACTCCTTAGCCAGGACCTAAGTGTATTGGTTAGATAAACCCCAAAAAGTAATTGTTTTTGAAAATAAAAAAAAAAAAATTCAAATAAGCCCTCAATTTTTCCTTCTCAATTGACAAGTGTATGATCACATTTTATATTTTTGCAAAACAAAATAGCATAAAATTAAGACTACTACGGCCATAATGATAGTTGCTCATTTCCACAGGATGCTAGTATCGACGCCAAATTCAAGCTTTACTCCTATTGTCAGGATCAGCATGGAAGCCTCAGATCTTCACATACCAACACCAATGTTGGGTACACATCGTCCAAGTGGAATTGTTAGCCAAGACTTTTGATTATGGCTACTACCTCCCTTGCATCCTCAACCTAATAGTCAATAATTTTTTCGTGTATCAGCATCTTGGCATCTTTTTCAGTTATAGCCAAACTCTTTAATATGTTGAAATAAGTCGCGACAAAGGTTGAATTGGGGTAGTAGCATATTTCAAAGAACATCACATTCCTTAAGTGTGTCTATGTAGATTTTTCCATCACAACTCTTAGCATCATTAAAGTGTGACCTTAAATCTAATGTTCAACAAGGATCGTCTTTCACCAACAACCTTGATGTCCACCCAATCAAGCCAAACCTCGGTTGCACTGGAGTGTAGTCCCACTAGTTCCGCTGTTTGTTGTTCAGAGCCAAGATGAATTGACCGAGCCAAAAGATAATACTTCACTAGGTCAATAAAATGTTTTGGACTCATGACTTTCCCGATTCAACCTTTCTTGAATATTTTTAAATGGTGCAAACTATTTGCTGACAAGGACATATCAGGATCATGAGCTAAGCTGAATAATTTGTGAAGCATCATCATAGAAAGTAGATTATTCAGGATGAGAAAATCATAGCAAAAATCAACTTCGCATTTTAGTGTAGGCTCAACTCTGTTCAATGGTTTTTATGAGTAACTCTAATATGAAGGTACCATTGAATACCATCATCTTTCTAAACTCATCTCTGTTGAGCTCAACATCATCTTCATAATATTTTCTAATTTCCTCCTCAATCTTTAGGATTTCTAAACGAATATTGTCAAAGCTCATCCGTTCTATAGATAAAAGCATTTGAATAATTCTTTTTTATCACTTCCTTATATCGGTGCATGCTATGATGATAAGGGCCAACAAAAACTATCAAAGGATTATACGAGCCTTGCCAAGTAGGATTTCATACTCTAAATGTTGATGGTTTTGATGTAGTTGAGCTCATCTGTGGTTGAGCTTCGCTCTCTCATGAATGATCAACTAATTGCGATTCCATTTTCCAAATTTTCCTATAACAATGACAAGAATGATGAATAATGTTGAGTTCAAACATAGTGTTAGCTTTTTATAAAATAGATAAAATAAAATTGGTATTTGGAAATTGAGATGAATTGAAGCCAGAGATAGTGTAGTGTAAGGGGTCTAAGGGAGGAGATAAAGGGAAAGTAATAAATGTTATTGATTTGATGGATGAAGGTAAAATAGTTCATTTATGTAGATGGTGCATGCATTAGAAGAGGTGATAGTTAACCACTATTTATAGTTTTCACTCATAGCCTTTTATAGGCAGATTGTTTTGGATTTTATACAATAATTTTCTAGACTATTCTTCTACTTATCAACAATATGTAAGGCTTCTAGTTATGGAGTCATGGTTTTTGTTTAATTTTCATTTGGATTCTAGTTTTATAGTATATAACTTTAGTATTTCTAATTATTTTCATTGCCCTTTAGCTTAGTTCTTTGGTTGTTTAGTTTTAATTGCATTTAGCTTAATTTAGGGGTGTAATCTTGTTTTCCCTTTGTTTTGTAGGTTTTCTAAGAAAGAATAAAGAAACAAGTTTGCATAGATGGAGCTGGAATGCAAACTAGCATGACTTGGAAATGTTTATTAAGAAGACCTATTGATAGGTTTTTGGATGTCTCACTAAACCCATGTTGCAGCATAGCCATATCCATGCTATAGTGTGGGTACAAGAGTCTAATACTTGGACTGAGCCTTGTACTTACCAAGTATATTGTAAGATTTTGTAGTATAAGAAGCTAGAATGCATGAATTTTAAGATAGTCTACTCACCTTATTCCAGCCTAATTTGGAAAGGAGGCTCAAGCATAAGGGAGCTAAGGTATTGTGGTTCAAGGGACTTGAGGGAGACTCTTCTTGATTTTTGCTTCTCCATCCATTTGATCATTTTTTTGTGTCACGACCAAATTTGGAAATGTGACACGTGAATCTCATCCCCACATAAGCCTCGTGATCGAAGTCACACCATATTCATAATTTATCATAATATAACACTTAAAACATGATTTTCTTCTAAACCAAATCCATTTCAATATTCAAAACATAAAATTCAAATCATGAAAATTGAAGTATCTAATCTTCAAACTCTAAAAATCTTTTTTAACCAAATCTGCTAATCATGAAAAACATAATCTGGTTTATCACATGATATTAATCTTAAATTTGAAAACCTGTTAACCCTTGAAAACTGAATTCTACTATTAGCTAATCAAAATCAGAAATTTAAAATCCAAACTTAAATCTTGGAACACATATAGGGAAATTACATAAACTTTGAAAATAATATATTTCCCAAAATACATGTGACTCGAATCCTACATGCAAAACTGGAGCACTTATACAACTAACATGATCCTAAACCAAGCCTTAATTCAAAATAAGGTTCACCATTAATTCCTGCTCCTAAACCAATGAAGAAACGAATCTGACCTGCAACTATGAGAGGAAGGGAGAGGGTAGTCAATGGACTAGTGAGTGAATTTTCCATCCCCACCACCCACCACCCACATAGGACGACCAAGGAAATATCTAATATAATATACATGCAACAAACATAAATAATTTGATATTTACATGTGTAGCTATATAAAAAACACTCTTCATTCCATAGATCTATAACAAATATTTCTAAATTCATAATCAAATTTAAAATCATTTAACTGGGTGCGCAGGTGTGGAAATGTATGTTAAACATAATAAATACATATATAATAAATAAAACTATAAAATTATAAAGATATACTGAGTTCTTGGCGAACTAGAGCACCTGCTAAAATCATAATAGTCCCATCAGACAAGCTATGGGCACCTAACTAGGTCTCATTTCTGTAACTACTTGGGCAAACTTCCTCTAATGACAACTGGACCAATGTTAACGATTTCTTCATACCGTTAACTAGCTATTTGTTTCCTTATTTCTACTAACTAAACTAGTTTGTCAAAAAAAACCAAAAGTGAAGGGTGGGCACTTCGTCCTCGCAAACGTGAGCCCTATATTATAAGTACTTTGAGAGTTATGAATTCATACAACTCTAACAATCTAACTTTAGCATAACCGTTGCTATGAAATCATACCCAAATGATCACCCGTTTGTAGGCATTTCGATTTCAAACCCAGAGATGTATCTGCAATTATTATGAATCATTATGAACTCCATACTTCTCTGTACCATATGCTAGAGTTCTAAGTTCAAAATTTAAACTAACATATCTTTTCATATACTTGATAAATCTAAAATCATAGTTTAAAGCATTAGTTCTAAATCATGAAAACTCTAAACCATAATAGCATATTTCTTCATAAAGCTAAACCATACTTTATTTAACATAGTTCAATTTAATATTTCAATAAAATGATAATACATATTTGACTTTTTCATAAGCATCTTTAAATCATACATTTTTGGAATGATCATTTCTTGAGCACATAAAACATTTTCATAGCATGCATTAGTCCAATTCATGGTCTCATGGTTTTGAAAAATTTCATTCTTTCATGCTATCATCATAAATCATAATTTGTTTAGCTCAACATAATAATGTAAAATCATATTCTATACTTTTTCTTGTTTCAAATTTCATGCTTAACAATCATTATGCAAGAAACATATTCATAACGATGAAACTAAGGTTATGAGGTCAAACCCACTCACTTAGAGGGAGGGAGGTATGATGTCAACACCAATGGAGCTCCGTGGAGCGAGGATGGCACAAACAACTGCTATAGAGCAACCATAAATTCTAGATTAATCTCTAACAATTCCTAAATAGCTCTAATATAACTCTAACAACCTTGGGGAGCACCTTCACTTGACAACAATAAGAGAACAATAAAGCCTCTACACTAGAACATGGAAAGGAAGAGAAAAGGAAGTATAAACCAACAACCAAACCCACCTCAAAGCTTGGAGGATGAGAGTGGAGGGAGGAAGAACTCCTTGGCAAGGCTAGGGGTCGAGTTTCTATTTCTAGGAGGAGGAAAACCTGAGTTGGGGTATATATAGGACTCATTAAACAAAACTTGTATTGTTTTACACTTGACATCAACACATTCGCTGTAGCAAGTAAAGCGCTAGACGAACCTAGAGAACAACAACTCACTTGCGAACATATCTCGCTACACCAAGCCTCCTGGTCGCTGCCGCTAAGTGAACATAACTCGCTAACAAGGCCGTTTTACAAAATTTTGCAGCAATAACACTCCAACTGCATCCTTTTGTCATCTTGGCATCTAGCCTATCTCAATACTCACTTATTTACATTTCTTAATTTTTAATTTTAAGTTAATGTCTTTATTTATTTTACTTTCCATTAACTTTTTTAATTTTAAGTTAATGTCCATTAACTTTAAAATATAAATGTAAATAAGGAAATACCTTCCATTTGGATTCAAATAAAATATCATAAAAATCAAAATCTCAACCAATTAAAATTCAAATTTTGGATTTTAGTTCAAATCCAAAAATCTTCAAGATTTTCTAAATTTTTGGGAACCAATATCGAGACTTTTAATCCAAAGAATATGGTTCTATCATATAGCCCTTAAGGATAGTAGGATCAAGACTTAGTGAAATTCAGACTAGGAACCTAGATGAGTCAAAGGAACCTTAGGATACAAATTCTGGTGACACATGTACACCTGGTATTATATTTTGTTCATGGCTTCCTATATTCTCCTCTTTTGGTTTTTTTTTTTCGCTTTTCATGATGCGTAACTAAATCTTCTTTGTTGGGGTGATGTATGGATCCTAATTGTTTAACACTATGTTAATGTGAATGGAGATTATGTCATGTTATTATTTGATTGTGAACATTACATTTAGTTTGATTGATTCTGAATTTAGTCATCAATTTGGTATTCTAAAGATTTATGCTAATTTGAGAAAAATTGTGTACCTGGCTTTCCTATTAATTATGGGTGTCTAATACATTCAATTATGATGGTGTGGGAGTTCCATTTAGAAAATCACTTTTGGTATTATAAATAATATTGTTAAAAAAAAAATCCACAAAAGACTTTAGCTTATATTGCAAGCCCTAAAGCAAGGTGCAACCACCATTTATAGTTTTCACTCACAGCACCTTTGCGGTTTGTTTTGGAATTTTATGCCATATTTTTCAAAACTTCCCTTTACTTGTGAGCAATATGTAAGGCTTCAAGCACCTACTTTCACAATCTCCCTCTTGAATACTCTAAATTGCACTAACTGTTTGTAAAAAAATGGAAATCATGGGAAAAATAGACTTTTCATCCTTTACCTTTATTAGATTTTAAATTTGGTCATCTACTTTTCATTATTCATAATTTAGTCCTTTAAGTTTCAAATTATTTTCAATTTGATCCTAGATCACTATTCTATCATATCGTTGATGGAATGTGCCACGTAAGCATAAGCAAGTTGGAACGAAATTGAAGACAATTTTTGAAATCCAGAGAACAAATTGAGAAAAACAAAATGTAAGATACCTAGCTAAAGAATCATAAAGATAAGAAATAAAAAATGTCTATTCTACAAAAATTATAAATCAAGCCAAATCTTTGAATGAAACTATAGCATTGTTGCCAAAAAATGAAACTATAGCATAAATGTTAAAATTTTTAACAAATGGCTTTCCTAAGAAAACTAGAATGCAGGGTCGTACTAAGATTGTTAGGAACAAATATGAGAGATCGAGGATGGGTTACTTACGGAGTGAAGAGGCAGTTATGTGAAGCCAATCAATAGAACAGCCCTTCCCAAGTCGTGGTAGCATTGCAGGTTGAGGTGGAAAAATGTGCACCAATGCGTGTAACAACATGCAAGGGACAGCAACGAGATTTGGTTGAGAGATAACATACAGGGATTCAGAGTAAATACAAAGGATCAAAACTCTAATAAAAAACAAAGGAAAGATGTGCAACAAAATTATATAGAGCATCATTTTGTTTTTGCCTATCGTGTGAAGCTCTGCAATTTTTGAGATAAAAAAAAAAAAACACACAACCATTTGACGAGGTCAACATCCATGTACATTAAAGATAGTACATGTATCCTTACGAACCCAATTTTGTTGTTGATAAAATTAACCTGAAATAACATTTTATTAATAGATAGATAGATAGATAGAAACAATAATTAATTACAAATAATAAATCATCAATTCAGTAGAAAAATACAAAATGAAGAATCAAATAAATAAATAATAAAGAACAAAAGATATGGCTTTTTGTGATCAATGGCTAAAGCATGCTAGGCATCTTAAGAATATTCACAATCTTGAGCTTAAAGGCCAGTATAGATGGTCTTCACGGCTAATAGTCCATAGGATACAACAGTCATATCCCACTAACTCTTATTGAACTAGTGAAGCCACAGGAACAACTATCTTGGATTGCTCAAGGGAACTCATAAGATTACAACCAAGACTAATAATTTTCAGATGTGTTTGGCAAAAGAAGGAAAAGATATATAACATTAAGAACTTTTGTTTCTAGACGTGAACTAACTGTGAGTGAGTATGCTTCCTATTAACCATATAAAATTTGGTCAAAGCACCGTGAGATATTGGAAGCAAAGTTTCATAATTGCAAGCCAAAAAATTAGGAGCTGATTTGTGCTTTAACGCTAACAATAGACTCCACTAAGAAACGTGCACAAAGAATTGGTCAAAACTCAAACCCACATTAAGCATCGTTACATCAAAATAATATTAATAATACTCAAATCTTAATTTAATTTTGAAATAAATTAAAATAATATTACTAAAATACAACATTTGTAGATTTCAGGCGAGGGAGAATATTTTTAGCTGGAGATCATCTGTAATTTTAATATTTAGTTAGATGCACTACTTTTGGAATGTCTTTTTTGCTCACCTGCATTCTAGTGGGTTTGAACTATATCCTTATAAAAAAAAGGTGAAAAAAAAAAAGGGTGGTGAGCTCAAAAAACTAAGAAAAAATTAAAATGGGTCAATCACCTTTTTATCTATGTTGTAATATTGTAAAATGATATTGTATACATATCATTACTCTTCTAACAATTGCAATGTAAATTTTATATATAATTAAAAATAATTTTTTGCAAAAGCTATTCTTTTTAGTTTCTACACTAAAAACTGAAAACAAATTAAATTTATTTTAGATTCTTATTATTTAAAAAAAATTCTCCAAATATATGAATTCTTTTGGTAAAAATTGATTCTTACCCAACATAATTATTTCTAAACACACTTAAAAAGTTGAAAATGATTTTTCTCATAAGCTACTCTCTTAGCTTCCACAAAAAAGCTACAAATTGGTATGTTTTTATATTATGATTAAAAAATTATCCAAAAATATAAAAAGTGATTTTCTCATATAACAAAATCACATCTAAATGAATTCACATATAATTGAAAAAGTCGAAAACTAAGAGTGTGTTTTGTTTATGAAAATATCTTCTATTTTTATTTTCTATTTTTATTTTGTAAAAAGATTTTTATTTTCAGATTTTCAAAATTTAGGAAATGTGTTTGATTTAAAATAAAAGTAGATTTTGTTTTTAAAAAGTGTAAGCAGTGAATGGTTTGTTTGTTTTCAAAAACTAATTATAAATTTAAGATAATAAAATGAGTTTAATTTTGATACATTGTCAGTATAAATAATTTTATACCTCATCCAATCTCATCCTACCAAAACGTTTTTTACACCATTAGTGCATGCAAGTTAAATCCTAATAAAATTGTATATATTTGATTTGCATTGATTCATCAACTAAAAGCATTTGTAAAAATAGCAAATAACTATAAAATATTAATATTAAGAATCAAATAAATTTCTAACTTTTTTTTTTGGAATGTAGGTGTAATCACTTTCCTCCATTTTAAATCTCCCAATTATAGCCTACATACAATCCTAATACAACCTCTCTATCACCTTATCATACACAACAATTTTTTTATCATCTCAATACCCATCTATTTCAATATTTACACACACTTATTATAATATACACTTTTAGACCCATTTGGCATGCCTAATATATAAGATAATATTTTTCATAACTTGTTAATAGCATTTTCTTTTTATTTCCCGACTTAAACAACCTAAAATCCATATATATATATATATATATATATACACCAATTTCATATAATATCTTATAAATATAAAACATGACAAATGATTTGATATGTGACATATACATGATATATGCTACATGGATAATAATATAACGATCTCTCCTTGCTATTATTATTAATTTATGTTCAATTAATAAAATATATTAATATTTGTTTTTAATCTTATAGTAAATCTTTTTAATTACTGTGATGTGTATCTATTTGATATTATTGTTCTTGTTTGATATCAATTTTCTAATATTATTCTTAATTGATATCATCAATCTAATTTTAAATCAGTTTTAATTTTATATTTCAAAATTCAAGATTTGACATGATGTACTTATTATTACCATTAATTGATATCAACTTAATTTAATGCACTCAATTTTAGGAAGTATTGAATCTAATAAGTTATAGTATGACAATAATTCAACATTCTAATTAAAAGGACCAGAAAAACAATAATTTGTTCATTGCTTATCTTATCCCATGATTGATGTATACAATTACATTCAATCAAGGACTTGATACTATATAAACATTTTGACACTAGATCTTGGCTATGATGTGTTTTCATTGATTAATAATAAAATCCAGACAAACCACCATGAGGTAGGAACTGTTTTATTACATTATAGGATTTGATTGATACATTTGGATTGGCTATGTGTGGATTGCTTGTTCGAATTGTGTAAACTACCTTCCAAGTCAATGTCAAATGGATTTTGAGAGCAAATTTTTTTTTAAGAAAGGTGGTATTATAACATCCGAAATTTTTTTCCAAAAATTTATTTAGACTTTATTAATGGGAATTTCAAAATTTCGATATCGTTGTCATGAGAAATGACTTAGTGGAAGAGTAGGAAAAAAAATATGAATAGAAACATTACGAGCCCATCAAGACAAATGAATCCCTAAGCCTGACAAAGATCATGACTGAGAAAATGATAAGATAAAGGTTAGAAAATCTTAGAAATGGAATTCAAGACCCAAAATTATATTTCACGCAGTATTTGTTTTTCTAGATATTTTACCCGTTCGATAAAATTTTGTTATGTTTTACACCGTATGAAACTTTAGGACAAGTTTCCAACATGGAAAACTAACTCGTAAAATCCCTTGACAATTTTTGTTGGCCCTTATCATCATAACATATGCCAATATAAGTTAAAGATAAAAAGGGATTATTCAAAAGCTTTTATCCGGAACCGGACGAGCTTCGACAATGTTCATTTAGAAATCCTAAAGAATGAGGAGGAAATTAGAAAATGTTACGAAGGTAACATCGAGCCCAATGAAGATGAGTTTGTAGAGATAATGGTATTCAATTGTACCTTCATATTAGAGTTTCTCATCAAACTAGTGGATAGAGATGAGCCTACACTAAACCGTGAAGCTGATTTTAGCTATGATTTTCTCATCATGAATAATCTACTTCTATGATGGTGCTTCAAAAATTATTCAGCCCAACCCATGACCTGGTACATCCTTGTCAAAAATTAGTTTGCACCTTTTGAAAGTATTCAACAGTGGAAACATAGAGCAAGACGGAAAGGTGTGAGTCCAAAACTTTTTTATTGACCTCTTGAGGTATTGTCTTTTGCCTTGGTCAATTCGTCTTGACTTCAAACAACAAACAACAGAATTAATGGAGCTACACTCAGCATAACTAAGCTTTATCTTGATGGTGTGCACATCAAGGTTGCTAGCAAAGAACGATCTTTGCTAGACATAGTTTTAAGGGTCACATTTAACGATGCCAAGAGTTGCGATGGACAAATCTACAATGGCAACGTGATGTTTGTTAAAAGATGTTAGTACACCAATTCAACCTTTGTCACGACTTATTTCAACGTGTTAATACCTCATCACATGTGGCGATACCAAATATGCATTACACAAGCGATAATAAATATATCTTGCATAGGTAATACAAACATATAAATTGCACGAGTAACAATTAGTGTATCTTATTGACAATTAATACTATATATGTACCAAATTAATATATTATGATTTAATTCATATTTTAATATATATTTAATTTGTTACGTTTAGAATTTGCAAACATAATCTTGTGCATTGCATGCAAAAAAAAACTAGTATATATATGAATATAAATTAAGGGTTTTGCTAACCAATACCCTTATAGCACTAGTTAAGGATACAAAAAAAAAAAGTAACTTACATGACTTTTGAATGGGTCTCCTTTGAAAATACAAAATTTCTCTTTCCAAGATGAAAACTTTCTACTTTAACTCCTTAGCCAATGCCTAAGTGTACTAGTTAGATAAACCCCATAAAGTAATTATTTTAGAAAACAAAAAAAAAAAAAAACAATTTCAAACAAGCCCTCAATTTTTCCTTCTCAATTGACAAGTGTATGATCACATTTTATATTTTTGCAAAACAAAGTAGTATAAAATTAAGACTACAACAGCCACAATGTTAGTTGCTCGTTTCCATAGGGTACTATAGTACCAACCAAATTGAGTTTTACTCCTATTGTCAGGATCAGGATAACCGTTCAAATCTTCACATACTAAGACCAATGTTGGGTATATGCTGCCCAAGTGGAATTGTAAGCCAAGACTTATGACTATGGCTACTACCTTCCTTGCATCCTCGACCTTTTAGTCAATAATTTTTTGGCATATCAGCATCTTAGCGTTTTCTTCAATTGCGACCAAACTCTTTAACATGTTGAAATAAATCGCGACAAAGGTTGAATCGGGTAGTAGCATATTTCAAAGAACATTATGTTCCTTAAGTGTGCCTCGTAGATTTGTCTATCGTAACTTTTGGCATCGTCAAAGTGTGACCCTTAAAACTAATGTCCAGCAAGGATCATCCTTCACCAGCAACCTTGATGTCCACCGATCAAGCCAAAGCTTGATTGCGCAATATAGTTCCACTAGTTCTGCTATTTGTTGTTCGAAGCCAATACGAATTGACAGAGGCAAAAGACAATACCTCGCGAGGTCAATAAAAAGTTTTGGACTCATGACTTTCTCGTCTTATTCTATGTTTCTGTTGAATATTTTTAAAAGGTGCAAACTATTTTCTGACAAGGACATACCAGGATTGTGGGCTAGGCTGAATAATTTTTGAAGCACCATCATAGGAAATATATTATTCATGATGAGAAAATCATAGCAAAAATCAACTTCGCGGTTTAGTGTAGGCTCATTTCTGTTCAATAGTTTGATGAGAAACTCTAATAGGAAGGTACGTCGAATACCATCAACTCTCTGAACTCATCTCTATTGAGTTTGACATCATCTTCGTAACATTTCTAATTTCCTCCTCACTCTTTAGGACTTCCAAAGAAACATTGTCGAAGCTCATCTTAATTCTAAGATAAAAGCATTTGAATAATCCTTTTTTATATCTTGCTTATATTGGCACATGCTATGATGATAAGGGCTAACAAAACTGCCAAGGGATTATACAAGCCAATTTGCCAAGTTAGATTCTGCAATCTAAATATTGATGGTTTTGATGTAGTTCAACTCATCTGTGGTTTAGCTCTCTCTTGAATGATCAACTGACTACAATTCCATTTTCCAAATTTTCCTATAATAATGACGAGAATGACGAATAATGTTGAGTTCAAACATAGTGTTGGCTTTTTATAAAATAGATAGATTAAATAAAATTGGTGTTTGGAAATTGAGATGAATTGAAGCCATGGGATAGTGTAGTGTAAGGGGTCTAAGTGAGGACATAAATGGAAAGTAATAAATGTTATTGATTTGATGGATGAAGGTAAAATAGTTCTTTTATGTAGCGGTGCATGCATTAAAAGAGGTGATAGTTAACCAGTATTTATAGTTTTCACTCATAATCTTTTATAGGCAGATTGTTTTAGATTTTATACAATAATTTTCTAGACCTTTCTTCTACTTATCAACAATATGTAAGGCTTCTAGTTATAATTTCCTTAGGATTCATGGTTTTTGTTTAATTTCTTTTGGATTCTAGTTTTATAGTATATAACTTTAGTATTTTTAGTTATTTTCATTGCCCTTTAGCTTAGTTTCTTTGGTTGTTTAGTTTTAATTGCATTTAGCTTAATTTAGGGGTTTAATCTTGTTTTCCCTTTGTTTTGTAGGTTTTGTAAGAAAGAATGAAGAAACAAGTTTGCCCAGATGGAGATGGGAATGCAAACTAGCATGACTTGGAAATGTTTCTTAAGAAGACCTATTGATAAGTTTTTGGATGTCTCACTAAACCCAAGTTGCAGCATTGCCATATCCATGCGACGGTGTGAGTACAAGAGTCTAATACTTGGACTAGGCCTTGTACTTACCAAGTATAGTCTAAGATTTTGTAGTTTAAGAAGCTAGAATGCATTTTTTTTAGATAGTCTACTCCCTCATTCTAGCCTAATTTGGCAAGGAGGCTCAAACATGGGGGAGCTCAAGGTATTATGGTTCAAGGGACTTGATGGGAAGATCTTCTTGAGTTTTGCTTCTCAGCCATTTGATCATTTCTTTTGTTCATGGATTCCTATACTCTCCTCTTTTGATTTTTTTTTTCACTCTTCATGATGTGTAATTAAATGTTCTTTGTTGGGGTGATGTATAAATCCTAATTGTTTAACACTATGTTAATGTGAATGGAGATTATGTCATGTTCTTATTTGATTATGAGCATTACATTTAGTTTGATTGATTTTGAATTGTTTAGTCATCAATTTGGGATTCTAAGGATTTATGCTAATTTGAGAAAAGGTGTGTAAAGGATAACGTATAGGGATTCAAAGTAAATACGAAGGATCAAAATTCTAATACAAAATAAAGGAAATGGGGGTGGAACATGCACACAATAGACCTAACTTCTCAACCAATGTCTTGTGACATTGGTTGTTGATCAAATCTTGGACTGAAGTAAGAAGTGAAAGCCCAGTTAGCTAAATTTTAAACTCACCATAAAGAAGGTAATGAAAGGAGAATATATTGGTTCAAAAGTCCGCTCTAGAGGTATGTGTTTTGTGATGCTTGCTCTCCCTAGTCATACTTGACTCGACAATCGCAAGAGAGTAGTGATCAAAATTTCATTAGCATGGACGTAGAAAAAGCATATAAGAACTTCAGAATAAATAGGAAATGCAATCATCAAGAATGATAAGGCATCAAATCCGGTAAAAAAATAACATCATAAAAGTATTAACATTTCAATTCCACAATGTAATCACTGAAATTTTAAATGAAAAAACCAAACTTATAAATAATTTCTAACAAAGGGAACAACCTCAACCATGAAAGATTGAATATCTTTAAACCCAACCTCAAAAGATGCTTCCTCAAGTGACAACTCCACATTCACATTTAGCATGTATATCCCAATGCCCTTAAAACGTGCAACAATAAATAGAAGTATTTAGGAAAGTTACCTGGAGTAGACTATGAGCCTCATTAAGTTTATAACCCTGAACCCAAATCATATATGCTGGTTGAGACAAAAATAAACCATTAACAAATGACCACTGGAGATCAATCAACATACATCATTTCAAATGTACCTAAGCTACAAAACAAACAAATTATGATGGATGTGAATTCATACTGAAGTACGTATTTGAAATACGAAAATTAAACCCCACTATTGAACATCTCTACATGGAGGTTTGAATTGCTTACCACATTTACCCCCACTCACGTATAACTGAGCAGCTCTGGGATTTCCTTAGTAATGATTCACTATAAAGCTACATTAAATTTAATAATATGAAGGTTAATAATGAATATATAGTCCACAAACCTCTATTATGCTTAAACTATTCTCTATGGCAAAAATAACAAAATATCAATTTTAAGGATCTTTTTTATACCACAGAGTTCACAGCTTCAAAAAACTTCTATTGGTAAAATTAGAAGTGACCACAGCAGGATGGTCTAGTAGTCCACTGCAAAAATATACATGATAAAATAGATGACCCACAGCATGCGGTTCAAAAATAAGTCCTTTCTGCAAAATGCTAATTTATAACCATCATAATATTCAATGTAAGCAATGGCTATAAAGATAGATATGATAGTCTTGGCAGCCTAAAAAGTTGCAGTATAGAACCATAAGATCAATCATTATCTATTCAAAAAACCCATTAAACATAAATGAAACTAAGCACCAATGAAAGGAATATCTTTTTGTTATCAAATGCACTCTTAAGGGCAAAAGTTCAACCTCTAAACAATTAATTGCTAATTGTTGTATTCAAACTTATGAAGAAAAAGAGTTTATGCTGAAAACCAAACTAATACATCAGTGGCCAAATGCTAAAACCATTGATCCTTATTAACAAAAACAAACTAATCCACAAATCTAATATGTGCCAAAGAACATCCAAAAACCAACCAAATAAAACAATCAACAGTCAAATGCCACAACATCAAACCCAACCTTGGAGAGGCAATTGCTACTCAGGTCAGCACCCTCCAATGTCTTCTTTCTGTGACAAAATGTTAGTCCCTTTGACGCTCAAGGATAATATGGGTACGACAGAGATATGCAATTCAGATTAAATTCATTTATCCAATTACAGTCCACTTCATGCTATTCTTGTTTCTCAGATAATAGCTTTCTAAGAAAACTGCTCATCTTACAAAATTAATCATAAATTATATAAAAATACTCTGTAAAAATCATGTAGAGAACCAACGTCATTATGTAAATGTGATACAATAATATTTTTTTTCAGCAGAAAGATAAAATAAAATAATCCCACAACATGTGCAGCTTTGAAGAGTAGAGTGCTTTACTCCTGCTTTTCAAGTTTGACTGAATTAATATCATTAACCACTTAAAACTGTTCAAGTTTCAAATTAATCAGTTACCTGTTGCTTTGGCGAAAATCATAGCCACAGCCAAAAAGTGTTATCCCTCTTAATATCCCCAATTAAGCATTTCCACAATCATGTAATGGAAATAATACACTGACTCAGATCCAACTATCTGCATCACAAAATTTACATAGGATCCAAGAATCAACTGCTTAGTCATCTGCATTGCAGTTCATGCACATCGGCTTAAAAGCAGACATACCAAATCAGGGTCCAAAACATCAATTGCATAGAGTCCTTCCTATCTTCAGGAACTGTAATTGTAGTATTTGCATCCAAGGATTCAGTTCTCCCTGGTTTCAAAAAAGATTACCAAAAATGTTAAACTCACCAGATTAAGAGTTTCTCGTCCCACACTCTTCAGTGTAAAACAGCACAATGATTACAGTAGAGAAAGAGACAAACTGAGCATGCGTTTCCAGCTAAATCACAGCATAAGCAGAAAGTACACAACAATTTATTCAATCATAAGGTTGCTCCACCGTCTCACACACTCACTGCAATCATTAATTGTTGCAAATACTAAAACAGATGGAGAAAATTTATATTTAACAATAAATTAGCATCTTATCATATTGAAATCCAAAATTTCAAAAATTCATATATAACAATAATATTCATCAAGTTTCTTTAATCCAACAATGAATTCAGAACCACAATAATATCAAGGAAAAAACTAACCTATATTAGCAACTTATATAACTAAATATCATGAGCTTAAAGCGCTTCAATTGATTAATTTTCTTTTATTTCCCACTATTTTCGTGAGAAACCAAACAAAAAAAAAAAAAAAAAAAAAAGAATTATGGTTTACCTGTAGAAGGTTCGTAATGTGACCAAAGCTTGGTCTTCAGCATGTACTCGGCGGCGAGGAAGCGAACCCAAACACGTTCTTCGAATGATATCCTCCAACAGGATCGCCATCTGAGGATGGAGAAAATGGTGGCCGGTGGTGGTGCGATGCGGCGCGAGGGAAGGGAGGAACAGTCGCGGTGTCCGACGCAGATGCGGAGCGGGTTCCCGTACGAAGACTGCTCCGAGAGAGACAATGGTCTGCGTGGCACTGATGCAACTCGAAAGAGCTGGACGGTGGCAGTGCGCGACGGGATGGTGGCAATGCGGACGGGACGGCGTGGCGGATCCGTGGTGTGTGGCATGGGCTACGCAACCTACCCTTTTTCTCCCTTTCGTTTTGCCCTCTATTCCGTTTTGGATCTGATGGAGGCAGTGCGCGACTCAACAGGGAAAAAAAAAATTTTCAATCAATGAAATGGTTGATGAAGTAGAGAGTGAGGTGCTTGAGACAAAAATAGAAACGGCGGCGACATGGGGGGTGCCTGTCAGTGGGGATTGTCCGGCAAGGAGGCTGTGATGGTGGTTGTGATTGTGAAGGGAGGGATGAAAGGAGGGAGAGAAGTGAGAGAGACTAAGAGAAATGCACACAAAATTTGGAAGGAAAAAAAAAAAAAAGTAGAAACGGCTTGAAAAAGAGAGTGGGTTTTATTGTTCCATGTAGCTCACACTCAACATTGAGCGGATCTGGCATTAGAGAAATCAATTTAACATGTATGTAGTGCGGTCACTTGAAACAGATTAGAAATAGTTTTTAAAAAAATTTAAAAAACCCAGAAATTGAAGTTGGACTCTTATAAGCTAGAGGAAGTATACGTGTGGATGAGAGAGTAGATTTAGTTTTTGACCGAGTGTATCGTTCGGGGACGCCTTTTCCCTGCATACAAGGTTTGTTACCATGATTCTTGCCATAGTTTGAGTACCAAGTGTGACCTAGTTCAATATTTACTTAGATGCGCTACTTTTGGAATGTCTTTTTGGCTCGCCTGCATTCTAATGGGTTTGAACTATATTTTGATGAAAAAAAAAGAGGTAAAAAAGAAAACAAAGGTGGTGAGCTCCAAAAAATAAGAAAAAATTAAAATGGCCCATCACTTTCTTTTTATCTATGTTGTAATATTGTACAATGATATTACATACATATCATTACTCTTCTTTTATATATAATTAAAAAAGATATTTTTTTAGTTTCTAGAAGAAAAACTGAAAGCAAATTAAATTTATTTTAGATTCTTATTATTTAAAAAAATTATCCAAATATATGAATTCTTTTTGGGTAAAAATTGATTTTTACCGAACCAAATTATCTATAAACACACTTAAAAAGCTGAAAAACGATTTTTCTCATAAGCTATTCTTTTAGCTTCCAAAAAAAAAGCTGCAAACTGGCATTTTTTATTTTCTAATTAAAAAATTATCCAAATATACAAAAAATGATATTAGCTTCTAACAAAATCATATATAAATGAACCCACATATAATTGAAAAAGCTGAAAACAAAGAGTGTGTTTATTTTATGAAAATATTTTCGTTTTCATTTTCTACTTTTATATTGTAAAAAGGATTCTCATTTTCAGATTGTATATATTTGATTTGCATTTATTCATTTACTAAAAGCATTTATAAAAATAACGAATAATTCTATAACATATTAACATTAAGAATCAAATGAATTTCTCACTTTTTTGGAATGTAGGTGTAATCACTTCCCTCCATTTTAAATCTCTCAATCATAGCCTAAATGCAATCCTAATACAACCCCTCTATCACCTTATCATACACAACAATTTTTTTTTATCATTTCGATACCCATCTATTTTGATATTTACACACACTTATTATACTATAAACTTTTATACCCATTTGACTTGCCTAATATATAGGATATCAATGGAGATAGAGAATAATTTTCATTACTTGTTAATAACCAATGTACAAAGGCATTTTCTTATTTTTCTCCCAACACAAACAACCTAAAATCCAATATTACAACACACACACACACACACACCAATTTCATATAATATCTTATAAATATAAAACATGACAAATGATTTGATATGTGACATATACATGATATATGCTACATGGATAATAATAATATAATGATCTCTCTATGCTATTATTTTTAATTTATGTTCAATTAATAAAATATATTAATATCTATTTTAATCGTATGGTAAATCTTTTTTAATTATTGTGATGTGTATCAATTTGATATTATTATTCTTAATTGATATAATCAATCTAATTTTAAATCTATTGTAATTTTAAATTTCAAAATTCAAGATTTGGCATGATGCACTTAATTATTATTACCATTAATTGATATCAACTTAATTTGATGCACTCAATTTTAGCAAGTATTGAATCTAATTAGTGTTAGCTCTAGAACCCTTCAAAAATCATTAATACAAAATGTTTGGAGTGATAACACAATCAATTTAAAGAAAATATTTTGAAGAACGACTAATGTTTCCCTTGAGTTTTCTTGATATAGCAAATAGGTCATTCTGTTTGCATAACACGTTTCTTGAAGCGAAAATAATTTCACTTTACATGTGCAAACATAATTTATCTCGTTTAAAGATATAGGAACTCAATGAAAGTGAAAATTATATTGTGAATTAAATGTATACATGCTCAATGGACTAAAGAAAATCATTTTATACAAGAAACCAAAGCATGGATCTTTAGAAAGTAGGAAGTGACTTCAGAAAGTAAACTTCAAATGAAGATTTCAAACAGATCTAAAGCAAGTGTGTTCTACAACCTTCAATCATCATGATCGCTATCATCTTATCATCTATGAGCTCTGATTGAAGATTGGAAAATCATATATATATATATAAAGAAACTGATCCTGCACTTCATGTAACACCCTAATTATTAACCTCTTATGCGTACGTCATGGTTGGCTACTTATTAGATTTCTTACATTTTGATTTTTGTATGTTTGGCCATTCAAAAATACTCTTAGCGGAAAAATAGAAGATAATTTTTTTTTAACTTAAATGACAAGATCCTCATCCGTTAATGCTTAATTAAAACTAATGCAACTTGTGAGCGAGATAACATTTCCATAATAATACACACATAATAGAACAAACCATAATAAGGTCCAGTCTCAAATACATCATCTACAAGTCATCGAAATTTCAAAATAAGGAGAATCATAAATAGGGACAATAATAAAATCTTTAAGCATAGATTAGCTCCAAAGTCAAGAACTCAAGGAACTCCAACATTCTGGTCCACTAGCTCATTTGAAGACGACACAAAAAAAAAAAAGGTGAGAATCCAAAGGTGTCTCAGTAATTGAATAAAAACAATATAAGTATCATCGTTATCGTCTCCAGTCACGTCTCTTTAATTACAAAATAAGTGAGCATGCTTTAACTTATTTTAATTAGTTTGCAAATAAAAGTCTCGAAGCGATCCACATTTTAAGTCCTATAAAAATTCTTGATTAACAAATAATGATCTAGAGAGCTTATGTGAAGTCCCACATTGGGGAGGTGAACGAAGCATGTCTTATAAGGGTGTGGATACCTCCTCCTTACGTGACGCGTTTTCCCTCGCTAGGGGAAGAACAAAACCTTGAAGGGGGGAGTTAGAGTAGGCCCTGAACCCCAAAGAGGATAATATCACGTAATGTTGGGGTCCTAGGCTGTCAGATGGTATCAAAGTCGGTTCGGGTGGTGTGCCGCGAGGACGCTGGGCCCCAAGGGGGTGTATTGTGAAGTCCCACATTGGTTGGGGAGGTGAACAAAACATGCCTTATAAGGTGTGGATACCTCCTTCTTGCGTGACATGTTTTCCCTCGCCAAGGGGAAGAACAAAACCTTGAAAGGGGGAGTCAGAGTAGGCCTTGAACCCCAAAGAGGACAATATCACGTAATGACGGGTCCTGGCTTCAGCTTACCATTATTATCACATAAATCACATAGAGAGAACTTGCATGAAAGAGTAAAAAGAATCAAGATATCACACTTTCTCTAGCACTTTATTTAGTAATTTTAAATCTTTTAATGTATCACCCTCTTTCATGTCACCTAAACCAACTGCATCACCATCCCGATGATTTAACTGCGCCTAAACTCCGCATCACCTATCGCCTAGGATGAGCTCAACCTAACTAGCCGTTGTAACACCCTAAAATTTAATTAAAAATTAATTTGAGCTTTATTAATCGTAATTTCAAAAATCTAATAGTTTAGCAATGATGAAGGCAGCCCAACGGACCTTCAAAAAAAAAAATTTCTGATAGATGAATAGTAACTTTGCGGGCCACTGCCTGGGACGCTGAAACCCTAGATTCAGGCCAGGAAGGTGCCCGAAATTAGGAAAACATGGAAATAAGGTTAGAAATAGATGGGAATGATAATTTTATACTTAAAATTAATTTTCAGGCAATATCGTTTAATCGGGTATGGTGTTTACCCATTCGGTAAAATTTCGATGTGCGATTTTAACACAAAGATATTTTTAGCCACCACAAATGGTCAAAGCTTATCCTTTTAGGACATGTGGAAGGCCAAGATTTAATCTTGGAATCCAAGATTAAATCTTAGCCATCCATTTTGCTTTACCACAAAATATCTTCAAGCATTTAATACAAAATAAACAAGTCATCAACTTATCCTCCAAGCCACCTAACCTTATCATTTTCTTCTTCAAAATTTCATGCAGCCTTCAAGGAGAGAAGAACCAGCCACCATTTTCATCTTCTTGAGCTTGATCTTGAGTTCTAAGCCCAAAAACCCTAGCCTAGAGTTGTGAAAACCTCAAAGTTCCTTCATTAAACTTGTTCCACACATCAATACCTACAAATCTAACCGATTAAAATCTCAAATCTCCATCAATCCTCACCTTGATACCTCACTCCCTCACTGATTTAAGGAGGGTTTGAAGTTGGTTTGGGAGCCTGGAGTGGAAGGAATCAAGCCTGGATCATCTTGGAGCCAAGGATCCACTAAGTTACTACAAGTAGGGTTTGTGCTGTCTTTTTTTGTCAAATTTTTCTAATCTATTTTGGGTTGATCTATGTCCGAAAATTTTAGTGGTATTGACTGATATGATGTTGATATTGATGTATAAATCTTGGTTGTGTGTTTGGATGTTGTTAAAAAATGGTTTTTATCAAAAGAAGTTTGGGCTAGACTGGGATTTTGGTTTTTCTGAGGCAGGACTTGTTCACGAATTTTCTGGTATATTTGTGGGTGTTTTCATGAGCTAAAAAAATTATATGTTGGATTTAATATCTTAAACTAACTACATGAATTTTTTTGGGTTTTGATTTCAATTTTTACTACCTTAAAAAAATCAGAAACCGAAATGAGACTAATGCTGCCAGAAATGTTGAAACTGAAGCAGGTAAACTTTTCCGAATTTATTATCACAGCAAATGATTGAATTAGCCTTTGAAATTTTTACATGAAGTTATTAACATATTGAAGTATCACTGTGAATTTTATTGTGAGTTGATTCAATCATTTGTTAGGGTTAAAAATTGTAAGGTCCCAGATCTAGCTGTGAATGAGTGGCTTCCAACCACTAAATTTGTATAATTTAATTACAAGGCTAGGGAGCCCCGTTTGCTATGAAATTTTTACAGGGTCTCCTAGACACATTGAAGTGTCTTAGAGAATTTTTATAACCTCTAAATTGATTGTTTGATGAGCAAATCAAATTGTGCTACAATGGGGTGAAACCGCCATTGTGCTAGAAATGAAACAATGCTTTGAATTGAGAATGTAATAGCATTTTGGCTTCTAGTATGATATGAGTATTTGATATTAAGTGTTTGTTCATGTGACTTGTGACATATAAAAGTATGCTAGAGGCATGATTGAGATTATATTGTGAATGGATACCTGTATATGCATTATGCGTGCATTTGAGAAAATAGAATATATATAAATTTCATTGTGCATGTTCTGACATATGGACAAAACAGAAACAAGACTTAGGTTGAATGAGGGAAGGAAATTGAAAAGAGAAAGCCCCCAATTTATAGTCGGTAGACGTATGGCTAGGAATAGATCTGTGTGTGATTCGGAAATGGAAAAAAATGAAGTTCAATGATCACGTATAGGAATGAGTTCTCCTCAAGCGGTCTATTTCCCTTGTGTGGTGTGATCCACCATAAATACCCGTTGGGTATAAACGAATCTATTGTGGATTTGTTCACTGAAAATATCCGTTGGGTATAAACTAAGTCTTTCCTATGTCAATGAAAAGAGAAAAATGCACTAATTGGCTTTCTATAGCCATGATGGAAACCAGGTCACTTTGAGATAACTTTACTGTATATGACACATGCATCATCCATATCGTATGAAATCCTTTAAGTAGATTTACTTACTATGTGTTTGAGCTTCTAAATATATGTACACGTACTGATTGATTGTTAAAAGCTACCCACTTCGGAAGGATGATTTTGGAACTTTAAAATGAACCTTTAGAATATATTGCATGATCAGGTTTTCTGAATAAATCAAAGTGGTTAGGGCGATGACGATGACATTATGATTGTGATTGGGGAGTTTCCCTACTGAGAATTTTAAAATTCTCACCCCTATGGTTTGTGCTTCCGTGTCGCTTCAGGTTAAGTTAGAGAACGATGATGCCTACGCAAAGGAATGTGGACTGCAATAGTATAGTAGTTACTGTTTTATTCTGTTGTACTTAGTGGATGGAAAATGTATGTAAATGTATTTGAGGACAAACATGTACTAAAGCTCATAGAGGAGCTTCCTTTTGTATTTTAGCTATGTATTCAACGAATATGGTGTTTACTTGTAATATGTTTTAATAGAATTACGCTTAGTTATTTCGCACGTGAATCGAGCTTGCTATAGATAATTAAGAAAGGTCCACTAATTAACAAGTAAAAACTTTCGAGTATGATAATATGGCTTAAGAATGGGGTTGTACTTTGGAGGATGTTACAACCGTCGCTAGATTTAAATGGGGATAGAGGGGAACAATTTCTCTTAACATTAAGTTTAACTTTTTGGAATCTCATATTCCAACATCATATAAAAGTCTCATAATTTTTCTTATTAAAATCTTTAATGCATACTTGACTTAACACCATCGGTTGATAAGACTCATTCATATAATCAACCATTATCAATGCTCAGAATGAATGCTCATATAACTAGCCCAACCAATAGTATTCAAAATCAATAGTCAAAAATCATAATCCAGTCAGGTATGATATTTAAGTACAATAAATTGTCACCATTCATCAATAGATAACCAAGAGTCATTCATTCATATGGCATTACAAGTAATAAGTCTTTTTTTTAATAAATTGGCTTGAGTTTGATGACATGAGTAGCTTGACAAATGTTCTTTTTCTTTCTATTTTCAAAAATCTTAAGATTTCTAATTTTTGTTAAAGAGCCCCAAACTTCATAAAATTTTACAGAACAACCTTAACTAAATTTTTCATCCAAAACAGGTTTTTCTTCCTAATTCCACTGAAATTGAAATTTTTAGAATTTACACAAAAATCTCAAACTTTTAAGAAATTAAAATTTGACCCTCAACTTTACTAAAATTATAAAAATGACCCAAACACTTATTTTTTTCTTCTAAACACATACCTTACTGTCCCAAAACCTATTCTTACAGTTCTACTCCTAAATATTTGATTTTTGCAGAAAAACTCCAAAACTTTTTAAAATTATATTTTGACCCCAAATTTTTATATATAATTACAAAAATACTCAAATCACATGTACCTACTCCATTTTTCATGTAGATTCCAAATATGTGGTTAGTTTTAAAAATAACATTTTCCTTGTAGGAGAAATTGCCTTGGCTGAAGCTATATATTCCAAAATCCAAACTTTTGTAAAACTTTGAAACATAAAATCATGTTGTCTAGAAATTTCAGTCTCAAAGAAAAATATGATTGAGTTACTAAACATCATCAAAACAAAGTAAAATAATTTTTTAGAGATAATTCAATATTTGTCTGAGACCTTGTAAAAATTTCAAAGCTTAATAAGGTCTCTAGCTATATTTATAAAATTATATAACTTCGGAGGTTAAAAACTACCTATTTTCAGCCAATAGTAAAAAATCCCAATTTTATTACCCTATCAAATGAATGAAAAAAAAAATATAAAATTTACGGTTGAACTTCAAGATGTTCACAACGTCTTGTAAAAATTTCAAGTTAAAAATCAATCATTTGGTATAGCCACAAAATTATACAAATTCAACACTTTAGAAATTACTTTCATTCTGAAATTCTAACCTTCTCGGTTTCTGAATTTTTAAAAATAGAAAAAGTTATCAAGACACCTCAAGAAAAATACTGAAGATACCTCCATTTGTTACTTTCATCATATAAAAATTTTAGCTCATAATATTGTCTCCATCTATGTGAATAAAATCATACAAACTGAGCTATTTGCATAAATTGAGAATTCCAGCAACACAACATATAATTTCTTTTGATGTTTCAAGCATAATCATTTATCAAAACTCAAGCTTTCTTAGCAAAAATCAAAGATTAAGATAAGATAAATAAGTTTAAACATAAACCCCTACAAAAAGATGGTTTTTATTGGAGATCAAGGTAGGCACAAGCTCCTTGAAGTTTGATCTCCCAAGTAAGGAAGTAAGAGCTCTTTCTTTCCTTTGACCACGAATTTGATTTGCTCTAGAACAAGTAAGAGGAGGCTTTTTCTTGAAAAACTAATGGCAGATTTGTGTTTGTTAGGTGGAAAAACTATGGAAAAATGTATTTATTTGTTGGATTTGGTGGAGAATTAAAGGAGTTATGGGGTAGAAATGGTGGAGGAAGATGGTGATGATGGAGGATGAAGATGAGAGAGTTTGGTGGAGTTTTTTGAAGAATAAAATGTGATTGTGTGTGAATGGGGTAGGTGGAGGCTACATCTAATGCTAGAGAGTTGGTGGTTGAGTTATTTTTTTTTAATTATTTGTGGGGTGGTTGGATTAGGTATTTTATGAATTAGACAAAGAGTTAGGTAGATTAGGTAAAAAAAATGTATATAAAAAAACAAGTGTAGTGATTTGTGATATTATCAAATCTCTTTGTAATTATGCCACTACACTTTTAAATAGTAGTAATTAGATAATTAGTAACTCTTTAGATATTCATGAACAATTAAATGCACATTATTTGCTTAATTATTTTGATTAGGCTTAATTAGCACTGTCTAGGACAAAATGATAATTTTACATAAAAAATTTTTGGACTCATCTAAACATCAAATATCCCTTCAATTTAACATATCAAATTCCCACATGACCGAGTTTGGTCGTCACTTAATCAGCGTTAAATTACCTCAAAGACATTTTGGTAATTTCACACAGAAAATTTAGGAATTGCAATTTTCACAATGATTACTATCTAAAACACATATAGTCCCCTTCAAACATTACACTAAACCTTTGGGGATGACGAGACGACTATTCTCAATTCTCATGTAAAAATGACCTCAGGGCATTTTGGTCATTTTACATAGAAGGAAAAATTGGGGCATTACATTTCTTCCCTTCTTAAAAAGAATTTCATCCTCGAAATTTGTTACCTGAAAATAACTCTGGGTGAAGACGTCTCATCTTTGTCTCCAGCTCCTAAGTGAGTTCCTCTACAGCATCTCTTCCCAAGCCACCTTTACCAAGGGCACTGTCTTATTGCGTAATTGCTTGATCCCTTATCGATGATCCTTGACGGAGGAAGGTTAAAGGTTAGGTCATCCTTTAGTTGCACTTGTTCCGGCTTAAGAACATGACTTAGATCATAATGGTATTTACGTAATTGGGAGACGTGAAAGACATCATGAAGATTTGAGAGATTAAGAGGTAAGGCCGTTCGGAAGCGACTGACTCGACTCTTTGAAGAATTTGAAAAGGACCAAAGAATCTAGGACTCAACTTTTTGACTCTCATAGCATGCCCTATCCCTGTTGTAGGAGTGATCTTGAGGAACAGATGCTCACTCTCATGGAACTCTAGAGGTTTCCTTCTTTTACAGCATAACTTTCTGACGACTTTGAGCAGATCCTCTCCCTAATCTTCTTTATTTGTTCTGTGGTTTGCCTCACAAGGTTAGGTCCTAGCACACTACTCTCACTTGGTTCGTACCAACAAAGGGGCTGACACTTTCTTCCATAAAGGGCTTCATATGGGGCCATCCGAATGCTAGTATGGAAACTGTTATTATAGGAGAAATCAAAGAGGGAGATACTTATCCCAACTTCCTTTTTCATCAAGAGCACAAGCCCTCAACATATCCTCCAAGGTCTGGATAGTTCTCTCAGATTGACCATCTATCTAGGGGTGATAAGCCGTGCCCAGGCACAATCTCGTCCAAAAGCTTTTTGCAAGGCTCCCCAAAACGCAATGTAAACCGCAAATCACGATCTGAGATTATCATCGATGGTACTCCATTCAACTTTACAATCTCTTGGATGTAGAGCTGGGCTAATCTATCCAAGGAATAAGCATTCTAATAGGCAAAAAGTGAGCCGACTTAGTCAATTGATCCACTATCACCCATATAGCGTCATAGCCAACTTGGGTTCTAGGCAAACCTACTACAAAATCCATAGAGATGCTCTCTCACTTCCACTCGGGATTTCTAAAGGTTGCAACAAGCCTGAAGGTCATTGATCCTCAATCTTTACTTGCTGGCACACCAAACACTTACTTACCCAATCCATTACATCCTTCTTCATCCCATACCACCAAAACATCTTTTTTAAATCCTGGTACATCTTTGTGGCACTGGGATGAATGGTGAATTGGCTCTTATGTGGCTCCTCTAGAATACTCTTTCGAGGTCACCACTCGCTAGTACACAAACTCGATTTTCAAACCTCCATACACCTTTGCTATCCAAGGTAAAACCTTTGAGCTTCCCTTCTCACCTCAATTATCCCCTTAAACTCTTCATCCTCCCTCTGGGCTTGAGCAATCTGCTCTCTAAAACTGCTAGACACTCAACTGACACATTCTCATGCCACTAGGGGTAAAGGTCACTCCAACGTTGAAATCCCTAAACTTCTCTATGAGCTCAACTTCTTTCACCATTATATAGGAGATATGCAGTGACTTTCTACTCAAGGCATCAGCCACTACATTAGCTTTGCTAGGATGATAATTCAACCCAAAGTCATAGTCCTTGAGAAATTCCATCCATCTTCTTTGTCTCATGTTTAACTCCTTTTGATCAAAAAGATACTTCAAACTCTTATGATCAGAGAAAACTTCAAACCTTACACCAAAATGTGACGTCTCCATATATTCAATGCAGACACCACGCTAAGCTCAAGGTCATGGGTAGGGTAATTGGCCTCATGGGACTTTAATTGCCGTGAGACATAAGCTACCACTTGGCGGTGCTATATTAAGACACAACCTAAGCCTCTCCTAGAAGCATTAGTAAACCTCAAAGGGCTCACTGGGTTAGGTAAGATAAGCACAGGGGTCATGGTTAGCTTTTGCTTCAACTCTAAGCAGCTACTCTCACATTCCTCTGTCCACTTAAAAGGGGTATCCTTACTAGTAAACTTCGTCAAGGGCAATGCAATATGAGAAAAACCTTTTATGAACCTACGGTAATAGCCAACTAACCCTAAAAAACTTCTAATCTTAGTCGTCGTAGTAGGTCTCTTCCAACTCATCATAGCCTCTATTTTAGTAGGGTCAACTGATATTCCTCCTCTATATACAAGATGTCCTAAAAACTTCACCTTCGGCATCCAAAACTCACACTTTGATAACTTAGCAAAGAGTTTCTTTTCCCTCAAGATCTCCAACACTACTCTTAGATGGCCTTAATGGGTCCTCGAATAAATGAGAATATCATCTATAAAGACTACCACAAAATTATCCAAATAAGGTCTAAAGATCCTATTCATATAGTCCATGAATATTGCGAGAGCATTAGTCAATCCAAAAGACATGACTGTGAACTCGTAATGCCCATAACGAGTTTGGAACGCGTCTTAGGTATGTCCTCCTCTCTAACCTGAATCTGATGGTATCCTCGTCTCAAATCAATCTTAGAAAACACCACCGCTCCTCCCAACTGGTCCATCAGATCATCTATCCTAGGTAAGGGGTACTTATTCTTCACTCACTTTATTGAGCTACCTGTAATCTATACACAACCTCATACTTCCATCTTTCTTTTTTACAAACAAAACTGGGGCTCCCCAAGGTAAGGTACTAGGCCTAACAAACTTTTTCTCTAAAAGGCCCTCTAATTGGGTCTCGGTCAACTCCAATAGTGACATTCTATAAGGAGCTATGGATATAGGTCCAGTTCAGGGACAAGATCTATTACAAACTCAATCTCTAGCTTGGGGAAACTCGGTATCTCTTCAGGGAAAACATCTGGTACTCTCACTACTGGTATGTCCTTTAAGGTTTGTTCGGTTCCACCTCACTAGCAAATAAAAGTACAAATCCTCTATTCTAGTCCACAACAGCTTAACTCTATGAAATTTAAGAACAAGTGAATAGGTTTCATGGGTAAGACAGGCTCAATAGGAAAAACAATAGACCTGGTATAGGTCAAGCAAAACATGATGAATAGATAACCAATCCATACCAAGAATCATACCAAGACCAGACATAGGTAAACATATGAGGTCAAATATAAAGGATCTATCATCAATGCTAAAATGACAACTCAAACAACAAAGACATGTTTTTATGGGTTTAGCAGTAGGTGTGGAAACTATCAAATCAAAAAGAAGCTCAGAGATAGGCAAATACAAGGATTTAGCATGGTCATGTGAAATGAAAGAATATGTAGCACTGGAATCGAAAAGCACAACTAAGGTATTACCATTTATTTCACACTTACCTTGAATCAAGTCATTAAAGAGAGGGGCATCCTCAGCTTTCACGTGAAGACGCACCTGATGTTGTGGCCTGGCAGAAGATGTAGGCTGATGAGTCCTTGTGTTGCACTCCCAAGACATGTGGCCTGGCTTGCCACACTTGTAGCACACGTTCTGGCCATAAAGACATGGACGATCACCATGGTTCTTCCCACACTTTGGACAAGAAGAAGAGGCTGTGGAAGCTGCCACTCGGTGAGGACGGGAGGAAAGAAAAGATGTCTTCTGTGATTGGTTCCTCTTAGGATAGGGATGGCCTCTCTGGAACAGTGACCTATGAGTTTGTGGTTTGAACTTCCATGCTTGTGGTGCCAACCTACTTTTATGTTCTTCCTAAGCTGTGACTAGCTTTTTTTGGCTCTCCTCCACAATTCAACATTTGTTTGCCAAAGTGGCAAACTCCAATCTAAGATGTGCAACTATATTGTTGATTTCTGGCTTCAAACCATTCTCATACATGGCACACTTCCACTCTTTACAGGGTTTCCAAGATACATGCGGAGAACTTGACAGCTCCTCAAATTTGGAAGTATACTCTAGCATTGTTATCTTTCCCTGCTTTAATTATAGGAACTCAATTTCTTTGGCATTCTTGACTGACTAGGGGAAGTACTTCTGATAGAAACTAGCCTTGAATCCTTGCCAAGTGATACGCATACCAGTCGCCTCAAGTACCCTCCTAGCATCATGCCACCAATACTTTGTTTCCCCCTCCAACATATAGGTGGCATATGACACTTTCTACTCCTCTGAGCATGGAACCACAGTAAATATCTTCTCCATGCTCTTGATCCATCCATCTGCAATGCCTGGATTCGAAGGTGCTTGAAAAAGATGGAGGGTTAGCCCTCCTGAACTCAGAGAACCTTACATTCTCCAAATTCTCCTCCTCATGTTGCCCCCACATGTCCTTGTTCTTCCTGTCTATCCATCCTGTCCATCATGCACTGCATCGTGCGAGTAATGTCCTACAAGGCATCCAATGCTGTGTCTGGGTGTTGGTTGCTAACCGAGCTATTCACTTGGTGCCCTCTGACGTCTGCAGGTGCCATCAGTTCCTAAGCACACCAAACAAAGAGCACTAAAGTGATCAGTCTCAATACTCATGCTTAGGGAGCTAGCAACTATGACACATAAGCAAAACGATCATGCACTTCTACTCTAGCCTATCACACAGATAAGACATTTAAGCATGACATAACTATCGCACTACGCATCAAAAGCATAGTTAGACCAATCCTCAGGCTTTATCAGGATTGACCTTCTGATACCAAAATGTAACACCCTAATTATTAACCTCCTATGCGTACATCATAGTTGGCTAATTATTAGATTTCTTACATTTTGATTTTTGTATGTTTGGCCATTCAAAAATACTCTTAGCGAAAAATAGAGGATAATTTTTTTTTAACTTAAACGATAAGATCCTCATCCGTTAATGCTTAATTAAAACTAATGCAACTTGTGAGCGAGATAATATTTCCATAATAATACACACATAATAGAACAAACCATAATAAGGTCCAAGTTTAAATATAGTCATCTATAAGTCATCGAAATTTCAAAATAAGGAGAATCATAAATAAGGACAATAATAAAATCTTTAAGCGTAGATTAGCTCCAAAGTCAAGAACTCAAGGGACTCTAGCATTCTAGTCCACTGGCTCATCTGAAGACGACATGGAAAAAAAAAAAGAAAACGGGTGAGAATAAAAATAATCTCAGTAATTGAATAAAGCAGTATAAGTGTCATCATTATCATCTCCAGTCACTTCGGTTTAATTATAAAATAAGTGAGCATGCTTTAGCTTATTGTAATTAGTTCACAAATAAAAGTCTCGAAGTGATCCACATTTTAAGTCATATAAAAATTCTTGATTCACAATTAATGATTTAGAGAGCTTACCATTATTATCACATAAATCACATAGAGAGAACTTGCATGAAAGAGTAAAACGAATCAAGACATCACACTTTCTCTAGCACTTTATTTAGTAATTTTAAATCTTTTAATGTATCACCTTCTCTCATGTCACCTAAACCAATCGCATCACCATCCCTAGTGATTTTAACTGTCACCTAAACTCCGCATCACCTATCGCTTAGGATGAACTCAACCTAACTAGCCATCGCTAGATTTAAATGGGGATAAAGGGGAACAATTTCTCTTACCATTAAGTTTAGCTTTTTGGAATCTCATATTCCAACATCATGTAAAAGTCTCATAATTTTTCTTATTAAAATCTTTAATGCATATTTGACTTAACACCATCAGTTGATAAGACTTATTCCTATAATCAACCATTATCAATGCTCAGAATGAATGCTCATGCAACTGGTCCAACCAACAGTATCCAAAATCAATAGTCAATAATCACAATACAGTCAAGTATGACATTTAAGTACAATAAATTGTCACCATTCATCAATAGATAACCAAGAGCCATTCATTCATATGGCATCACAAGTAATAAGTCTTTTTTTAAAATAAATTGGCTTGAGTTTGATGACATGAGTAGCTTGACAAACATTCTTTTTCTTTTCTATTTTCAAAATTCTTAAGACTTCTAATTTTTGCTAAAGAGTCCCAAACTTCATAAAATTTTACAAAACAACCCCAACTAAATTTTTCATCCAAAACAGGTTTTTCTTCCTAATTCCACTAAAACACAGTTCTCTATAGAATTTACACAAAAACCCCCAAACTTTTAAGAAATTACAATTTGACCCCTCAATTTTACTAAAATTATAAAAATGATCCAAACACTTATTTCTTTTTTCTAAACACATACCTTACTGTCCCAAAACCCATTCTTAAGTTCTACTCCCTAAATATTTGATTTTTGCAGCAAAAACTCCTAAAATTTTTAAAATTACATTTTGACCCCAAATTTTTATATATAATTACAAAAATACTCAAATCACATGTACCTACTCCATTTTTCATGTAGATTCCAAATATGTGGTTAGTTTTAAAAATAACATTTTCCTTGTAGAAGAAATTGCCTTAGCTGAAGCTATATATTCCAAAATCCAAACTTTTGTAAATTTTTGAAACATAAAATCATGCTGTCTAGAAATTTCAGTCTCAAAGAAAAATATGATTGAGTTACTAAACATTATCAAAACAATGCAAAATAATTTTTTTGAGATAATTCAATATGTCTCCAACCTGTAAAATTTTCAAAGCTTAATAAGGTCTCTAGCTATATTTATAAAATTATACAATTTCGGAGGTCAGAAACTACCTATTTTACGAACAATAAAAAATCTCAATTTTATTACCCCATCAAATGAATGAAAAAAAATCTATAAAATTTATGGTTGAACTTCAAGATGTTCACAACGTCCTGTAAAAATTTCAAGTTAAAATCAATCATTTGGTATAGCCACAAAATTATGCAAATTTAGTGCTTCAGAAATTACTATTCATTTTGAAATTCTAACTTTCTCAGTTTCTGAATTTTTAAAAATAGAAAAAGTTATTAAGAAACCTCAAGAAAAATACTGAAGATACCTCCATATGTTACTTTCATCATATAAAAAGTTTAGCTCATAATATTGTCTCCATCTATGTGAATAAAATCATACAAACTGAGCTGTTTGCATAAATTTAAGAATTCCAGCAACACAACATATAATTTCTTTTGATCTTTCAAGCATAATCATTCATCAAAACTCAAGCTTTCTTAACAAAAATCAAAGAATAAGATAAGATAAATAAGTTTAAACATAAACCCCTACAAAAAGATGGTGTTTCCTGGAGATCAGGGCCACAAGCTCCTTGAAGTTTGATCTCCCAAGTAAGGAAGCAAGAGCTCTTTCTTTCCTTTGACCACGAATTTTATCTGCTCAGAACAGGTAGGAGGAGGCTTTTTCTTGAAAAACTAATGGTGGATTTGTGTTTGTTAGGTGGAAAAGCTATAACGAAGTGCGTTTATTTATTAGATTTGGTGGAGAATTGAAGGAGTTATGGGGTGAAAATGGTGGAAAAGATGGTGATGATGGAGAATAAAGATGAAAGAGTTTGGTGGAGTTTTTTGAAGAATAAAATGTGGTTGTGTGTGAATGGGGTTGGTGGAAGCTGCATCTAATGATGGAGGGTAGGTGGTTGAGTTATTATTTTTTTAATTATTTGTGGGGTGGTTGGATTAGGTATTTTATGAATTAGGTAAAGAGTTAGGTAGATTAGGTAAAAAAAATATATAAAAGAACAAGTGTAGTGATTTGTGATATTATCAAATCTCTTTGTAATTATGCCACTGCACTTTTAACTAGTAGTAATTAGATAATTAGTAACTTTTTAGATATTCATGAATAATTAAATGCATGTTATTTGCTTAATTATTTTGATTAGGCTTAATTAGTACCTCTGGACAAAATGGTAATTTTACATAAAAAATTTTCCGGGACTTACCCAAACATCAAATATCCCTTCAATTTAACATATCAAATTCCCAACTAATGATCGGGTCTGGTCATCACTTAATCAGCGTTGAATTACCTTAGGGGCATTTTGGTAATTTCACATAGAAAATTTAGGAATTGCAATTTTCACAATGATTGCTATCTAAAACACATATAGTCCCCTTCAAACATTGCACTAAACCTTTGAGGATGGCTGAGACGACTGTCGATTCTCGTTCAAAAATGACTTTAGGGGTATTTTGGTCATTTTATATAGAAGGAAAAATCGGGCATTATACTTCAGTGAAATGGTGCATTCCAGGTAAAGAAGGGAAATTTGAATTTCAAATTTAAAGTCAAATCCAGTTATACACCTGTCATTCTTTTGCCAGTGGGTTAGCCATTCTAGCTTCTAGAAGGAAAAGTTCAGAAACCTCATTTAGAAAGTAAAAAGTAGTTTCTGAAGGTAACATCAAAAACCTCTATTTAACAACAGCTTCTGACATCTCTGATAAATAATGAGATACTCCTATAGACCTTTTTCAATACACAACAGATGATCAACACCTGTCACTTGGACAACTGATCAATGGTAACGGTCATAAATGAAGACCAGATATAAATAAAGATGTTGTACTTACAAAGTAAGAGATCTTGATGTTGCATAAGAGTTGAAATGTTGTGAAAATTTCTCCTTATCTCTTACAAAGTTCATTACATCTTGTAATTAGTTTCCTTGTCTGCAATAATTTTCTTTATATGTTGTTAGTATATCATACGTTCTTCCTAAAAAGAATCTTAGAAAGAAGTTATTCAAGTTTTTCCAGATTTGTTATTGTACGTCTTACTAAAACTTGAGTGTAGGTTAGTTTAAGTAGCAAACCCAAACACAAACCTTTGTAACCTCAATCAAGTAGTGATTGGTGTGACCTAGCTTGGAGAGGCTAAGTAAAGACTATTTGCAACATGACAATGGTGTGTTCTCCTGGTCATGGGTTTAGCTTGAAGAGGTTGGTCAAAAACTACTCAGGTTTAGCTTGGAGAGCTAGTTAAAAACTACTCAAGTTATGACAACAAAGCATACTTGCTGGTCATGGTTCAGCTTAGAGAGGTTGGTTAAAGATTGCTTGGTTTATGACAATAGTGTTTGCTACTAGTCACAGGTAAAAGTTTAGAAAGCTCCTAAAGACTATCTTTTTCTTTCTCTGGTTTGAGAAAAATTTTAGTGGAACTCAACGGTTGTTGAGAAACGATGTAGGTTGGCCAAGCCAGTATAAAAACATCGTGTAGCATCTTCTTCTCCCTTAACTCCTTTATTTTCACTATTTCAGTACATATCAAACCGTGTTTTCTTAATATCTATCTTTTACGAGTTTTATCTTATTCGCTATGGTTACAGAAAGTAGCTTTCTAAACTAACTAATGTTATTTCGTTGCACTTCAAGGTCATAGCTTGATAGTATATTGTTTAATTTTTTCAGAGGATAGAAAGGAAGAAAAAGTGAAGCTTTTCTACTTATAAGTGGCATCAAAGCTCAGGCTTCTGAAGGGTTGAGCAATCTAATGATTTAGAGGATAAAGATCCTAAGGAGTTATGGCACAGAATATCCACATAGCAGAAGGACACTCCATTAATAGACCGTCATTCTTCAATGGTGGGGACTATGCTTATTGGAGGGATTGAATAGGGTTGTTCATAAAGTACACAAGTCAGGACTTATGGGAAATCATACAAGAAGGAGACTATGTTCCAACTAAAGAAGTTTTAGAACTGATTATGTGCCTTAACATTAAGAGAAAGTTCCCAGGAGCAAGTGGGAGAGCAATACAAAGCCAGAGTTCAATTCAACTCCAAAGTTAAGTACCTGTTGACGTGTGCACTATGTAAGGCTAAATATGACAAATCATTGTTTGTGACATGGTAAAGGAAATATAGAACAAATTGCACATGCTGCACAAAGGCACTGATCAAGTTAAAGAAACAAAGATCAGTATGCTAGTTCATCAATATGAGATATTTAAAATGACAGATCAAGAAAGTATTGATGAAATGATCACAAGGTTTATGCACATCATAAACCAACTAAAGGGTCTTGGCAAAAGATATTCTAACTCAAAAATGGTTAGAAAAATCTTAAGAAGTCTCCTGCCAAATGGTTACCTAAGGTCATAGCCATTGCAGAGGTAAAAAACCTTTCAACTCTCTTTGGATGCACTTATTAGGTCACTCAAAACCCATGAAGTAGTGCTCTCTGAATTGCATGGTAAATCCATCAAAAGGAGCAAGTTCATGGCCTTGAAGTCATCTCATCGAAGCAGAATAAGGCTAAGGCAATGAAATTTACTGAAACCTCTGATGAAGAGGAAGAATCTAATGATGAGACAGAAGTGGAAGATGGAGATGAGATCTCCATGCTGGTGAGGAAGATATCCAAAGTCTAAAGAGGTAAGACAAGAAGAAGAAGAGACATTAACCTCAAGAAGGATAGAAAGGGCAAGGGAAGCAGGAATCACTTGCTACAACTATGGTGGGAAGGGACATTTTAAATTTGAATGTTCCAAGGACAAGGGTCTACAAAAGAAGTTCGGCTCCAAGAAGAAAGCCATACCTGGCCACTTGGAGCAACTCAAAGGAAGAAAAGGAAGGATCAGAAGGCCAGGAGGAGCTAGACGTTACCAACCTATACTTCATGGCAAGTCATACTTTAGAAAGTGAACTTGAGGTAAACAACTCTGACTCTGATATTTCCTATGATGAACTTTTAGCTCTATATGAAGAGTTGCTTAAAAATTATCAAACTCTTTCCTCTCACTATCTCAACCTGAAGAAGAAACATCAAAAGGTTATTTTAGAACTTGAAATGGCCAAGTCAAAAGCTTAGAATCTAAGGCTTGAGAAGGAAGAATTAAAAGGAGAAAATAAAGTTTCAAATATCAAGCTCAATGCCTTAGAAGCTGAATTCTTTGATAAAAATGAGAAAACTCAGAAAATTATTTCTAAATTATAAAGGACTTCAAAGCTTCTTAAATTTGACCTTGAAAAAATGGTAAATGATTCAAGGAACCTTGAACTGATGCTTGGAGGTCAGAGGCCATATTTTCAAAAGTTTGGATTAGGATACAAGGAGGAAATGGATGAGAAAGGAAAGACAACTTAGCTAAAAAAAAGTAAGGAAGAAGGTTTCTTGTACTTTCTATCATAAAAAGGGACACCAACCTGACAAATGCTTCATGAGGAAGAAGTCTATTAAAAATGTTGAAAAACCTCCACCTCGAAAGACTAACCAAAGGACCCAAGAAAGTCTGGGTACCTAAATTAAAAATGTGTGTGTTGCAGGTGTGTTTGAGAATGCACGTTGAAGTAGACAACAAGTGGTACATGGACAGTGGCTACTCTAGATACATGTCCAAGTCTAGAAGATGGTTCAGAAACCTGAAGCCCAAGAATTCTAGATCAGTCAGGTTTCTTGATAGAGGTAAGGCCAATGTCACATGCATAGGAAATGTTGGTAAGGATAGTTCCCACCCAATTTCTGATGTGTTGCTTGTTGATGGTATAGCTCACAATCTGTTGAGTATTATCCAATTCTATGACCAATGCTTTAATGTTTTATTTAATGCTCATGCATGCAAGATAGTAAATCCCACTTCAAGAAAAGTCATCTTATCCAAGAGGCATGATAACACTTATATGTTATTCTTGGATGACCTTCTAGATTAGGATGTAAAATGTCTTGCATCCTTTATGAATGATAAGGGGTTGTGGCATAAGAAGCCTAGACATGCTCATATGAAGCTTATTTTTGAACTTTCTCAGAAAGAGCTTGTTAAAAGCCTACCAAAGATCATATTTGACAAGGACTCAATTTGTGATTTTTGTGATAATGGCAAGCAAACCAAGGCTTCTTTCCACAACAAGAATGTGGTTTCAATCACTAAGCCACTTGAGCTTTTACATAAGGATCTTTTGACCAACCAAGATTGCTAGTCTTGCTGGGAAGAGATATTATCTTATCATTGTGGATGATTAATTGAGATTTACATAGGTTATCTTCCTAGCTTCTAAGGACGAGGTGGTTGAAAAATTCAAAGTTTTTGTAAAACATGTTTGCATTGAAAAGGATTCTCAAATCATCTCTATCAGATCTGATCATGGAGAAGAATTTGAAAATCATGTTTTCGAAGAGTTTTGTGAAAAACATGCCATCATTCATGAGTTTTCTGCACCTAGAACTCCCCAACAAAAGGAAAAAAGAAGCTTGCAAGAGATGGCCAGAACTATGCTTTTAAAAAGTGGTTTACAAAAGATACCTTTTGGCAGGTTGTAAACACCTCTTGCTATATCTAAAATAGAATCTTTCTAAGGTAAATCCTCAAGAAAACACCTTATCAACCGTGGAAAGGTAGAAAACCCAATATATCATATTTTTATATCTTTGGCGCATCTTGTTTTATCTTTAACACCAAGGATAAACTCGCAAAGTTTGATCTTATGTCTGATGATGATATTTCCTTAAGTTATTCCTTAGTCTCTAAAGCTTACATGGTATACAACAAAAGAACGTTATGCATTGAGGAGACAATCCACATCAAGTTCAAGGAGCTCAAGAAGGACTTTGCTGATGATCTTGAAGAGCTAAATAAGAATCTTGAGAAACTGAAGCTCAAGGATCCTTTAGAAAGCAAGTAGATGAAAGCCCAACCTTTAGAGGGAAAGCTCCAGGAGACACTTCAGAAAGCTTGCTCTGGACTCCAAAGCAATCAGAAAGTGCAATTTCTGAACATGAAGAAGAGCAGTCTGAAAATGAAAGAAAAACTAAAGAATATCAAGGCTTTAGAAACTACAAAGGAGTTTCTTATTTAAAGGCAGTTTCTCAAAACAAAGTTCTTGGAGACATTTCCAAGGGTGTAAGAACTATATCATCCTTTAGAAATAAGTTAAACTACTTTCATCTCCACTATTGAGCCTGAATGCATTGAAGAAGCTTTGAGTGATCAAAGTTGGGTGGATGCTAAGTAAGAAGAACTTGATCAGTTCGAGAAAAGCAAAGTATAAACGCTTGTTGTAAGGCCCAAAGGGAAGACCATCATCGGAACAAAATGGGTGTTCAAGAACAAGCTTGATGAAGCTGGCAAAGTTATTCTGAACAAAGCAAGATTGGTTGCATGAAGTTATAATCAACAAGAGGGAATTAATTACGATGAAACCTTTGCACTAGTAGCTAGGCTAGAAGCCATACGAATGCTACTTGCTTTTGCTGTAGTGATTCACTATTTACCAGATGGATGTTAAGTCTACATTCTTAAATGGCTTCCTCTCTGAGGAAGTTTGTGTGAAGTAGCCTCCTAGTTTTGAGAGTGAATCCTGATGCGAGCTGTCACGATTTACAAATAAATTAAAATTTATAAAGTGATAAGTTACACAAAAAATGTAGTGAAGGGCACAACCTAGGTTGTCTCTCAAGGAGGTTTCAATACTTAGTTAGGAAGATGGAGGTTTTGATAATTAAAGTAAATAATTTAAATTGAAAGATAACATCAACAATATAATAGTAATAATAGAGAAGGCACTAGTGCAAGGTATTTCTAGGATTGAAAATATATTATCATTGACCAAATATTAAACCCATTGGTGGCTATTGGTAATAAATCACAGGCAATTGTACTAGTGATCAATTGATCTCTAGAATTTGATCAATGCAAATAACTAATAAATGATGATCACCAATTTATTTAGAAATCACATCAATTTAATAAGCCAATTGCTATAGCCTAACCGCCAATCGGAAAGTTAATTCCAATGTTCTCCCCAAACATAAACCAATAGATCTATCAATTTATGCCCAAAGGGTTTCTCTAAACGACAATCACCAATTTAGTTATTTCAATAAAGATTATAGAAATCACCACAATAATTAAAGGAATAAACAGAACATTAAGAAAATGAATGCATTCAATATAAACAAAGGGTCTCAAATGTCATCCCAATCCATCCGAAAATCATTACACTAGTAAAGAAATCTACTTCTCAATCTTTGGAGGATTACAATAATATAAGAGAGAACTGAAAATAATAGCAACAATCGTTGCCACAATCCCCAAGACAAATCACCTTCACCAATGGAACCCTTAGAGAGAGAGAAGAGAAGAGAGAGAGATGTTGAGGGAGAATAATAGCAACTAAAGTGTAACACCCTAATATTTAACCCTAATACGCCTAGGACGTATCAAGATTAATGATTAGTTATTACTTCTCTTTAAATTCATTTACAAAATACTTAGCGAAAATTACAGGTAAATTTTTTTTTTGAAATGAATCATGTAAATCAAAGTGCGAGCCTTTGCGTGTAACATAAATGTAGCGTGAAGCGGAAGAATAAATAAATCATACAGAACGTAAGCATTAAAGAACACATCAATCACGAACATCATTCTTCATCACATTAGTTAACATAGTTTAGTACATGATCACTAAGTTACAATGGAAAGCATAGAGTCTTACCCATATAAGTGGGTAGAGCTTGCAGTACAATAACAAAAATAAGAAACATAACAACGAATACATGAAAAGCCCTAAAAGATACTCCTAAACTAGGACTACTCCCTCCCTCAAACTATGGATGGTGCTTCTCCTCGTCCCTCGATGGCACATACCCAATAAACTAGGCAAGCTCCTCGGGTGCATGAAGACGAAAGGGTGGGTGAACATGTCCCTCATGGTGTGGGCGCATCTCCCTCGTCGTGCTAACCTCCGCGTCATCGTCTCCTCGCTACCCATCCCAATATCCATGGTTGCCGGGCAAAACCCTCCGAAAAGGATGAGAAGGGGGATCCTCTGACGGGTTAGTCTCCGAACGTCTCGGGTGAGGCACGTACTCAGGGTAGCCTCGTACCCTAGGATGCAGGACGAGTGTGACGGTTCTGCTCGTCTCGAGGTCGCGTCTTCTCAAAAATCATGTCATCGCCAAAGGGAGAAGTCGGAGTAAATCGGAAGTTGGAGACTGGAAAGGCAAATGGGTGTCCCATGTATGCAAAAATGCGTATAGCACAACGACCCTCGAAGTGGTAGGACTGATGATCTGGATGTAGTGCAGTTCCCACGGGTGCATCAACGAAAATCACGAACGACGCCATCGATGTCTAAAGACGTAACGGAAAAGAAAGAGAGGGTGAGAATCTTGCTAAAGAATCTCAGTAGGAAATCCTCTATCCTAGTGTCATCGTTTACATCCCTAGGAAACCTTGGGTTTATTATAAAAAGGTTAAGCATGCATAGGTTCATTATGAGGTTTTCACAAGATATTTATCCAAGGTCCATGTCTTTTATAATGAGTCTTAATGCATGTATGCAGCATAATAGTTCATGAATGCATGGAGGACTTTAGGCAGACCAAACAATAATCAACAACATATAAGTGGCATGTAACTTCTCTTGAACATCTTTCTTTTCTCATACTTGTGACACCAAACATAATAGTAACCGCACCCCTTAAACTAGGCTATGAGCTCATACCTTAACTAGTCGTCACTAGTTCTTATTTATCCTCTTGATAAGCGAATCATAAACATAATCATAATCATCATAATCCCGACTCCGGAGTACGGGTAGGGGCCTAAGGATCACCCATCATGGGACTTTTTCCTTCTTCGAAACGCATCAACTGGTTAAGACCAGCAACTTTGTCCGCTTTGGCAGGCTAATGTCGATGCCCTCATGGTTTTACCTCTCCTCACTCGAAGCAGGAGAAGTACGTCTCGTGTGTCACATTAAACATCTTATTTCTCAAAACTTTCTTTAGTCTCTCAAATTTGACGGAAATTCGCAGGCATAAGCTACACTTCGAATTTCCTCAAATTGAGTCATGCCACATAATCTCAATCACATACATCATTCTTATGAAACTTTCTCAATTAAAAACTTGTAGTTCACATGAGCATATTCTTCTAGTTCGTTCATATTTCGAACCTCATGCATCTCAAATTAAGGCATAATACTTCATCACATCAACATGCCAATCATGCACATAAAGTTTCATGCTCAAGGTACTAACATAATCACATCAACATAAATATGCTCGAGGTTCATCATCATAAATATGCTCACTCGGCCTCCTATCTCATTGTATCTTATGCTTTGACCCTTACAGGTCTTAAACTTGCATTCTAATCATTCTAATACCCGTATTGCATCTTTATTACCCTCAAGAGGTTATCACTTTAAACTTTTCTCTAAGATTTGAACCTACTAAAATTCCAAACAGCATTGTACGTGTAAGGGCATAAAATATCATATGCTTACGGGCTCTAGAATCTCCGTTTGTGACTCTTTTAAGATCTATTTTCGCCTAAGGCTCCAAAATCAATTCCTAAACCAATTATGAGGGATTCCTAGGCATGTTCTCTAAGTTGTAAACCATTTTTCCTCAATCTAACTATGCTGGAACATAATTATGTTTTGCCATGTCTAAGTGTGCTAGAATTCCTATTTTAAGTTCTTATCATCACCTTAAGCTTAGAAATTAATACCTAATCATTTATGAAGGGATTTTATACATGTCTTACTGATTATGAACCATTTATCCTTGAATTAATCATGCTGGAACAATTTGCATTTTTATGCATTAAAGTGTTCTAGAAATCTCATTTCTAATCCTTTCAAGTTACTTATTCTTTTCCAACTTCTCTAAATCGATCCTTGCTCCACTCAAACATAATTTTACACATTCTAACACCTTAGAACAACATTTATACAGTAGCCAATCATGAAGGGCAGAACTGAAATCATAAGCCCATAAAATCACATAATCTCATGAATTAAAATACATACAAGTTGCTAGTTTTCTCTTGGGATAATTCTAGGGATTCCAAAACTCTTTTAGAACTCAAATCCTTTCATTAAAATCATGCACTTACACATGAGGTCAGTAGCTAAATTAACTTGTTCATAAAATAGATTCAAAGTATATAACTTTTATGCATAATGTTGCTTAGGTGCTCCTAAGCTTGGAAAAATTACAAAACGTAATCTATGGACACTTGTGATTAGAGGAACTCATACTAAGTCCATCATCATCACCACAAGGCCGAAATGGCTTCTTTAAGAACGCCAACATTTTCTTAAAACCTTACATAGGATACTTGGGCAAGTCTTTGAGCTCTAGATCATTAAAGTGATGACATAAACTTAAACATGCTATGTACCTTATTTTTATTCTTCATTAGAAAATAAAGTGAAGACATAAAGTAAACATGAGATGCACTTCTTTTTATTATCTTTGGAGTTTAAGTGATGGCATAGAATTAAACATGCTAGACAAGAAAGAAAACATGAGATGCAAGGTTCAATTCTTTATTTTAGTGCTCTAGGCCTCTTGAGGTGTTTCCCCCAAATCAACAATCAACTTTAAGGTTGAAATAGGTAGGCTTTGAGATTTATTAAGTGAGGATGCACATTCTTGTTTTAATCTTTAAGTTGTTTAGTGATGACTTGAAAATAAACATGCTATGCAAAGCATTAAAGTAAACATGAATGCATCTTATTTTAGATCTTAGTTAGAGCTCTTTGCAAGACTTTAAAGGAACAAAATCTCAACCCATTATGTATCATAAGGCAAGCTTTAGAGTTCTTAGCACCTAGACTTCAAAGAAGTCTTAAGGTTTGAACTTCATCATCAAGCTTAAGAAAATAGACACAAAGTTCAACACTTTGTCTAAACAAAATTACAAGAACTAAGTCATATTCTTTATTTTATTGCTCATGGGCTTCAATCTAGAGTAAAACTCTTAGAACGGCCGACCAACTTTAAGGTTGGCAAGGGTAAGCTTAGAGCTCTTTGAAAACATGTGATTAATTTTCTTTAACAAAACTTTTGTGATCTACTTTACATTTTTAGCAAGCTTTGTTCAAACCAAGGCAAAGGAAATCAAAATCTTTCAAAGGAAAAGGAAAAGGAAACCGAATCATTTAAGAAAGAAAGGAAAAAGAACCGAAATGAAACTAAAGAAAAGGAAAGAAACACAAGCATGTATGGTCCAAGACCAAGTTGTTTCAAGCTTTAGAGGTTCCTCACATGACAACAACAAGTCATTATCTTGAAACCTCATCATCAAGCTCATGTTATTTTCATAAAATGGCCTCTTGGCCGAAAATGAAAAAGAAAGAAAGAAAGGAGTTTGAACCAAGAGAAAACTAGAACTTTCTTTAAGGAAAACAAGCAAAACTTGAAAATAAAACCCCTACCTAAGGAAGTCTTTGAAGGAATGGAAGAAAGCTTGAGTTCTTGAAGAGTTGAGAAGACAAAATCTCCTCTTGCATGTGGTATGTGTTTCGGCCAAAGAGGAAGCTCAAGGAAGATGATTTTTCCTTGAGTTTCTAAACTTGGAAATGGCAAGTTTAAGTGTTTGAGGGATGGTTTAAGGTGAGGTAGTGGTGGTTTATGGTTGTTTGTGGTGGTTTATGGTGGTGGCAAGGTTCTTTGAGAGGAAGAAGAATGATGAAGAAGATGAAGAGAAATTGAGAGCAAAAGGAAGAAAATGCAAGAAAGCTTGAACTTGGCAAAGCTTCTAAAGTGTAACCAAGTTCTTCCAAGCTTGGTATTTATAGAAAATTTTGCACAATGAGGGCTGCCAAGAGGAAGAAGGCCGACGGCCAAATGGGAGGGAAAAGGGATGAAAATATCTCTTACAAAGTATGGGCAAAGGCATGGGCAAAGCATGGTTGAAAGCATGGGCAAGGTATGGCCTAAGGCATGACTCTTTGAGTGAGATAAAATTCAACATGTGACACTTTTCCTTGGCCCATGAATTCGGCCAGATTGGGTAGCCAAGGGGGAGGTTAATTTGTCCATATAATTGTGGTTTAGTGATGTGTTTAGGTGTTTCTTTGATTAAGGTTTTGGTTAGGAGTTGTAAGAAAGTGTTTAGGTGAGGTAATTGGGTAATTAGGAGTGTCAAGACTTGATTAGGAGGGCAATCTTACTAGATTAGTAATTTAAAATAATTCTTTTGGTCAAATGAGGTATGACACAATTCCTTAATTTAAGGAATTGGAGAGAGAAAATACTATTCAAGATTCCATGACTATGAATCTTGAATTAAAGAATGCAATTAGGGTTTATCTAAGCAATCTTAGGTTCTAATTAACCTTAATAAATTATTTTGACTCTAGATTAATTATCGAAATAAATTAATCTTCGATTAGAGCCTAATATTGCTTAGGTTTGCTTAATTGCGTCATTAGACTCACTACACTGTTCTAGGGGCAAAATGGTAATTTTGCACTAAACTGTCCGGGACCTTCTGGCTTAACTAAACATCAAATATCACTCATAAACATCATTCCAAACTTCCTGAAAAATTTGACTCAAACGGCACCTTTTACCCGTGTAGAATACAGGAGGGGTATTTTGGTCATTTTGAGCCGAAAGTTTTGAAAATGAGATTTTCACCTTGATATCAAACATAACAGTTTAACCCCTTTAAACATTGAGTTGACCCATTGGGACTAGAGTTGACTGTCCTTTAATTTGGGTGAAAATGACCTCAGGGCATTTTGGTTATTTATACTCAAATAGCAGAAATTTGTTACATAAAGTGGTAGCCTAAAACTGAGTAAAAACTAGGGTAAAAGTCTATAACAATCCTATATATACTACTCTTAAAAATGGGCTAAAGTGGGCCCAAAAACATATCACTAAACTAATATCCCGTGATCGCACCACCGCTAGCCCTCCTTAAGCATTATAGCACTCAACAGGCTGAGTCCCAAAATTTGATGGAAGTCTCTCTGAGCGCTAAGCACTAAATAAGCACTGGAGTCACCCAAATATAAGCTTCTATGCCTGGGATAGATCTGTGTGATGTTTAATGAAGGTGCAAATGCCACAGACCATAAGGACCCTGAATTGCTTGGCTCACCATCAATTGCTTCATAAGGCCATAAAGTTGTTGTACAGCTGGGTCAATAATGGATTCTCTGCTGGCTCACTCTATGAAGGCCTCTAGTAGTTGTGGTTGCGGTGGAACCAAATTGCTAAAAATTGGCAGCCATATTCTCAATCAAAGCATGGGCTTCTTCCAGTGTTTATCCAAGAGTGCCCCTCCACTTGCGGCATCAATCATGCACCTATCAATAGGTATAAGACCTTCATAAAAGTATTGGAGGAGAAGTTACTCTGGAATTTGATAGTTGGGCAGCTGGCACAGAGGAGCTTGAAATGTTCCTAGTACTCATGGAAAGTCTCATCTAACTGGGGATTCCAGAGATCTTTTTCTGATAGAAACCACTAAAGGAGGAAAATACCTTTCTAAGAAAAGTCCTTTCATTCCAATCTAATTATTTACAATCCTATTAGGAAAGTTGAAGAACCAATTTTCTCCAGCACTCTCAAGGGAAAGGGAATGCTCCCAGTTAACATCATCCACCTTTACCCCATTGGGTCTTATGCCAGAACACACCATATGAAGCTTCTTTAAATGTTGATGGGGGTTCTCCAGGAGCCCATGGAATTTGGGTAAAGCATGTACCATATGCCCTTTAAGCTCAAAATCATTGTCTAGCCTGGGTACGTAATGGCCAAGGTTGCTAGGTGAAATTAGGAGCAGTGAGCTCCCTAAGTGTCCCTTTTCTCCCATGTCACCTGGATTACCTGAAACACTAAACAGAGGATCAGAATGCTTAGATGGTTTCGCTTGTTAACGCTTTGCCTGATTTTTCTCAAAGTTTTCTCAATTTCAGAATCAAGAGGTATTAAATTTTCAGGAGCAGGGGAACGCCATACAAGGGAATAATTTTTTTTTTGTGCAGAATAGAATAATAGCAAGCAATAAAGAACGTAAATAAAGAAAAATAAAATAAAATAAAAACTGGAATAAAATAAAAACAGAAAATTAAACAACAATATTTTAATGCCTCCTGGAACGCGCCAAAATTTGATGGGAGCTGTCATGAATCACAAACAATTTAAAATTTATAAAGTGCTAAGTTGCATAAAAAATGTAGTAAAGGGTACAACCTAGATCGTCTCTCAAGGAGGCTTCAATGCTTAGTTGGGAAGATGGAGGGTTTTTAGAATTAAAGCAAATAATTTAAATTGAAAGATAATAGCAATAAGATAATAGTAATAATAGATAAGACACTAGTGGAAGGTATTCCTAGGATTGGAAATTTATTATCATTGACCAAATATTAAATCCATTGGTGGCTATTGGTAATAATCAGGCAATTCTATTAGTGATCAATCGACCTCTAGAATTTGATCAATGCAAATAACCAATAAACAATGATCACCAATTTATTTAGAAATCACATCAATTTAATGAGCCAATTGCTATAGCCTAACCGCCAATTGGAAAGTTAATTCCAATGTTCTCCCTCAAACATAAACCAATAGATCTATCGATTTATGCCCAAAGGGTTTCTCTAAATGACGATCGCCAATTTAGTTATTCCAATAAAGATTATAGCAATCATCACAATAATTAAAGGAATAGAAATTGCAGAACAGTAAGAAAACCAATGTATTCAATATAAACAGAGGCTCTCAAATGTCATCCCAATCTATCTAGAAATACATATACTAGTAAAAAAATCTGCTCCTCCATCTCTGAGGATTACAACAATGAAGATAAGAGAGAACCTCAAAATAATAGCAACAATCATTGCCACAATCCCTAAGACAAAGTACCTTCACCAATGGAACCCTTAGAGAGAGAAAAAGAAGAAGAGAGAGATGCTGAGGGAGAATAATATCGACTAAAGTGGCAGCCTAAAATTGAGTAAAACTAAGGTAAAAGTCTATAACAATCCTATATATCCTCTATAAAATTGGGCCAAAGTGGGCCCAAAATAGATTACTAAACTGATGTTCCGTGATTACACCAGTGCGCGCACTGAATGTGAGCTTCTACGACTTTATTCCTTTTTGCTCCAAGCTTCTTGAAAAGAGTTCCTAGTTTGTTCTTAACATTTTGTACTTGATCCAAAGTTCCTGTGCTCGAAACCATACTCAAAGAGACAAGTCAAAAGCAACAGGGTGTAATTACAAATTATTCCAAAATCAATGCAAAAGAAAATAATTCTATTAAAATCACAAAATAAGGAATAAATCAAAATCCTAATTCATTACATTAATAACATAATAAAAATCATGCAAAAAGCTATGGTTTGGTAGTAAGATAAGTGATATAAATGTCCCTTATCAAATACCTTCCTAACCATGTCTTCAAGCTGATAGAAGTACTCTATAATGAAACAAGCTCCTCGAGCTTGATATGACAGGTTGAGTCTTTTATGCTGAAGAATAGGTTCAAGAGAGGTAATGTAGATATTACTCTTTTTACTCTTAAATAAAATAATCACTTTCTCATAGTTCAAATATATGTTAATGATATTATATTTGGCACATCTAACCATTCTTTCTATGAAAATTTTTTAAAATTAATGCAGAGTGAATTTGAGATGAGCATGATGGGAGAGCTCAGGTTTTTTCTCGGTTTGCAAATAAAATGACAAAAAGAAGGAACCTTGATCCACCAAGAAAAGTATACAAATCAGCTTTTGAAAAAGTTCAATATGGATCAAGCTAAACCCATGAGTATCCCTATGCATCCATCTTAAATCATCAATGCTGATAAGAATGGCGAAAAGGTATCAGAAAGTAATTACAGAAGAATGATTGGTTTACTCTGTATCTTACAACAAGTAGACCTGACATTCAATTAAGTGTGGGAATTTGTGCAAGATTTCAATCTAACCCAAAGCAATCACACCTAAATATTGTCAAAAGAATCTTTAGATAACTATCCAATACTAATAATCTTGGCTTATGGTATAAGAAAGGTACATCTTGTAAGGTTGTAAGTTCCTGTTGCTAACTTCACTAGAGACATAGTAGAGAGGAAGCACTAGTGGATGCTGTTGTTTCTTCAAAAAGAGCCTTGTCACTTGGTCGTGCAAGAAACAAAATATGATTGCACTCTCTATGACTGAAGCTGAATATGTAGTTGTTGCAAACTATTGTACCCAGATGTTGTAGATAAGGAACCAGTTAGAAGATTATTACCTGAGGTATTCCAAAATCCCTATCTTATGTAATAGTACTAGTGCTATTAATCTTGCTAAGAATCTTATCCAGACTCTAGATCCAAGTATATTGATGTTAAACATCATTTTATTAAGGATCATGCTCAGAAAAAAGATGTTGAGTCAATATTTGTGAATCCTGAAGACCAAGTGTCTGATATATTTACAAAACCATTAGCTGAAGATCACTTTAGTGTTTTGAAAAAGCTTTTGAACTTAAAAGTTTTATTTATATAAGCATTCATGCATAGACATCTCTAGGTATTCCCCTTCATTTCAGAAAGTACACATGTTCAGAAAGTGGTTTCGTGTTTTAGAAATCACTTTTTTAGAAAAAATATAAAAGGCGTGATAATTCCCACTCTTTGAGTTTTCTCTCCCATGCAGTTTCACCTTTAGTCATTCATGTCTCATCACTTAAATAATTCCCTACTCCTTACACGTCACTCTTTTGCCTTCATCCTTAACCTCTCACACCCAAAGCTTAAATGTTTCATTTTCTCTTGCTTACAAATCATCTCTGGAACCGTTCTTTCTCTCAAACCCTCTCAAGCTCCAACCTTTCTTTCATCATAAATGGCTGAAGGAAAACACTTTGATGGACACATTGCCAACATGGAAGCTCTTCTCATGTATGATGAATCGATGCATCAATAGCACTATGAGAACTTTTCCGCGGCCAATAGCTCACGGGAAAAGCTAGAAGGAACTAATGACTCAGGTCTTCATCCTATTAGAAGTTATCTCCTTCCAGGGGTGGGAAGGGTTTCTCAACCTCGTAGATTAGGTCTTCATTAGAATGGTCAATGCATTCTATTCTCAGTTAGTACAGGTGTCTAAGTCTCTGGTGATCTCTTACATCAAAGGCACTGACTTGGAGCTAGGTATCACTGACTTATCCAACATCAATCAAGCACCTAATGAGGGACTCAAATGCTCATCTGAAGAGACTGGTTTATGACTCTTGGGATTCCTGGATGAGGGTCTCTAGATGTCTCACGGACTCTCCCAGACAACAACCCTATGAGATAACAACTGCGATGTTGAGCACTAGGGCATGGCATCTCTCCACCCTCATCTAGTTCTCTCTCTTCTTAAGGCTAGGAAGTACGCACTTACTAGTAAGCATAGATTGCATGCTCCTATACTATCTCATGTTCAAGAGAAAGTTGAATTTGCCAAGACTTATAATGGATTACATGATCAGCATAATCGCCAAAGATAAAAGGAAGACAACTAGTGTTCCGTATAATATGTTGCTAACAAAAATATTTCAACACATACACCTTCCTCTTATGGAGGAATAGTATGGATATATGGAAGGCACTGTATACTCACTTGTCTCCTTTAAACCTCAAAGAAAAGTGCGCGACCTAAGGTCTAAGGCAACAAGGCTGAGTCCTAGGACAAAGGGAGAGTAATCTAAGAAAACTTCAGAATGGCTAAGTTTGAAAAGACAAGGGCAAAAGGCAAAAGGAAGTTGATCATCCTGGAAAGTGAAACTGAACTGGAGGAAGAAGAGTTTGTACAAGTTCCTCTAAGAGAGAGAAGAACAAAGATGAGACAAGAAAAGACAATAATAAGAACCTTAGATACGACCATCTTCTTCAGAAACCAACAATGATTCTTCTAATTCAGACAAAGGGCTACAAAAAGGATAAGAAAAGATGCCTAGTAAACTAGTGGGAACCATTAGAAGGAGAGATATTGAGTCCAAACTCCAAAATGTTCCTAAGCATGAAACAAGAATCTATGTGCTTCTAAAAGAGGCTATAAAATATTAACAAGCTGGTTACAAGGTTATCTTCATTGACTCTAAAGAAGATGAAGATAAGGAAGAAAAAGAACAAAGAAGCATCCTTATCTAAAGAAGAAGAAAACCTATTCAAAGTGAAAAAGGCTAGAATGAGTGAATTCTTCCTAATGGAGCCAATCATAGAAGAGCCAACTGAGGAGGCAATTGAGCCAGAGATTGCTATCATTCTGATGGTACCTCAACCTCCTTCTTCCATCCATATCTCTCCAGTTGAAGAGGAAGAGGACAAGACTTAGAGATTGGTGCTCCTCATGAATAAGCGCTATTTCTACCTTGGATCATGTTCCTGATCCTACTTTTGCTTATGCTGCTACCTCTGCTAAGATCCTATCCTCTCCACCACCTATTGGTGCATGCTGCTCCTGAGGCTAAATTGCCAAAGTCTGAGGAAACCATACCCCTAGATATTCAGAGCTAACACCCAGGGCTCTCAGTAACCATTCACCTATGACACCAGCTTTCAACCGAGGCTTCAACAAGTTCTCCATAGATCTAGCTTCTTATGTGAAATTAGAGGGACATTACCTCCATATTAGATCGGGTTGAATCCACCAACATCGAGCAAGGCGCCTAACTCTGAAGTCATGAAGAATTACTGCTTTAGATTCTTCAGAATACTTAGGAGATCCTTCGCAAAGTAAGGCACATGGGTTGATAATGATGTTCCTAGTTTCTAGCACACATTCTTTTTAATGTCAAAAGGGGGAGAAGAAAAAAGAAAATCTCGTGTTGTGAAATTCAAGGGGAGCCAACTCAGATTTTCTTTGCATTGGCATATTTCCTTTGTTGTTGTGAACATCTTTTATTTTTGCTCTGTTACATTTGTGTTTTTAGTAGCTTTGATTGTTTTGGTTTATGCTCTGGCATATTTACTTTCTATTGCTTTGATATATCTGGTTTCAGCACATTTACTATGTTTCTTGTTTTTGCTCTGATAAGATTTTACATAGCTCATATATAATCTACACACTCTGATAGGTATATTCAACTTAGCTAATCAGATATTGATGTTGATGTTGTGTGCTCATATTATTAGCTAGATCTAATACGTAGCTATATCAGCTTTCTATCCATGCCTGTAATGCCTAAGTACATCATCTATCTATGATTAGCTCTGAAATAGATCGAGTCATATGCTATATATATATATATATATATATATATATATATATATATATATATATATATCCTTGTGCACGCTGATATGTAAGCCATGTGATTCAGTTTCAAAAGTTTTCTTTGTTTTCAAAAACATACACTCTGGTACACAATATATGAAGAAGTTTCCTTTTTCATATCTTAAGCTCAAAAAATGATGCTCTGATACAACTGGGATCAAATCCTTGTTGAGCTCAGAAACCTCATGTCACATTCATTGATAATATTTCAAATAAGGTTTCTATGAGCTTTAGAAACTTCACCTGTGTGCAAAGTTTGTTTTTGCAAGTTTTCATACACAAAAATTACATCAAGTTTCAAAATAAGTTTGGATAAAGATGTGCTGAATGAGAAATCTAATTAAGAGTAAATATCACAAATATTACCCATTTTTTTCAAACATATGTTCTTTTTCAGAAAAGTCATAATGACTAAAAATCAAGCTGTATCTATTCAGAAAGCTTAAACGATCATACCTTTTTTTTCCTTTCTCTTGATACCTCTCAAAAGCACTCTAAGTAACTTCAAAATTTTAAGAAAAATAAATACAATTCTGATTTGAGTTACTTAAGGCAATTAAACATTTTTATTTATCACGCCTTAGAAAATGACTATCTGAAAATCACATCATATGGTATGTTGAAAAAATTTGTTTTATCTATGCTACATTCCATGTTATACTTCTTTCAAAATCTCTTTAAAATATTTTTATCATTGATTTGTCATCATAAAAAGGGGGAGATTGTTAGTCAAGAACCATTTAGAAAGCATTAATATAAAATGTTTTGAGTGATAACATAACCAATTTAGAGAAAGTATTTTGAAGAATGACTAATGTTTCTCTTGAGTTTTCTTGATATAGCAAACAGGTTTTTCCATTTGCATAACATGTTTCTTGAAGCGAAAATAATTTCACTTTAAATGTGCAAACATGATTTATCTCATTTAAAGAGATAAGAACTCAATGAAAGTGAAAATTATATCGTGAATTGAACGTATACATGTTTAACAGATTGAAGAAAATCATTGTATACAAGAAACTAAGGCACAGATCTTTAGGATGTAGAACGTGACTTCAAAATGAAGATTTCAAACCAGATATGAAGCAAGTGTGATCTATAACCTTCAATCATCATTATCATCTCATCATCTACGAGCTCATATTATCATATATATATATATATATATATATAGGAATTGATATCGCATTTCAGAAAGTTCACTTCATAGTGAAACGTGTACTTTACAGGAAAATGAGGGAAATTTGAATTTCAAATTTAAAGTCAAATCTAATTATAGACTGGCGTGTCATCTCTTCTGTCAACTTTGTCAACCACTCAGCTTCTAGAAGAAAAAGTTCACAAACCTCATTTAAAGTGAAAAGTAGTTTCTGAAGGTAACATCAGAAACCTCTATTTCACAACGGCTTCTGGAATAGCTCTCAGACAACGGGCTACTCCTCTAGACTACTTTTCTATGACAAAACGGATGATCAACACGTGTCACTTGGACAATTGATCAAAAGTAATGGTCATAAATGAAGAGCATCATACGTTCTTTCAGGAAGAATCTTAGAAAGAAGCCATTCAAGTTTTTCAGATCTGTTATTGTAAATCATATGGAAACTTGAGTGTAGCTTAGTTTGAGTGGCAAACCCAAACACAAACCTTTGTAACCTTGATCCAGGAGTGATTTGTGTGAGCTAGCTTGGAGAGGCTAAGTAAAGACTACTTGCAATGTGATAGTGGTGTGTTCTACTTGTAATGGGTTTAGCTTGAAAAGGTTGGTTAAAGTCTATTCAGGTTTAGTTTAGAGAGGTTGGTTAAAGACTACTCAGGTTTATCTTAGAGAGGTTGGTTAAAAATTACTCAGGTTGTGATAGCAAAGTGTACTTGCTTGTCATTGGTTTAGCTTGGGAGGCTGGTTAAAGACTACTTGATTTGTGACAGTAGTGTTTGCTCCTGGTCACATGTAAGAGCTTGGGAAGGCTCCTAAAGACTATCCTTTTCTTTCTCTAGTTTGAGAAAAGTTTTAGTGAAACTCAATAGTTATTGAGAATTGGATGAGGTAGGTTGGCCAAACCAGAATAAAAACATCTGTTTAGTATCTTCTTCTCCCTTAACTCCTTGATTTTCACTATTTCTGTACATATCAGCTGTGTTTTCTGCATATCTATCTTTTACGAGTTTATCTTATTCGTGGTTTAGAAAGTACCTTTTTGAACTAACTATTGTTGTTTCTACTGCACTTCAAGCTCATAGCATTATAGTATTTTATTTAAGTTTTTAAGAAGATAAAAAGCTAAGAAAAAGCAAAAGGAATTCAACCCCCTTTTTTGTGTGCTTTTCAACCTACAATTAGTTATAATGTGACAATAATTCAACATTCTAATTAAAAGAAACAAAAAAGTATAATTTGTACATTGCTTAGCTTATCCCATGATTGATGTATACAATTACAATCAATCAAGGACTTGATATTATATAAACATTTTCAAACTAGATCCTGGCTATGATATATTTTCATTAATTAATAAGAAAATCCAAACAAACCATCATGAGGTAGGAATGGTTTTACTACATTATAGGATTTGATTAATACATTTGGGTTGGCTTTGTATGGATTGCTTGTTTGAATTGTGTAAATTGCCTTTCCAAGTCAATGTCAAATGGATTTTGAGGACAAATTTTTTTTAAGGAATGTTGTATTGTAACACCTTGAATTTTTCCAAAAATTTATTTAGACTTTATTAATGAGAATTTTAAAATTTTGATCCAGTCATCATGAGAATTGACTCAACGCAAGAGTAGAAATAGAAACATGAATATTAACATTGTGGGGCCTAAACCAACAGATGTTCGATTGAGAAAATGATAGGATAAAGGTTAGAAAAGCTTAGAACTAGAAAGACCCCAAGCCTGGATGTACTTGTGAAATGTTCCAACATGGCCCATGATATTTTCCATACTTAGGACAAGAATTGAATAGGAAATAAAGGCTTAAACCAAGCTGCATACTTGAAACTCTAACTTCTTATTGGATTCCTTTGCATGCCTACCAAGGTAGCATAGTCTCTCTCTAGGACTCAGTAAACCTCCTTCATATTTCATGCACTTCCCTTTATCACGATCAACTCTTCAAAGTCTTATGCTCATATGCTTAAGTGCCATAAACTCCATGTTAGAACATGCATCCCAAGTGACTTTTGTTTGAAGAATAATCCTTTGTGCCAAACCAAAATTCTACATCTGCCTTTAGCATGTAGCATATATATTGCATATAATATTCTTTACTTTTTTCTCTTTCTTTTTAAATAAATGCATAAAGGATTCTTATTCATTTCCATCATAAACCAATCTTTAAAGTATATAAACATTTGCATTTATACACATTATACTTGAATCAAAAGGCATGATAGTTTCATCAATTCAAGCATAGTCTTTTGGGGTAACACTTTCCATACTAGGATACAGAGTACACATTGCTTATATAGGTACAAGTCACAAACTAGTAACACCACAAGTCACCAAGTAGGCTGTCCAAAAATGTCTCCAATGACACTTCAATGTGTACAACAAGTTCTTATAAAAAATTTTAAAGCAAGATTCATTTGATCTAACTATGTTAACACAAATTATACAAATTTGGTAATTTAAGACTACCTAATCTCCAAGGTCATAAAGCAAGGCCCAATACAACATGCATACCATAGCATAATGTGTTTCCAAATAAATAACTAACAATTTCATTCATATATATCCTATAAAGTCATATGTAGAGACAATAATAATCATGTGTTTTCTCTTTAACCAAGGATGTTTCAACATAGAGAAAACTTAGTTTCATACCTTGTGGATAGCTCCACACATTTGCAATACGTGATCAAACTTCATTTTTTCAAAATCTAGTTCTATTGTAGTACATAGACTCATACATCTCTAGGAATAAATCAAGCTAAGTCTTATTCTATTTTGCCTATATGTTAGAACATGCACAAATGAAGCATTCCCTTTTGTCATATATATGCATAATTTATTTTTCTCTCTTAAATAAATGCATTAATCACATATAAACAATTAAGCATAAAGGTTCTTATTCATTTATCATAAACCAATCTTTAAAGTATATAACATGCATTTATACACATTATACTTGAATCAAAAGGCATTATTTCATCAATTCAAGGCTTTGGTTCATTTCCCCACTTGTATGGCAAGATTTAATGAGGCTGTAAAAATTCTCCATGACACTTCAATGTGTACACAAGTTCTTATAAAAATTTTAAAGCAAGATTCATTTTCTAACTATGTTAACAAAATTATACAAATTTGGTAATTAGAGCTACCTAATCTAATTCAGAATACCCTAGCAAATGAGTTCCTAAATTCAAAATAAAATTCATGGTTAAGCCTTAAGATGTTTCCAACACCTTGTAAAAATTTCTAGTGAAAATTTATTCATTTACTATAGTAACAAAATTGCTTAGACCTAGCGCATTCCACAAAACGGTTCTTGCTTTTTTTAAAGTAGTAAAAATCTTTATCATGACCCAAGAAAAATCATAGAGTTCTTAGGATGTTAATTTCAACATATAAAATTTTTAGCTCATAAAAATACCTACAAATTAAAATGACTAATTCCAACAACCTAGTTCAAAATTTCTTTTGTTAAAATGATTTTTCAACAATACCAAACTACTCCACAAATGCAAATACATCCATATCTATGTGTAATCATACATTAGAACCAGAAATATCAAATTTAAACCATTAAAATATCAAGAACAGAATTGGAGCAAACAAGATCAAAACCCTACATTTGGAGCTTTAGGGATCTTGGCTCCAAATGATATCCTAAGAGTGATTTGTCTCACTTCAAGACCTCCAAATGACACCAAACCCTCCCTTACAATAGGATATGAGGTCTGGAGGTGAGAAATGGTAAGAATTTGAACTTTCAATGGTTTGTTTGGTAGGTTTTGATGAGTGGAATAAGTTTAGTGAAAGGAGTTTGTGGTTTTAACAACTTTGGACAAGGGTTTTGATGGTTTGAAATCAAGATTTGAGCTCTTGAGAAGACAACAATGGTGGCTGGTTTCTCCTTGTGCTTCGCAGAAATGTGCTTTGATGGAGTGATAACATTTGTTGACTTAGAGATATCTTAGGTTAAATTTAATATTTAATTAGGTAAAGATTGATTTCTTTCTTTTTGAATAAAAAAGAATGGCTAAGATTTGATCTTGTAAATCAAGATTAAATCTTAGCCTTACACTTGGCCCTAAAGGATAATCATTATCCTTTTGTAAATATTACACTAACTTTAATGTTAGAAATCACACATGAAATTTTACCAAATGGGTGAAAACGTACCGGGTAATTAGATATTGCCCAAAATTAAATTCCACATATAAAATCTTCATTTTTAACTATTTCTAACCTTTATCTTTTCTCAATCCTGGGCATCTCCTAGATCCGGATATAAGGTTTAAGCTCCCAAGCTCACGGGACTCGCAAGATCACTATTCATTCTTTGTTTATCATCACTACATCTATCATAAAATTGAAACTTTTCTTAATAAAGCTCCAATTAATTTCTGAATAATTTAAGGGTGTTACAACCTCGATCTAGTAGTGATCGTTGTTAGTTAGCTTGGAGAAGCTAAGCAAAAACTACTTGTAATGCGACAATAGAAATGAATGTTGGTAAGGTTATACTGGAGCTGGTCAAAAGACTACTCACTTGTGATAGTATAGTGAGCCACTAGTCATGGTTTAGCTTGTAGAGGCTAGTCAAAGACTACTTAGTTGGGACAATATAGTGAGCTCCTGGTCATAGTTTAGCTTGGAGAGGCTAGTTAAAGACTACTCAATTGTGAAAGTATAGTAAGCTCCTGGTCATGGTTTAGCTTCAGGCTGGTCAAAGACTACTCGGTTATGATAGTAGAGTGAGCTACTTCTCACAAGTAAGAGCTTGGGAATGTTCCTAAAGACTATCTAACTTTCTCAGGTTAAGAAAGGTTTTTAGTGGAACTCAACAGTGGTTGAAAACTAGATATATGCAGGTTGGTTGAGCCAATATAAAAATACATGTGTAGTATCTTCTTCTCGCTAACTCTCGTTTCATTTCCTGCTTTATGCCTATTGCATTTTCTGATTTCTTGCTTATACGCTTTTTTTTATTATCTTGCAATAGTTTAGAAGGTCATTTTTGATGACTCTAACACTGTCTTTCTGCACTTCAAGTTTGATATTGAATAGTCTTTATTTAAGCATTTCAGAAAACTTAAAGTAAAGAAAAGCGAAGCACGATTTAATCCCTTTTCTCGCATTTTTCTACCTACAATAATATATTCAAACAAAATTCTATGAGTAGGGAGGAAAAGAATAATAAGGAATATAATATATTTTTGGGGTTTTAACATGCTTATTAGAATTATTTATTAGAAGCTAATTCATTTTGTCTCTTGATAACAATCATTAATCATAAAAGAGGCCGAGTGCGCCCAATTAACATGCTTGCAAATAGGTCTTTTCTTTCTTCCCAAATGATGAGCCAATCCTTCTAAAAACGTGCATCTATTGAGCTTCTTCCATACTTCAACAACATAATCCTGACGATTTCTATTGACTTCTGTTCTCCCTACTTCAATATGTAATTAGAAATCTCCTTTCCATGCTTGCCTTCTTTGTGATTTTTAGCGAATGCAAGAAATATCCTTCAACTTTCGTTAATATTGATGAGCCACAAACTGAATAAGATGCTTTATGTATATGTGGACAAGATAAAAAGAGATTTGCTAAAAATTAATAGTAATGTTTACAAATGTGACTAATGTTTATTGATGGCCTATCCCCTTTTTTTTGTAAAAAATGTTTTTCATATCTTTTATGAACAACACTATAAAAATATCATGCCTTTGTATGAAACTATTAGGAACATTAGAATATGAAGGTTGTAACACCCTAAAAATTATTTAAAAATTAATTTGAGTTTTATTAGTCGTAATTTCAAAAATGACAATTTAGGAATGATGAAGGTGGCCCAACACCTAAAAAAAAAATTTTGGGCCAGTGAATAGTAACCTTCAGGCCCTAGCCTGCCAAACCCTAGTCAGGAACAGGAATACCGGAATTGAAAAAAGAGAAGGTTAAGGTTAGAAATAATTAGGAATAAGGATTTTATACCTGAATTTAATTTTCAGTAATATCGGTTAATTTGGTAGTGTTTACCCATTTGGTAAGATTTCAATATAGTTTCTTACACCATATAAAACTTGCAATGCAAGTTTCTTATCACCCTTGACAAGTGTGTGGCTAGGAAATTACCTTACTATTGTCTTTATCAAGATTGAATGATAACCACATAAAACTATTAATTTCTAATTAAGGTAAAATTATTTGTTAAAGATTAATAACACAATTTCTTATATAATAACACCAAATCATTTCCATTTCTTTCTTGGAATTCTCGGCCATGCATTCTCCATTTTCAGCCCCCATGTTCTTCTTTCACAAACCCACACAGCTTTCATGACTTCAAAATCTAAAGCTCAAGTCACTAAAATCACAAACTTCCTTCATTAAAGTCATTCCACTTATCAATACCTACAAATCTAACCGATTGAAATCTCAATTCTCATCAATCCTCACCTTGATATCTCACTTCCTCACTGCCTAAGGAAGGTTTATGGCTTGAATTGGTGGCCTTGAAGTGGAGGAAATCAATCTTGGAGCCAAGGATCCACTAGTTTCCAAGAATAGGGTTTTCTTGCCTTTTCTTTTCAAATTTATTCTGGTGTGATTTGGTTGAGTTAGGTCCAAAATTTCTTGTTATATTGGTTGATATTATGTTGATATTGATGTATGAATTTTGGTGGAGTATTTAGATGATGTTAAAAATCCTTTTTGTCAAAAGGAAATTTGGTCTATGTTGCTGGATTTTTGATTTTTACATAGGCAGCCATTGAACTCGAATTTTCTAGTATATTTGTGGGTATTTTCATGAGCTAGAAAAAAATATATATTGAAGCCAACATCCTAGGCTAGCTCCACAAATTTTTTGGGCTCTTATTGTGACTCCTAATGCTCTAAAAAAATTAAGAACCGAAATGGTTTCTATTCTGTTGGATTAGTGGAACTAAAGCTGTGAACTTGTATAATTTTATTAATGTAGCAAATGATTGAATTATCCTTTGAAATGTTTACAGGATATTGTCAACATCTCGAAGTATACCCATGAATTTTCTTTTGAATTGATTCAATCATTTGCTGGGGTTAAAAATTATGAGAATCCAGTTCTAACTGAGTATGAAGGGTCTCTGACCACTAAAATTGTTGAATTTTATTATCATAGTTAGAGAACTCTTTTTACCCTGAAATTTTTATGGAACCTTGTGGACATATTGAAGTATCTCAGGGAATTTTCATAGCCTTTAAATTGATTGTTTAATTTGTGAAATAAATCATGCTCTCTAAGTCTGAATTCTGCCAAATGTTGTTTTTCTCCTGGAAATGAATTAGACTCTTGATTTAAAAGTCAAATGATCTTTGGTTCAAGTATGATGTACATGAATGCATGCTAGTGACAGTAAAGATTTGTTTATGAGAAATGAATGAGAATTACTTGTGATTGATTGTATATATAAGCTTTAAGCTTGCGATGGTAAAAAAGAAACATGATAAATGAATGATATATATATTGGAAACATTATGACATTCAGAAACTATGCTAACGCATATAGTAATGTGAGCTTGACGATGATATATGTGCTAAGTAAAGAATGAAGTCCCCTTTAGTTCGAAAAGGGCACGCAAAGGTCCCCTGAATGTGTAAAGGGCACGGAGAGGTCCCTATAGTCCGAAAAGGACAAGAAAAGGTCTCCTTCGATGTCCTGAGGGCACGTAAAGTTGAAAATGAATTATTATGATGTTGGGTAGTATGACATATGTATCCTGAGTGACTGAGTAATTAAAATAAATCTACTCGGAAGAATGACTTTTGAACTTTAAAATGAACCTTTGATATATGTTGCATGCTCACAATTTTACTAATAAATCGAAGTGGCTGGACGATAACGATGGCATGAGTTTCATTATATGTTTTGGAGATGCCCTCTGAGAATTTTAGAATTTTCACCCCTATGTGTTTGTTTCCGTGTCATCTCCAGGTTAATTCAGAACGTGAAGCCCTACAAAAAACTGAATTGGAATTTCTGTAACTTAGTAGTGGAGACTTGTCTCTGTTGTACTTAGATATGTACATGTATCTGTAAATATAGTAAAGAACATATGTGTATTAAAGCTCATAGAAGAGCTTCCTTTTGTACTTGACTTGTATTAAATAAATACTTTGTTTCCTTGCTATATATTTTGATAGAACCACGAGTTAGTTACTACACGATTCGATTGATTCTTACTATAGATAATTAAGAAAGGTCCGCTAAATAATGAGTAACAATTCTTGAGTACGACATCATAACTTAAGGATGGGATTGTACTTGGGAGGATGTTCAAAGGTTTAGTTTTTCTCTTGCTTTTATCTATCGGTTAAAATAAAAATTCCCTTGTGATATGTTTAATTATTTGATGTTTAAATAATAGACAAATCTTTGTATTATTGATATAATTTCAAACTTGGTGATTTTAATCATTTGGGAAAACAATAGTCACATCTTTGCTTATGACAACTAGACAATTTTCTTCTTTTAAGTTTGCTTTATAGAATTTTGAGATTATGACTTTCATGAAAAAAATATTATTTCCTATTTTCTTAGGGTAAAACTTCATTTACATCTTGTATATTTTACCAAGATTTTAACTTAATTTCAGGATTTCTTTTATTCTATTTACGTACTTAACATTTTCAAAACATTTTAATCTTTCCTCTTCAATAGGAAACATTCAAATTATAGATAAAAAAATTGATGTAGAGGTCAAATTCTAAAATCCAAAGGTCATAAAAAAAATATAAAATGTCATATTACCAATGAGATCACAATAAAATATAAAATGTCAAGTTTTCATTCATAATTTGAGTGTCATTGTTTCAAACATTTGAGGTGTAAATTGAACAAAAAACACATTTAGGACCAAACAAAAATCTTGATAAAACATGAAGAACATAAATGAAGCTGCATCTGTGGATATATGTATATGACGAAAAAAATGGATAAGTGTAAAATAATAAAAATGAATATGAATTATTACATATTATCTTTTAGGTCTTGTTTGGTGTTGAAATTGAGCATGGAATTGAAATTGAACATCCCATATAAAACCAAAAAAATGTAATATACTCTTTATTCCTAAATATTAAATCTCTTTATTAAAATAAATTTTTTGTTAACTATATTTCTGATTATTATATTATTAAATGATTTTAACTTATAAAGAATGATTATTAGTATTTTAATTTTTTAAAAATTTATTATGTATAAAAAATACATTTCCATCTAACCATATTTCTTAAGACCTTAATTTTTAGATCCTTATCAGTTATAATTTTATAAGAAAAGTACTTCAATATTTGTCATATTCGAATAACTTTTTTTATTATGAAAAATACTTTCCTAATTACAACCAAGTATAAAATAAATTTATGCTTCTGTTTTGGGTTCTGCTTTTGATTCCGCTTTGAAGAAGTAGTTCTCTTATAATCTTAACCAAGGAGGCTCCTGTACTTAATTATGTGGATCACGGCTTCAACACCTATTTTAACAAGTTCTCCACCAATTTTCACCAACTTTTCAAAACCTTTCCACCCTTTATCGATTGAAAGCTCCTTGCACGGTTTAAGAAAGTGATCAAAACAATCTGTACTCAATTTTGTTTTATCCTTTTGAAATATAATCTGAAGTCTCTTTTCTACATTTGTTTGTTAGACAGTGCTACAACGTTCCAATGGTTCATGATCAGGTTGAGGTTTTGGTGCCAACTGATAATGATGCCAATGCATTTTTGACATGTGGTAACTTGAAGAACCATACACATAAGCAACAAGATCACAAGTGATTTGATGTTGAGGTTTACCATCCTTTACTTATATTTTTTGTACTTTTTGGTAAAAGAAAGGAAATGCTTCAGACTTAATTATTAATTGTTATCCTGAAGAACCATGGACAAAGTAAGCTTCTTCATATGTGTATTTATATATGTGGACTATGAGGTTAGAAGAGAGTGTTACAATTGAATTTAATTGATTACTATTGTTATGTTATTACTTTTTTATCAGTTACTTACAAGAAGTACCAATTATATTTCATAAAACTATTAATGTCTTTGCAGTTTTGAATATTCATCTTTGTATCTATTATCATTTAAGTCTATTTTAATTGGATTATGTTATCACTTATCAGTTTTCGATCCTAGAAATTTGTTGTTTTGCAGAGACTAATACTACTATTTATTAATGGCACAGGCCTTTTAAAAAAGAGTTTGATTTTTTGCTCCTTTTTTAACAGCACTATAGAAATATAATGTTTCTTTATCTTTGTACAAAATCATTAGTAAATGTGGTAGAATACATAGGTTTTGTCACAATAAATGTTAGCTCTAGAATCCTTCAGAAAGCAATATTACTTAGAGTTTTGAGTGACAACAAATCAATTTTATTAAAATATTTTACAGAAGGACAAATCTATTTCTTGAGCTTCTTGAGCACTTAATAGAACTATTCTCGTAAACATACAAGTACCTCAAACAAGTATTTTTTTCACAATATCAAGTGCAAACATGTCTAATCTCATTGAAAGAGATTCAAAACTTAAATGAAGTGATAAATAATCCTTGAAATGGACATCAGTATATTAAATGCATAAAGGAAAGCATTCAATTAAGAATAAGAAATAAGTCTTAGATCTTCAGAAAGTACCCTTCATGTTCAGAAATTGATATACAATGGAGATTTCCATCATCCTTTGAAGCAAATTATGGTTATAGTCTTCAATCATTATGATATAATGACCAACGTGCTCTGATTGAAGCTTCAAAGGAATGTTAGAAAAGGATCAGTGATCAAAAAGTTCATGTACTCTTAAACGGTGCATACTTTACATAATACAAGGCAAATTCAAATTTCAAATTAAAGTCAAACCCAAAATGGGGATGACAGTGACGTCTCACTTTTTAATTTGGTTTACCATCCCAGCTTCTAGAAGAAAAAGTTCAGAAACATTGCTCAGAAACCAAAAAGTAGTTTATGAAGATGGACTCAAAAACCTCTATTTGACAACGGTCTCTGCAACTACACAAGTGGCTCTGACACAACTTAGCTACTCTTCTAAATTTCATTTCCAAGGCACAAAAATAAGATAAACACGTGTCACTAGGAAAACAATGAAAGGCAACAGTCATAAATGAGAGATCAAGTATAAAAGGGGATAATGCGGTTATAACTCAAGACTTTTGAAAAAGACTTTATTCTAAATCGCTAAAGAATGAAAGAATTCTCTTTCATCTTCTATAAAGCTATTACTAATTGTAATAAGTTTCTATACCCAAGAAAATTGCCATATACCAACGGTAAAAAACCGTAGGTAAAAGCATAAAAACTATGGGTATAAGCCTCAAAAACCTATACCCACGGATGTCCAATTTTGTCGTTTTTAATATGCCTTTACCCATGGTTTTTTTGCCGTTAGTATAACATATAGTGACGAAACCTAGTATCGTCAAAAAATGTCTTGACTTATACCTACGGATTTTATTGTGTCACTATAGGTTTTAGTGACAGAACTAAAACCATCACAAATAGTCCTGGTAATTACCCACGGAAATAATTCCTCACTATATACTCTAGAGCAAAAGTCTTTTCCTGTGGGTATAGCTTATAACCACACTTTTATTGAATTTAACATTTCTGTGAGTATAGCTTATCGCCACATTTTTATTGATTTTATATTTTTCGTGGGTATAGCTAATAATGATTTTTTTTTGTGGGTGCAAAAAATTAAAATTTGCAATTCAATTTATGTATTTAAATTTATATACATAAGAATAACAATCATATTAAAAAAAAACTCCAATTATATTAAAAGTAAAATAAGTCATAAAGTAATAGGTATCAATATTACAAATAAACAAAATCATATCAATCTAAAGAAGTACATATGTTATGCTCTCATAAAGTAAATATGGTGCATACAAAATACAACTCCAAAACATGATAAGCATGAACCGTCAACAATTAATAAAGATGAGCACTTTCGCTTCTAGTGATAACCTGCAAATTACAATGAAGCATTAACATTAGTGTATATATTTAACAAAATTAACATCAATGTTAATGAAAATTAACCAAATTAAGTACATACTATATTTATGATATTCATTATTGAAACTTTGATATCTTAAATTGCTTTGATCATTTGGCTTACTTGAAGCATCTGAACTCTTGTTCTACTTAGCCTTTCAGCGACTATACTAAGTTAAGCTATTCTTGCCTTTCTATAGCATTGTTGACTAATTGATAATCAAGTTACCCATATACATATATATATATATATATATATATATATATATATATATAGCATAGGAATAACATCTCAATGAAACAAGATTAAGATTGCATGTACTAAATATCACTAGCAATAATTCATTACATCTACTCTGAAATTTGAGTGCATCTCAACTACAATTCTATCGCATAGCAGTTTCATATCAAGATTAGTAGAAATAAATAGGCTACTTGAGGAGTAAAAGCATTATACTAAAATCTCCACCACAAATGGATCTATAGTTATCAATTATAATCACAGAAACTGATTCACAACAATAAAAACAACTATGCAATGAGCCAGCCAGTTTGAAATTACTAGAGCCGCAGCAATAATAGCACCTATACTGAATGATTTTAAGATTTACTAGGGCACAAAGTACAAATAGCATCTAAGCTAAGAAATAACACATAAGTGATGCAGAATTTTCATGTTTCTTCATGCACAAAACAGGGACAACACTAAAACTAAAGAATAACACCTAAATGATGCAGGATTTTCGGATTTACCTGGTGCACAAAACAAAAACAGCACCTAAGCTAAGAAATAACACATAAATGATGCAGAATTTTCATCTTTCTTCATGCACAAAATAGGGACAACATTAAAACTAAAGAATAACACCTAAATGATGCAAGATTTTCAGATTTAGTAGTGCACAAAAGAAAAGGACCTAAGCTAAGAAATAACACATAAATGATGCATTAAAGAGAGCTTAGATGGTGGAAAAACTCATATACAAGAAGAAGAATATAAACAAGCCCTCCAATGGAGCCAAATGAACATAGAAAGTGAAAGTTTCAAAGACAACCCCTACTTCCAAGGCACAAATCATGAACCCCCCCCCAAGGACATAAAAACAGAAATTTCTTTTTGAGACACTTTTAGTGGACATTCTTTCTAAAACATATTTTGTTGAGAGCAAGCTCCACTCAATGCAATTCCATAACAACAAACTCTACTAACCCAAAACTTCATTACACCTTGAATTAACATGAATTAAATTTCAGCAAACATACTAGTGTTCTATTCAATTCAAGAATCAAATCCCCTTTAATTTCTGACACCAACCTAGCCCCAAAACATGAACAACACAGCCCTCTAAAAGGCCATCAAGGCTAAAATTTTGACACAAGCAAGGAGAGAATCACTCTAAAAGAAAATTTCAGCATTCTAACTTTGGTTTCTTGACTCAAATCCTCTTTGTACCCATTTAATACATTTTACAAAACAAGTTCACAAATTAAGCCCATTTTCCCCAATTAAACCCCCAAACATAAAGAAAGTACAAGCATACTCTCATATGCAACAACAAGAAAACAGGATGCCCATATAATTCTGAAAGAGTTCGGCCAATACATTCAAATATGCCCAATTTATGCAACAGATAGAAGAACAACAACACTAAGAAAACAGAACACACTTTCATACATATGTCAAACTATATAAATAGCCTAACTCTATATGTCGTGTAGTAAAAAGAAAGATGTTGCAATCTAAAATTTATTTACACAACTTGATGACATAAACTTGATCAAATCACAAAACAGTTAAACTCACCACCATAGAGTAGAACAAAAACCATGGCCAGCCTCAATAGATTGGCAACACAGAAAACAAGATCCCATGTTTGTCCAAATACTGAGCTGAAACACAAGGGTACACAACTAAAACTATGATAACGGCACAACCTACCTAAGGGTACATAACTCCAATAGCATGGTTGAAGTTGTATAGTTAAGGCTCTAATAGTAGTATAAATAGCATTATGCCATTATTCAACTACAACATCACATCAATATCTAAAAGACTAAATAGTATTATGCTAGAGTAGAGAATCATAATGAAAGCATTATCATAGTAATAGTAAGGGTGACCGTGTGCATGGTCTTACCTGAAGACTTTCCTAAAAGAAATTCAATCGAGGAACTAAAAATTTTGCCAACAGCCTTTCGTATCCCTGAGCAAATGACTCAATGACGTTGCCCATAAATCCAAGAACCACAGAGCTGTAGGAGATATGCAGGAACAAAATATTACTAAGCCTCCTTCTACTAATGAAACACCCTAACTTTCACCTAATACGCTCGAGTCACATTCGGCTAGTTATTAGCGGTTTCGTCTTCGTTTCAGAACTTGACTTGGCTTTCTTTAAAATACGAGTACTAAAAATACAACTAAATTTTTCTTTTTGAACTTAAGACTTAAAATGCGAGCCACGCATGCACATAGGGACCGATTGCTAAACAAGAAACATAACATCCAAATATACATTACCATAACAGTCATGAATAAACCATAGAATAAACACAACATAACTTGTAGTATTATATTATAATTATAACAAAACAACGATGCCCTTATGAATATAAGGACACCTCAAGATACCAAATACACCAAGTAGGGTTAACTAACGCTAAACATAATTATGAATAGGCTAGACTAGTCTTCAAGCTTCCATTGTGCCCTCTGATCCGATGTGTGTAACTCATACACTTGCGCTTCAAGGTAAATCACGAACATCCGCATCAATCCCGTCTGGAGATGACACAGGAGGGAAAGACAAAAGGGTGAGAATACTTATACAAGATTCTCAGGAGCTCCCGACTTTAACACAAATGTCATCATCGTCGCCCCAACCACTTCGGGTTTCATTATAAAAGAGGTGTACATGCATAGGTTCTGTTTTAATTTCTTAAATCTTATTATCTGAAGTGGGTTCCTTTTAGCATGAGTCTTCATGGTATGAATGCAGCAGATATTTTATGTATGCATGGCCATACTTGAGCATGACAGTACACATAGATAACACATATCACTTAATCAAAGTATGAATGAAACATTAACAAAACGTATGCATGTGCGTCTTTTACTTTTTCATACTTGAACTCCATGAGTTCCTTTCATGACTTTTTCCATTTTTCCACCCTCATCATGGTCACCAAAATCCACCCAACATGCTCATCCGATTTTATCATGGTCACCAAAACTCCTAATCACCTATCGCCTAGGAATGAGCTCATCCTAACTAGTCATCGCTAGATTTATACGGGGTGAAAGATTATTTCATATCATATCTTTTATGGATGCAACATCATACAACCCTTAACTCAATATTTCATAATGGGATCATTTCCTCATTAGCTTATCTCTTTCTTAAGATATTAACATAACAATCCTTAAAATATGTCATAATGATCATTTCCACATTATCATATTTTTATGGATGCAACATGTGCATACAACCTTAGAACCTCATATAACATATCCTTCATTCATATTTCATATTTTCATGCATTTTAAACGTGACATACCACATCATCACATCATCATGCCACATAACATTTATACTTAAGATATTAACATAATCACATCTAGCATCACTAATTGTGGGTCATCTTCCAACAATTAGAAAAACAAAAGTATCATCATGCACATGTCGCATGAAATCATGTTCAAAGTTTATACTAGTTACTATTGTTTTCTCTTAACATAATTATGCATTGAGCAAAAGGGATTAAACGATGTATCATATGCATGAAATCATGTTATAATAAGTTACTTTTCTCTTGGTTCATGACAATGGTAATCGATTACATAGTATGGTAATCGATTACTTAGGGTAAATTTATTCTGGAAAATGAAGAACATAGTAAGTAATCGATTACACAATGAGTAATCAATTACAAGGCTTTAAGGAACTGGGCATGAAGAACAACCTTGGTAATCGATTACACATTGTATGGTAATCGATTACCAGAACCAAAAACCCTTCAAAACCACTCTGGTAATCGATTACATAAGCTAGTAATCGATTACCAGAACCTCGGAATTTGAGAAAACATGATTTTTGACACATTCCAAACTATTTAAACACCTTGAGACCTCATAAAACAGTTTTCCAACATTTTCCTGAAATCATCCTTACATTTTACAAAATCAAACCATCATTATATCATACTAAAACACATCCACTTTTCATGGTTAAAGTTTCCCATTGAAGATACTTAGGGCAAGTCTTTGGGCTCTAGGGTATTTAGATGATAACATAAACTTAAACATGAAATGCACTTTGTTTTATTCTTCATTATAAGGTAAAGTGAGAGCACAAAATAAACATGGGATGCAACCTCATTATTATCTTTCAAGATTAAGTGATGACTTGAAATGTAAACATGGAATGCAAGCTTGGGAATTTAAACATGATAATGCAAGTTCATTTATTTATTCTTGAAAGTTTAGTGATGGCATCAAGATAAACATGAGATGCAAGGCACAAATTTAAACATGGATGCAACTTATTTTATCTTAACCAGAGCTCTTGCAAGACTTTAGAGGAAAATCAATAGCCTTGACCCAACATGTATCTTAACAATAGAAGATGAGCTTTAGAGTTCTTAACACCAAGTCTTCAAAGAAGTCTTTGGTTTGAACTTCATCATCAAGCTCAAGAAAGTGGATTAAAACAAAAACACCAACACTTTAACAAAACAAACATAAATAGAACTACTCATATTCTTTATTTTATTACTTATGGGCTTCAATCTAGAGTAAACTCTTAGAAACGACCAACTTTAAGGTTGGTAAGGGTAAGCTTAGAGCTTTTGAAAACATGTGTTTAAGTTTCTTAACAAAACCTTTAGTGAGCTACTTAATGTTTTCATCATACTTTGAACAACTAAAGGAATGAAAACCGAAATCATGCTTGGCCCATGACCAAGTTTTCGAGCTTTAGAGTTTTCTTACATGGTAACCACAAGACCATTATCTTGAAAACTCATCATTAAGCTATCATGAAACATTATCAAGACCTTAGTGACTGAAAAGAAAGGAAGAAGAGAACCCAAAACATAAAAGCTTAGGGAAGATCATTCAAACATCTTATTAGAACAAGAACAAGGCTTAGTAGAGCAAGAAAATAACTTAGAGAATAACTCCCTACCAAGGTGAAGAGAAAACTTGTTTCTTGAAGATGAGAAGAGATCTCCTTGGAACCTCAAGGATGAGATTTCGGCCAAGAGAGACAAGGAAGAGAGCTTGGTCCTTTGCTTGAAATGAGAAATAAAAATCTTCTCTTGGTGCTTGATGATTTTCAGCCAAGAGCAAGAGAAAGGAAGAGGAAAGGTTGTGTTTTAAAAGAATGAAGAAGAGAAAGAGACTTCTTTGAGCTTTGAGAAGAAAAGCCTAGAGTTTGCAAGGAATGTAAAAGATTGAATGAGCTTTCATGCAAGCTTATTTATAGATGAAGTGAAGCTCATGGATGGCCTTTGAGGGGAGGAAGTGGCTGGCCATTTGAGAGGAGAGAAGGGAAAATATCTCTTGGTCAAGGCATGGTCTTAGGCATGGTGTTGGGTATGGGCAAGGCATGGGCAACGTATAGTGGAAAGCATGGTTCTTTTGTGTGTAAAATAAATCAACATGTGAGGAAAATAGGGGAGGATTTTCGGCCAGGAATCAGCCCAAGGGGAGGAGAAATTGCTCATGTAATTGTGGTTTAATGATATGTTTAGGTGTGTCTTCGATTAGGCTTTTGATTAGGAGTTTGTAAGAAAGTGTTTAGGTGAGAAAATGGTTAATTAAGGTGGTTCAAGACTTGATTAGAGAGTGGTCATACTAGATTAATAAATTAAATTCATTTTCTTAGTCAAATGAGGTATGACACAATTCCTTAATTTAAGAAATTGGAGAGAAAACACTATTCAAGATTCCATAACTAGGAATCTTGAATTAAAGAATGCAATTAGAGTATATCTAAGCAATCTTAGATTCTAATTAACCTCAATAAATTATTTTGACTCTAGATTAATTATTGAAATAAATTGATCTTTGATTAAAGCCTAATATTTCTTAGGTTTACTTAATCGTGTCATTAGGCTAACTGTACACTATTTTAGGGGTAAAATGGTAATTTCATACTAAAATTGCCCGGGACCTTCGGGCCTGACTAGATATCAAAAACCACTTATAAACATCATTTAAAATCTTTTGGTAAAGTTCCTTCAACACGTAAAACGATGACAAACAGCTTACATGGGTGTTTTGGTAATTCGCGTTGGAACTCAAAATGAGATTCTTCTCTCTATTACCACACATAACACATATAATCCCCTATTAATCAAAAAACATCCCTTTGAGGATGGCCGAGACGATCCTCACTTTCCGGGTAAAATGAGCTCAGGGGCATTTCGGTCATTTGTACACGGGAAAATTAGGCGTTACAACTAACGTTGGAGATTTATTTTTTAGGACACTAAATTTGGAGAGTTAGCACGTTTTATTAGGGACATTGTTCTATATTAAATTTTTATAACCATGAGAGCATATTAATTTACCCCAACATAATATGTTTATCAAACATAAATAGGAATAAAGAGTGAGTCAGAACCAGATGCTAACACTTGAGACCCTTGGAACAAGTCTCCTCTTAGATGCAAACCATCTCTTTAGAGGAAGGTTTGTTGTCCTTGGGAAGTTCAAGACTTATAAACCACCATCACCACTCCTCATAAGCAATTTCCTCAATTCTTTCATTCAATCCAGACACATATAGAAAACTAAAAAATCTAAAATAAAAAAAATACATTGGTAATCAAACAAAAATAGATTGTAAAAATCTAAAGAAAATGATAACAACCATCCTATTGGACAATAGAGTTAAAGACCAATTCTTCTTCTTCATTGTCAACGTAATCGGCCACTCCACCCTTGCCGTTGAATGACCCAAATTACTATTTCTTGCTATTTGTCACTTCATAGCATATCACAATAGGTCTCCTTAACTTTACATTTTCAAGAATTTCTCTTTAACAAAACCTTACTTTTTGAAATCATATCACAGCATGTATTTCACACAATTTTTATTTAAAACTCAATCTAAGAGTAAACATGTAACACCCTAACTTTCACCTCATACGCTCGAGTCGCATTTGGCTAGTTATTAGACGTTACGCCTTTTGTTTCAGAACTTGACTTATCTTTATTTAAAATACGGGTAATAAAATATGACTAAATTTTTTTCTTATTGAATTTAAGATTTAAAATGCGAGCCACGTGCGCATACATAACGATTAATACACACATGATATAGCCAACATATACACATTATCATAGCATATAGAAACAAGTCATGGAATAGTCACAACATAATTTATATTAACACATCATAGTCACATCATAACGACGATGCCCTTCGAACATGAGGACATCTCAAGATACTAAACATAACAAAAGATGAACGTACACGAACCCAACGCTAGACATTACTATAACTTTTCTAGACTAATCTTCGTGCTTCCTGCGACCTCTACCCTGGTACGTGGTTCCTAAACTTGTGCCTCACAAAGGATCACGAACATCCGCATCACTCGCCTCTAGAGACGACACGGAAGAAAGGAAAAGGGATGAGATATCTATATAAGATTCTCAGTAGGCTTCCCGACTCTAACACAAGTGTCATCGTCGTCGCCCAGCCACTTCCCTTTCGTTATAAAAGGGTGTTCATGCATAGGTTCAATTTTAATTTCTCAAAGCTTATTATCCGAAGTGGGTTTCTTTTAGCATGTGTCTTCATGTTATGAATACAACAGATATTGTATGTATGCATGGCAATATGACAGTACACGTAGATAACACATTTTACTTAATCAAAGCATCACTGAAACTTCAACGAAATATATGCATGTGCATTTTCCACCCTCGTCATAGCCACCAAAATCCATCCAACATGCCGCCCGCGATTTATCATAGCCACCAATCTCCTAATCACCTATCGCTAGGAATGAGCTCATCCTAACTAGCCGTCGCTAGATTTATACGGGGAAAAATAGAGGGAATCATATCTCTTTCTTGGATCATCCCGTACAACCCTTAACTCGGGAAGTCATAATGGGATCATTTCCTCATTAACATATCTCTTTTCTTGGATCACCCCATACAACCCTTAACTCAAGAAGTCATAATGGGATCATTTCCTCATTAACATATCTCTTTTCTTTCTTCGAAATGCATCAACTGGCTAAGACCATGACTTTGTCCTTCGGTATGGCTCACGTCCATACCCCCACGGTTTACTTTCTCTCACGTAGCAGGAGAAATGCGTTTGGCATATAACTTTTACATTAACATACCATTTATGCAACATGAGCATGGAATCATTTTAAAACATGTCATATACTTTTCTCATATGCAACGTTATAACATTTCTAGTAACATCCATCACGTCATATACATTTCAAGTAAATAATCAAGTAAGACTTCAATACACATAGGCATTCTCATCATAATTTCATTTCATCATATCATGTACATTTCCATTAAGTAATCATGTGAAAAGGCAACATCACATAAGCATCCATATCATAGGTTCATCCCATTAAAAATCAAAACACTCATTTCTGGCACATTTAGGTGCTGGTAATTGATTACAGGTGCTTGTAATCGATTAGAGACAAAACTTTTCTTGGAAAAGAAGAACATCATGGTAATCGATTACATGAAATTGTAATCGATTACATGAGTCTGAACTGGTTCTGGTACGGAGAACACCCTTGGTAATCAATTACACCTCTTGGTAATCAATTACTATAACCCAGAATCTCATAAATTGCTTCCTGGTAATCGATTACATATCCCAGTATCGATTACCAGAATCCCTTTTTGAAAAACTAAACTTTCTAACATATTTTCAAGTATCATTCCTTTCCAAAAACATTTTATCACACCTTTCTAAAAACTTCTTTGAAATCATTATCATATTTCCATAATTAAAAACCAACATTGTAACATAACTAAGAAATAAATCTTAACACTCATAAAAACAAACATAAAGGAACCTACTTCATATTCTTTATTTTATTGCTCATAGGCTTCAATCTAGCGAATTCTAGAACGGCCAACCAACTTTAAGGTTGGCAAGGGTAAGCTTAGAGCTTTTTGAAAACATGTGATTAAGTTCTTCAAATAACTTTTAATGATCTACTTAACATTTATATCAAACTTTTTATAACAAAAGGAAATGGAAACCAAAACCATTAAGGGAAGAAGGAAACAAGAACTAAAAACTTTGAACAAGGAAAGGAAAGGAAACTGAAATCATTTATGGTCCAAGACCAAGTTTTCAAGCTTTAGAGGTTTCATTGTGATGAACTCAAAGTCATCATCTAGAACTCTCATCATCAAGCTATCATGAAACATCATCAATGGCCTTGAAGGCCGAACATGTAAGGAAAAGAAAGAACTTGAAAGAAAACTCCCTACCTAGTGGTGAAGAGGAAAGCTTGGTTCTTGAAGCAAGTTGAGAAGAACAACTTCTTCCTTGATGCTTGATGATTTTCGGCCAAGGCAAGGAGGCAAAGAAGATGAGGTGTTTTCCTTGTGAGCTTGAAGAGGTGAAGAAAAGGAAAGGAACTCTTGAGTCTTGAGAGAAAAAGAAAGAACTCAAGATTACTCTTTGAAGCTAATCTTGGCAAATGAACAAAATGCAACCAAGCTCATCCAAGCATGGTATTTATAGAGGGAATGAGACCTTGTGGCGATTTGGGAGGAAGGCTTGGCCTCATGTTCCATGAGGTGAGAGAATTTGCTTCATGGAGGCATGGTGAGGCATGGTGGAAAGTATGGGCAAGGCATGGGCAAGGCATGGGCAAAATATGGGCAAGGCATGGGCATTTTTGTGTGTAAAAATAAATCAACATGTGAGGAATGGGGAAGGAATTTTGGTCAGATTATGCAGCCAAGGGGGAGGGAAAATCTCTCATTTAATTGTGGTTTAATGATGTGTTTAGGTGTGTCTTTGATTAGGCTTTTGATTAGGCATTTGTAAGCAAGTGTTTAGGTGATAAAATGGCTAATTAAGGTGGTTCAAGACTTGATTAAGGAGTGGTCATACTAAATTAGAGAATTAAAACTATACTTTAGTCAAATCAAATCATAGACACAATTCCATGATTTAAGGAATTTGAGAGAGAAAACACTATTCATGAAAATGTGACATAATGTCTTAAATTCAAGAATAGGATTTTGAGCTTCTCTAAGCAATCTTAGGTTCTAATCAACCTTGATTAATTATTTTGACTCTAGATTAGTAATTAGAATTTACTAATCTTTAATTAGAGCCTAATATTGCTTAGGTTTCACTAATCGTGTCATTCGGGCCAGAATGCACTTAGCTAGGGTAAAACGATAATTTTTCACTAAAACTGCGGGGCCACCGGGCTTATCCGACATAAAACATTACTTAAAAACATCATTTAAAACCTTTTGGTGAAGTTCAGTTCAACCGGTAAAACGAGGTTAAACAACCACAGGGCATTTTGGTAATTTCGCGTCGAAACTCAAAAATGAGATTCTTCTGCTCTATTACCACACACAACATACACAATCCCCTATCATCACAAAAACATCCCCTCAAGGATGGCCGGACGCGACCTCATTTTCCGGGTAAATGACTTCAGGGCATTTCGGTCATTTGTACATGGGAAAATCCTGGCGTACAAAACACCAATCAAATAATCCCCACAAAGCTCTAAACACATCTAGCATAAATAAATTCATACAAGTTTAAGAAGGTTGACTCAGAGGCATCACTCAAGTGAAAGAAGTCTAGAGCAAATCATACACACTAACATATCATTTTTTGTTAATGTACCAAGCAACATCAAAACAAACGCGAGATCTATATATTCACGATTTTAGGAGTAGAGTCAAGGGATATATAGGGGTTACCATTTTCGTGCTAATGATCAGATGGAAATGGAACCAAGATTTCAAGGAGCGTTACAAATAGTTCCTAGGGGATCCACAAACTAGCAACTACAACAAAAATTCAGGATTCACAGAAGTAGAAAAATAATTACTAATCGATTAAATAAGAAGATGGAGTTCTTATTCCAACTATAACAATTTGTTCAAGAGAGAAGAAAGAGAAAGAGAGAATGATGGATCACCGCAAGGACTCGGTCACGCGTCGCGAGGGTGGAGGATCTCGGTCACATGTGCTGGCCAAGGGTGGAGGAGCTCCGGTGCGGAGGCGGAGCAGAGGGTCGCGTCATCTGGCTCGCATCTACCGGTAGAGGATGGAGGATCTCGGTCACGTGTGCGGCCAAGGGTGGAGGAGCTCGGTCGCATGCGGAGGCGAAGCGTCTGGCTCCATGCGCAGAGGGTAGAGGATCCTCATCGCGTGCACAGGCCTAGGATGTAGGAGCTCCGTTGTGTGCGGCCAAGGGTAGAGGAGCTCTTTGCTCCAGAAGATGGAAGATGACAGCGAGGTCATGATGGTAGATGGTAGCGAGTCACAACACGAATGAGCGGGGCATGACGGACACGAAACCAAAGGGGAGGGGACAACGATTTTGATGGTGGTGGTGGTCGCGGTTAGAGGAGAGGTAGCATGGGTGCTAGAGTTTTATTCTCATATACTATTTGTACATCTGGGAATGAAGGGAGTCACCATTGATGACTCAAGAAATGAGGAAGGAAAGAACTCCAACAGGGCATTTAGCGAGATAAGTGTGGATAAAAATTTAGCGAGAAAAGTTGACAGATTAGCGCCTAATTTTTTTTTTTTTTAGTCATAAATTGGCGGTGAAATAAAAGAGTAGCTAAAATAGAAGTTTATAGTAACAGTGAATTATAACCATGGGTAAACAATTACAATACCCATGAAAATAAGATGTCCCTAAAACTTATACCAACAATATCATATATCTATGGGCATAGGTTACTTATACCTAGTTTTTGTGCATGTCACTAAAAGTAACCATGGGTATATGGCAATTTTGTTGTAGTAAATTGAATAAAAAAACACATTTAGGACCAAACAAAAATCTTGATAAAACATGAAGAACATAAATGAAGCTGCATCTGTGGATATATGTATATGACGAAAAAAAGGATAAGTGTAAAATAATAAAAATGAAAATGAATTATTACATACTATCTTTTAGGTCTTGTTTGGTGCTTGAAATTGAGCATGGAATTGAAATTGAACATCCCATATAAAACCAAAAAAATGTAATATACTCTTTATTCCTAAATATTAAACCAATTTATTAAAATAAATTTTTTGTTAACTATATTTCTAATTATTATATTATTAAATGATTTTAACTTATAAAGAATGATTATTAGTATTTTAATTTTTTAAAAATTTATTATGTAAAAATACATTTCCATCTAACCATATTTCTTAAGACCTTAATTTTTCAGATCCTCATCAGTTATAATTTTATAAGAAAAGTACTTATATATTTGTCATATTTGAATAACTTTTTTTATTATGAAAAATACTTTCCTAATTACAACCAAGTATAAAATAAATTTATGCTTCTGTTTTGGGTTCTGCTTTTGAAGAAGTAGTTCTCTTATAATCTTAACTAACTGAGGCTCCTGTACTTAATTATGTGGATCACTGGCGGCTTCAACACCTATTTTAACAAGTTCTCCACCAATTTTCACCAACTTTTCAAAACCTTTCCACCCTTTATCGATTGAAAGCTCCTTGCACGGTTTAAAAGTGATCAAAACAATTTGTACTCAGTTTTGTTTTATCTTTCGAAATATAATCTGAAGTCTTTTTTCTACATTTGTTTGTTAGACAAGTGCAGCGTTCCAATGGTTCATGATCAGGTTAGGTTCTGGTGCCAACTGATAGTGATGCCAATGCATTCTTTGACATGTGATAACTTGAAGAACCATACACATAAGCAACAAGATCACAAGTGATTTGATGTTGAGGTTTACCATCCTTTACTTATATTTTTGTACTTTTTGGTAAAAGAAAGGAAATGCTTCAGACTTAATTATTAATTGTTATCTTGAAGAACCATGGACAAAGTAAGCTTCTTCATATGTGTATTTATATATGTGGACTATGAGGTTCAGAAGAAGTGTTACAGTTGAATTTAATTGACTACTATTGTTATGTTATTACTTTTTTATCAGTTACTTACAAGAAGTACCAATTATATTTCATAAAACTATTAATGTCTTTGCAGTTTTGAATATTCATCTTTGTATCTATTATCATTTAAGTCTATTTTAATTGGATTATGTTATCACTTATTAGTTTTCGATCTTAGAAATTTGTTGTTTTGCAGAGACTAATACTACTATTTATTAGTGGCACAGGCCTTTTAAAAAAGAGTTTGATTTTTTGCTCCTTTTTTTAATAGCACTATAAAAATATAATGTTTCTTTATCTTTGTACAAAATCATTAGTAAATGTGGTAGAATACATAGGTTTTGTCACAATCTCTGTTAGCTATAGAATCCTTCAGAAAGTAATATTACTTAGAGTTTTGAGTGACAACAAATCAATTTTATTAAAATATTTTACAGAAGGACAAATCTATTTCTTGAGCTTCTTGAGCACTTAATAGAACTATTTCGTAAACATACAAGTACTGAAACAAGTATTTTTTTTTCACAATATCAAGTGCAAACATGTCTAATCTCATTGAAAGAGATTCAAAACTTAAATGAAGTGATAAATAATCCTTGAAATGGACATCAGTATATTAAATGCATAAAGGAAAGCATTCAATTAAGAACAAGAAATAAGTCTTAGATCTTAAAGTACCCTTCATGTTTAGAAATTGATATACAATAGAGATTTCCATCATCCTTTGAAGCAAATTATGGTTATAGTCTTCAATCATTATGATATAATGACCAATGTGCTCTGATTAAAGCTTTGAAGATCAAAGGAATGTTAGAAACAAGATCATGATCCAAAAAGTTCATGTACTCTTAAACGGTGCATACTTTCCAGAATACAAGGCAAATTCAAATTTCAAATTAAAGTCAAACCCAAATGGGGATGACAGTGACGTCTCACTTTTTAATTTGGTAACCATCCCAGCTTCTAGAAGAAAAAGTTAGAAACATTGCTCAAAAATCAAAAAGTAGTTTTTGAAGATGGACTCAAAAACCTCTATTGACAACAACCTCTGACTACAAGTGGTTCTGACACAACTTAGCTACTCTTCTAGATTTCATTTCCAAGGCACAAAAATAAGATCAACACGTTTCATTAGGAAAACAGATGAAGGCAACAGTCATAAATGAGAGATCAAGTATAAAATGGGATCATGCGGTTATAACTTTTGACTTTTGAAAAAGACTTTATGCTAAATCGCTAAAGAATGAAAGAATTCTCCTTCATCTTCTATAAAGCTATTCCTGCTTGTAATAAGTTTCTACTTGTGTAAAAAATCTTCTTTCAAAGTTCTTATTAGATAACATTTCCTAGGAAGAATCATTAGAAAGAAGTCATTTAAGTTTTCAGTTCATACGCGTTACTCTATGAAAACTTGAGTTTTCACTAGTGGGAGTGAACGACAAACATCTTTGTACCCTGATCTAGTAGTGATCATCATGAGCTTATCTTGGAAAGGATAGTTAAAGACTACTTGAGAGTGATAGTAGAGTATGCTACTAGTCATGTGAGATAGCTTGAGAAGGCTATAGAAAGATGTGACTTTCTCAAGGTTGAGAAAGGGTTGATTAGTAGAACTCAATTGGCTATTGAAAATTAGATGTGCAGGTTGGCCAACGCAGTATAAACTCATTATGTAGTATCTTTCCCACATATTCAACTCCTTCTGATCAAAAAGGTATTTTAAATTTTTATTATCAGAACACATTGAATTGCACATCATAGAGATGAATGTTTGTGCTTGAAAGTTAGTTACTTTTGCTCAAAACCCTTATTTTCTTTTGAAAATTTTTTAAGAGCTCACCATTTCCTCTCCTTCCACTTTGGCCACCTTCATTTATTATAGGTAGAGATTTTTTGTTTTAAAGCCTAACACCATATCTTTATTCTACACTTTAAAAGAGTCACTTTTATGTATTTTATGAAATTTTTTAGTAAACTTTAATATTTTTTAGTTAGGTCACTAATTAGAAGGTTAAAAGAGCACATTCATGCTTGTTTCAAAATTTTTGCAAAGACTTGGTTTTTGGGCTTTTTAGGTTTTGCCTAGCTGGTTCATATAGAATGAAAATTTTGTTTTTAAAAATAACCACATATTTGGAATCTACATGAAAAATGGAGTAGGTACATGTGATTTGGGTATTTTTATGATTATGTAGAAATTTTAGGCTAAAAATGTAATTTTACAAAGTATAGGAGCTTTATGTAAAAATTGGATTTTTAGTGTGTAATATTGTGAAAATAAACTCTAGAAACAGTAATGTATGTCTTTGAAAGAAAAAAAAAAGTTTTGGGGTTATTTTACAATTTTAGCAAACTTTAGGGGTCAAAGTGTAATTTTACAAAGTTTAGGGGTTTTCATGTAAAAATTGAGTTTTTGGGTGTAAAACTATAAAGATGGGTTCTTGACCAGTAATATATATGTTTGGAACGAAAAAAAAAATTAGTTTTAGGGTTATCTTGTAATTTTAGTAAAGTTTAAGGTCATAAAATTCTCAAAAGTTTGAGATTTTTATACAAATTCTGAAATTTCAAAGGTAGGATTGTAATTTCAGTAGGAATAGGATGAAAATATGTTTTTGGATAAAAAGATTAAGTTAGGGGCTATTTTGCAAATTCTATGAAGTTCAAGGCTACTTTGTAAAAATTAGAAGTTATAAGGTCCTTAAAAGTGGATCTTTAGAACTTGTAACATAAAGGAAGGTGGGTCATAGTAATCACATATCTTGGAAAGAAGAGAAATGTGTCTTTCAAAATACTCTTACCATCAAACTCAAACCAGTTTAGAGGAGATTTATAACTATGAATTTCAAATGCTTAATGACTCTTTAAAAATCTTTTGGATAAAAGATGATTGTTTACCTAGCTAATTATTATACTTGATTGGATTATGAATAATTGTTGTGACATACATGACTGAGTTGCATTGGTAATATATGTGATATTAATTGTCATATTGGCTATTGTTGCCTAGACTAATTACTTATACATTTATTTTAAGCATTGTTCATGATTATTCTTCAATGAGTCTCATTAATGGAATGTGTGAGTCAAGTATGCATTAAGACAAGGATAAAGGAAATCATGAGCTTGGGATACTATTGTGGTGTACCACTTAGTGCATTTGAGGGCCCACTTGCAAAATAAGGAAAGTAGAGCACATAAGAATTGTCTGATGTACTAAGTGTTATACCATGGCACGAACCATGGAGAATGCAAGTATGGCTGCCTACATGTCTAAAAGAGAACTCGCACCCCTTACACTAGGTTAAGTATCGATCGAGATTTAGTGATGATGGATCGCATTTATATATCATATTGATGGTTATTATATTTGACTAGTCAAGGTTCAGATCCTAATCGAGGTTTAGTGATGGCTGATCATATTATATATGTTAGGTATGAGCTCATAGCCTAGGTGTAACGTCCCCTCCCTTTACGGATTGAATGTCCCTACAAACCAACACGGTCTTTTCAGCGTGCTTGTCCTTACTCACATGCTTCCTAGAGTTCTTCGTGATGGGCTACCGAAAAAAGATACATCTTTGTGGCATAGGTAGTACCAATCAATTCATATAAGCCTCCTTAACTGTATAGTCCCATACCTATACAGACTCAAGATCCTCTCATTCGGGTGTGTAATCGGTTCATTCATGTACCCTCCGCTTGGAGGCGGGAGCCGATCCTTGTCCGTGCCTTCTCGCACCGCGATCACTCCCTACCTCGTCCCGGGCGTTACATGGAACAAGCTCAAGGAAATAAAAATGGTGGCTTCTTCTTCCTCTTGCTGACCACGAAATTGTTTGGCTTGGAGGAGAAGAATTTGTGACTAGGCTTGCTTAATAAATGACATGAAGATATTTAACAAAGTAATGATCATTTAGGTGACAAGGCAATGATGGATGGCTAGGGACACCCGCTATTTGTAACATCCCTCCGCTTTATAGATTGACGATTGCCCCACAAACCAACACGGGTCTTTTCAGTATGCTTTGGCCTCACTCACACGCTTCCTGGGAAAACTTCCAGGAGGTTACCTATCCTAAAATTACCCCAAGTCAAGAACGCTTACTGGAGTTCTTTCGTGATAGGCTACCGAAAAGAAAGATGCATCTTTGTGTCATAGGTAGTACTAATCAATTCATATAAGCCCTCCTTAACTGTATAGTCCCATACCTAGCAGACTCAATATCCCTCTCATTCGGGTGTGTAATCGGTTCATTCATGTACCCCTCCACTTGGAGGCGGGCTCTTTGTCCGTTCTCTCAGGCGATCACTCCCTCCTCGTCCCCAACACGGGTCTTTTCAGCGTGCTTGTCCTCACTCACACGCTTCCTGAGAAAACTTCCAGGAGGTCACCCATCCCAAAATTACCCCAAGTCAAGCATGCTTAACTGTGTATGATTTTGTATGAATATTGTATATGCATGAATTGCTTATGCCTATTGTGTGTAGTATATGGGGGAAACTACCCTTGAGAATTTTATAATACTCTCACCCCTATGTGTTTATTTCCGTGTCGCCTAGGTTAAGCCAGGGGATGGGATGCTGCTATGCATAGGAGTGTAGGATTGCTGTAGTATAGTAATTACTATTTTATTTGTACTTAGTGAAATGAGTATGTATGTAAATGTATTAGAAGAGATATGTACTAAAGCTCATAGAGGAGCTTCCTTATGTATTTTTAGCTGTATGTTTAATAAACTTGATGTTTACTTGTAAGATGTTTTAATAGAATTACACTTAGTTATCCCATACGTAAATCGAGCTCGTTATAGATAATTAAGAGAGGTCGCTAATTAACAAGTAACATCTCTCGAGTATGATATCATAGCTTAAGAATGGGGTTGTACTTGGGAGGATGTTACATTATGGTATCAGAGTTCATCCTTGTAGGACCTTGAGGAATGGACTAGCTATGCTTCCTTAGTAAATGTCATGCATTATAATGTTATATATGTGTATGACATGGTTGGAATGTTGTGGATTTGCCACACTTAGCTTGGTATTGAGCCTAATCAACTCAATAATTCTTGTTTGGTGTGACGGGATCGATGACTTCAAATCGGCAAACTAGGAGGGAGCGGGAATAACGCCGAAATGATGGACACCTTTCGTGAAATGGGCGGCTATGAGAGAACAAGCCAAGTCGCCAACAGGATGATGGAAAGGTTGGATCAACATGCTGAAGGAAATCTAGTTGGGAATCCTGGAGGAGTAGAAGAGGACGTGGAATACCAGAAGTTCCCAGAGTTAGGAAAGCAAACCCCCGCCTTTCGAGGAGCCTTCAACCCAAGTAAAGGAAGAATGGATTAAGGCCATGGAGAAAATTTTCTCGTTCTTCCTTGCACGAGATCCAGAAAGTGGCCTTTGCTACTTACATGCTGAGGCAGATGTAAAGTTTTGGTGGGTTGGCACTAAGGGGTTATTTGAAGCTTCTCGCTGAAGTCATCTGGGATATCTTTAAGGAAGCTTTCTACCACAAGTACTTCCCCTTCTGTGAAATGCAAAGGAGTTGGAGTTCATGGCACTTAAGCAAGGGTCCATGAGTGTAGCAGTACACAGCAAAGTTCGAGGAGCTTTGCAAGTTTTCCACTATCTCCAGCGCAATCCTGACGAAGCTTGGAAATGCATGAAGTATGAAGGAGGGTTACGGGAAGATATTGAAGTTGTAGTGGGTCTCTTAGAAATTCGGGATTATGCAACCCTAGTGAACAAGTGCCGACGTGCAGAGGACTCCAACAAGAAGCTAGCAATGGCCAGATCTGCTAAGGACACTTCCAACAAAAGGTTGGCACTTGAGGACCAAAGCTTTGAGGAGGCTTCACCCCAAAAGAAGCAATTCCGAGCCATCCCATATGAAGACAACAGCCCAAAGTCAATGTGGCAAGATTGCCCAAAATATGGAAAGAATCATGGGAGCAGACCTTGCTTGTCTGGACAATACGTATGCTACCGTTGTGGGAAACCGGGCATAAGATATGGGAGTGTCCCGAAAGATATCCAAAGCCTGCTAAGAAGCCAACTACAAAGCCACAACGACAGAGTAGGATCTTTACCATAAGTGTTGAAGGGACGTCACCACCCAAGAATTCGACCTAAGGTAGGAACGTTTAGGATCTGATTGAATTGTTTGAACTGTATGTGTGAATTCCTTTTGTAATTTATTTAAGTTTGTCTTTTGAAAGCTGTTTTCAAAGGAATTTTGAAGGCAAAATTCTTTTTAAGGTGGGTGGTAATGTAACACCCTGAAATTTATTTAAAAATTAATTTAAAATTTAGTAGTCATAATTTTAAAAATCTAATAGTTTAGCAATGATGAGGTCGCCCAACGAATGTTTAAAAAAAAAATTTCTGGGCCAGATGAATAGTAACCATGCGAGCCCCATGGGCCGCGCGCTGAAACCCTAGATTTGGGCCCAGAGGTGCCCAAAATTAGGAAAACATGGGAATAAGGTTAGAAATAGGTGGGAATGATAATTTTATACTTAAAATTAATTTTCGGGCAATATCGGTTCAATCGGTACGGTGTTTACCCATTTGGTGAGATTTCGTGTGTGATTTTTAACACCGAAAGACACTTCCATCACTACAACTAAATAATACCCACCTAATCAAGACATGTGGAAGGCCAAGATTTAATCTTGGAATCCAAGATCAAATCCTAGCCATCCATCATTGCCTTGTCACCTAAATGATCATTACTTTGTTAAATATCTTCATGTCATTTATTAAGCAAGCCTAGTCACAAATTCTTCTCCTCCAAGCCAAACAATTTCGTGGTCAGCAAGAGGAAGAAGAGAACAGCCACCATTTTTATTTCCTTGAGCTTGTTCTTGAGTTCCAAGCCCAAAAACTCCAAGCTAGAGTTGTTGGATCATCAAAAGTTCTTCACTAAACTTGTTCTACACCTCAAACTCCAAACATCTAACCGATTAAAATTTCAAAACCTCATCATATTCACCTCATCCATCACTGATCAGAGGAGGGTTTGAAGGTGTTTTGGAGTCTTGGAGTGAAGGACTCTCATCTTGGAGCAAGCTAGAGACAAAGAGAGACTAGCCTTCAAGAGTAGGGTTTTCTCCTGCATTCCTTGTGAAATTTTTCAATTCTGTTTTGGCTTCCCTAATTCCGAAAATTTTGATGATATTGATGGTTAACATATTGATATTGATGTATGAATTTTTGTGTTGTGTTTGGATGGTTTTAAAATGGGTTTTCTCTAAAGTGAAATTGGAACTAGGTTGCTGGACTGATTCCTGTTCTGAATCAGAACTTTTCACAAATTTTCTGGAATTTTGTGGGTGGTTTCATGAGCCATGAAAATTATATGTTGTAGTTACCCCTTAAACTAAATACACGAATTTTCTTAGGGGTTAATTCTAGGTTTGATGCCTCAAAAAAATTAGGAACCAAATTGTAACTTGTCTGAATTGTTGAAACTGAAGTAACAAACTTGCCCGAATTTTTCATCATAGCAATTGATTGAGATAGCTCCTGAAATTTTTACACAAGACTAATAACATGTTGAAATAACTCTATGAATTTTCTTGTACCATGATTCCATCGAATTCTAGGGCTAAATATTTTGAGAACACAAGTCTGGACTATGAATTTGTGGCTTCTAACCACCAGATTGCCTATTTTATTGAAGTGGTTATATAACTCTACCCTGAAATTTTTACAGGTTGTTTTAGATACATTGAAGTGTCATGTGAAATTTTCCTTAAGGTTGGAATGGTTGTTTGGTATGGTAATAAATTGTTGTGTCTGAACTTCAGCCAATAATGAGATGTGGGAATGGCTGAAATTCTATGATAGTATGTGCATATCTTACTGTGTATGTTTGAAACATATGGGAAAAGAAACAAGGCTTAGAAAGAATTGAGAGGGAAGGCAAAAAGAAGGACTTCCCTAGAAAAGTTATGAGTCGATACATATCGGCTAGGCATAGACCCTGAGTGATCCGAAATGGAAAAAAATGAAGTTCGGTGATCTCAAATAGGAATGAGCTCATGTCCTAGGTTTATGGTCCTGTGAAATTGTGAAGTGTGAATGTATCTCTCTATGAGAATAAGCCTTCCCTATGTTGAGAAAGTTGAGAAAGATATGAGGAATGGAGTTTCTGATTGTACATATTATTACTCGATCGATTATGGTGATATTATCCTTAGTTCCCAGCCTACGGGTTTTCAAGATTTCTGTGTATGATTTTGTATGAATATTGTATATGCATGAATTGCTTATGCCTACTGTGTATAGTATATGGGGGAAACTACCCTACTGAGAATTTTATAATATTCTCACCCCTATGTGTTTGTTTTCGTGTCGCCTCCAGGTTAAGCTAGGGGATGGGATGCTGCTATGCATAGGAGTGTAGGATTGCTGAGTATAGCAGTTCCTGTTTTATTTCCTGTACTTAGTGAAATGAGTATGTATATAAATGTATTAGAAGACATATACTAAAGCTCATAGAGGAGCTTCCTTATGTATTTTTAGCTGTATGTTTAATAAACTTGATGTTTACTTATAAGATGTTTTAATAGAATTACGCTTAGTTATCGTACGTAAATCGAGCTCATTATAGATAATTAAGAAAGGTCCGCTAATTAACAAGTAACATCTCTCGAGTATGATATCATAACTTAAGAATGGGGTTGTACTTGGGAGGATGTTACATTATGGTATCAAAGCTCATCCTTGTAGGACCTTGAGGAATGGACTAGCTATGCTTCCTTAGTAAATGTCATGCACTATGAAAAATTCGTGCAAGTTTGTTACTTCAGCCTCAACAATTCAGACAGCAACAGTTACAATTCGGTTCTAATTTTTTTGAGGCATCAAACCTTAGAATTAACCCCTAAGAAAATTCGCGTATTTAGTTTAAGGGGTAACTACAACATATAATTTTCATGGCTCATGAAACCACCCACAAAATTCCCAGAAAATTTGTGAAAAGTTCTAATCCAGAACAGGAATCAGTCCAGCAACCTAGTTCCAATTTCACTTTAGAGAAAACCCATTTTAAAACCATCCAAACACAACACAAAAATTCATACATCAATATCAATATGTTAACCATCAATACCATCAAAATTTTCGGAATTAGGGCAAGCCAAAACAGAATTGAAAAATTTCACAAGGAAGGCGCAAAACCCTACTCTTGAAGGCTAGTCTCTCTTTGTCTCTAGCTTGCTCCAAGATGAGAGTCCTTCACTCCAAGACTCCCAAAACATCTTCAAACCCTCCTCTGATCAATGATGGATGAGGTGAATATGATGAGGTTTTGAAATTTTAATTGGTTAGATGTTTAGAGTTTGAGGTGTAGAACAAGTTTAGTGAAGAACTTTTGATGATCCAACAACTCTAGCTTGGAGTTTTTGGGCTTGGAACTCAAGAACAAGCTCAAGGAAATAAAAATGGTGGCTGTTCTCTTCTTCCTCTTGCTGACCACGAAATTGTTTGGCTTGGAGGAGAAGAATTTGTGACTAGGCTTGCTTAATAAATGACATGAAGATATTTAACAAAGTAATGATCATTTAGGTGACAAGGCAATGATGGATGGCTAGGATTTGATCTTGGATTCCAAGATTAAATCTTGGCCTTCCACATGTCTTGATTAGGTGGGTATTATTTAGTTGTAGTGATGGAAGTGTCTTTCGGTGTTAAAAATCACACACTGAAATCTCACCGAACGGGTAAACAGTAATTGATTAGGATATTGCTCGAAAATTAATTTTAAGTATAAAATTATCATTCCCACCTATTTCTAACCTTATTCCCATGTTTTCCTAATTTCACTCCTCAGGGCCCAAATTTAGGGTTTTTTCAGGTTGTAGGCCGCCCGTTGCCATTCACCCAGAAAATTTTTTTTTTTTTTAAACGTTGGGTGACCCTCATCATTGCTAAACTATTAGATTTTTAAAATTATGACTACTAAAGTTTAAATTAATTTTTAAATAAATTTCAGGGTGTTACATTGGGGTCCCTGAGAGGTTAGCAAATAAGTGAAAATAAACTATGTTTAAAGAAAGTTGAAAGTCTTGTGTTCTCTAAGTGTATATTCGCTTTTTTCATGCATGCATGTACGTGTATAGGATTATGTTCGTCTATTTTTATGCATGCATGTACGTATGAGATTATGTTTCATTCTTTCATGGATGCATGTGGCTTAAAGCAATATGTTTGTTCCTTCCATGCATGCATGCCCTTATGAAATGTATGTTCTAATATGAAGCTCTTCTCCTGCATGTAAATACATACATATAACTAATTTGATCCATTCATGATTAAGAATATATTAAAATGAAAAGCTTAGCACGATTCAACCCCTTTCTCATGCACTTTGCTCCCTACATGGGCCGCCAACTACTTAGGCCCAGACATCCTCTTCATTTGGAGGAGGAGGAGGGATATTAGCATCGGGCCTAACCTTAGCCACTTGGGTCCGGATTGGGTCTGTGCCTCTCCAGAGGTCTCTAAACTCGAGCTACAAAGTAAAAAAGATAAAATACATTGTAAGCAATAATTATGATGTAAATAAAAAAAATTAATAAAAATTAATAAAAATTAAGTAAAAAGATGTCTGAATTGAAACTTACACAAGTGGCCTCGAAGCAAAGACTTACCCAAACCTTTCCAAACTCCCTTCGCACCTCACCCTTTCGGTATGGGTATCTTAGAAGAGTTCTCCCTAGGTCGAAGGCGGTTTAAGTCCCTTGACTAAACATATATGCACAATATATTCATAAAAACATAGTATATGTCACAATTCAAATGTAGCAAACTAACATTTAATAATATATTAATTGTAGAAAGGTTAAAGATTTACCAGAGGCTTATGGGTGCCCTCCTGGGTGCTTGGCCTACTAGTATGGCGACCTCCTTTTTGTCCGGCCTGATTTGTCCTCCCCTTGTCTGACCTATCCTTGAAGGTCAAGTCAGAGGCCTAATGGCGTCGCAGCTCATCTGAATGTGGCATCATTCAGTCACGAGTTGTTCATATGCCCCTTATAGACATCATGGAACATGTCTTGCAAGCACTTGAAGGACCTAATCCTCCAAGCCCTTTTAACGCGGGTTCATGTCCTCTATATACATAAAACTCATAACACATAAGTAATCACAACCACATAATTAAATAATGTAAACATATATATTTTAACAAAGGCGAATACATTATAGAATTACCTTCCATTCCTGCCACCACATCTCTTTGACATCTTGCGGGATGTTAGTCCAAGTGGGCCATAGATAGTTATACCTATTCTATAACCTCTGTGATGATGACCCTCAGGAAATTAAAGCTATTATATAGATGAGCTAGATTAAAAACAATGAAAACATTTTAAATATCATATGCAATGATAAATTGGAATGTAATAGAAAACATGTTTAAACTTACCTATCTTTACCATCTAGCTTAATCTGGCGGAGCGGTCTATTATTCAGGCCTAAGTGGCCTACCATCTAGCTCGAAGGGCCTCCTGATCTAGCTCAAAGGGCCTCCTATCGGAGTCTTGCTTCTGAACCTACTTGAGGATGCAAGAGTCCGTGAGATACGAGGCTAGGAGTTCGGGCAGTGGTAGGGCTTGGGAGGGGTTACTATGAATGGGCTTTAACTAAATAATCGGGAGGTAGGGGGATACCCAGAAGTGGATATTATCCTAAACGGAGGGGTGGTGGGTGGAAGTGGTGGAAGTGGTGGAAGGGGAGATGGCGAGGTAGTGGAAGAGGCGATAATGAGGTTGGTGGGAGGGCGGAGGTGGAAGGGTGGTGGGGTTGGGTAACTGATCTTCTAAGGTTAGCCTCTGCCTTCTACCAACCATATTGAAACAATGAAAAAGTTCACAAAAAAAACATAAATTATATAAGGAAATTTCAAGTAATTTCATAACAGTATTGCATATAATATTTAACACCTTAGTTAATCTGAAAGTTCATGGCTATTTTTATCATCACTTTATTGTTGATCGTTATCTGAATCATCACCACTACTATTACTTATTTCATCTTTGTGATTTCTCATTGGGTGTTACTTGTGCGTGTGAGTAACCATAAACTCTACAATTTTTTAAAGATGTCAAATTATTACTTTCAAATACAAATTCAATTGTTATTTAATATTTCAGTACAATTATTGTCAATCTTAATTCCTTAACAAAAATTATGGCAAAATTTTGACAGCATCTCCTCTTAAATTAGGAGCTTCCATCCTTAAATTTTAGTACAACCACATATTGCTTTTAAAGACCAGATGTGATTAATGTTTTAAAGACGTCAAATTATTATTTTTAAACTTACCAATTGTTTTTTAAATTTTTTGAATACAATTACTTTTAATATCATTTTCCTAACAAATGTTTCACAAAATTTCAACAGATCTTCTGTTAAATTAGGAGCTTCCATCATTCAGAAATTTCGTATTGTTGAATTCATAGAACTCATAATGTTTTAAAGATGTCAAATTATTACTTTTAAACCTATCAATTGCTTTTTAAAGTTTTTTAATACAATTACTTCTAATATTATAAAATTATTTCCTTAACAAAAGTTTAATAAAATTTTGATAGTATTTCCCCTTAAATTAGGAGCTTTCGTCATTAGATATTTCAGTTTCAACAATAATAGATATTATTAAGGATCAACAACAAGAATAGACATAGTTAAACGTTACATCTTAATAATCATATACAATTCACATAATTCTAAAAACCGTTCTATTATAGATCCCCTTATAACTCCACAACATACATCTTGCAATCCTACAAACACAAAGAACCCTACAATAAATAATACAAACAAGTTCAAGGAAGGACCTCTATGCCTTCCTATTTTCTACAACTCTATCCTATAAAACATAAGTATCTTTATCCTATATACATATTAAACCATATAATTACCAAGGATTTTGTTACTAACCTCAAATGTAGTGAAAACGACAAAGAATCTGAAAGCTCCTAGTCAACTAAATCCAATCTTGAAAATCCAATATGAACAAATATTTAATTTCACACATTTGTTGGCATTTATATTTACAAATTACAAAATAAAATAAGGAAAAAAAGATCAAAAACTACTCTCTATGTCCACTATGGCCATCAATAAGTCGTGCCAAGGGTTCACACAACACCTACATTAACAAAATAATAACAATAATTACTCTCCAATGCATAAAAAAATAATACTATAGGTACCCACAACAGAATGGAAAAACTAAGCTAAATCAAAAAAAACTAAATCGATTAAAATGCTCACCAATATATGAGGATCACAATGGTGGTCTTCGTTTCGCAAATAGAGCCTTGATGGCGGCAAGAAGCGGTGGTGATGAAGGGAGAAGTGTTAGCTCCAGAACATTTCCAAGAAGTGTTAAAAATGTTTTAAATGACAACAAAGCCAATTTAAAGAAAATGCTTTGAAGAACGACTAATGGTTGTCTTGAGTTTCTTGAGGAATTAAATAGGTTATATCGTTTAGCATATCAAGGCTTAATCAAACGAGGATATATTTTACTTTGATTGTAAAAATCTTCTTTCTACTATCCTTCAGTGTTCATACATTCTTCCTAAGAAAATACTTAGAAAAAAGTCATTCAAGTGTTTCCTAGACCTTTCATTGTAAATCTTACGAAAACTTGAGTATAGGTTAGTTTGAGTTACAAACCCAAATATCAACTTTTGTATCCTTGATCTAGTAGTGATCAATGTGAGCTTAACTTAGAGAGGCTAGCTAAAGACTACTTGCAATGTGATAGTAAAGGTGTTTACTGGTCTAGTTTAGCTTGGAGAGGCTAGTTAAAGACTACTTGGTTCAGCTTAGAGGCTGTGAATAACTACTTGGTTTGTAATAGTTGGAGTTGTCCTGGTCATGATGAAAGCTTGGGAAGGCTATTGTAAAGACTATCCTTGTGTTTTCTCTGGTGAAAAAAAGGTTTTAGTGGAGCTCAACGTTGTTGAGAACTGGATGTAGGCAGGTGGCAGAACTAGTTTAAAAACTCTTGAGCGGTATATCCTTTCTCCTTTATCTCTTATTTTATTCCTTATTTGATCTGTTTACTATGTTAGTTTTGGAAAACTTTCTTTTACACGCTTATTTCTTTTCAGTTCAAAAAGTTCACTTTTCTGAAGTCACTAATACTGTTTTCGCTACACTTCAAGCTCATAGCTTGATAGTATCTTGAGTAAGTTTTTCAGAAGTCAAAAGGGAAAGAGAAGAAAGCACGATTCAACCCTCTCCCTTCTCGTGCGGTTTCTTACATACAAGTGGCATCAGAGCTTGGCCTCTAAGAGGTTGAGCACTTTAACGACTACAGAGGACAAAGATCCGAGGGACAAATGGCACAAAATATTCAAATAGCTGAAGGACACTCCATAAATAGACCACCATTTTTTTATGGTAAAGATTATGCCTCCTGGAGGAAAAGGAGATTATGTTCCAAGGGAGGAAGTTCTAGGAATAGATGATGCACCCTCAACATCTAGAGAAATCCCTCGAAGTAGGTGGACAGAGCAATAAAAGAAGAATTCAACTGAACTCAAAAGTTAAGTACCTACTCACATGTGCACTAAGCAAAGCTAAATATGACAAAATTATTGCTTGTGACATGGCAAAAGAAATATGGGACAAATTGCATATGCTACACGAGGCACTGATCAAGTTAAAGAAACCAAGATCAATATGCTAGTTCATCAATATGAAATGTTTAAAATGATAGATCAAGAGAATATTGATGAAATGACCATAAGGTTTATATATATCATAAACCAACTAAAAAGTTTAGGCAAGAGATATACTAACTTTGAAATGGTTAGAAAAATCATAAGAAGCCTTTCTGCTAAATAGCCCAAGGTCAAGCCATTCCAAGGCAAAAGACCTTCAAACTCTCTAGATGCACTCATTGGGTCACTTAAAACTCATGACATTGTGCTCTTTGAAATGCATGGTGAATTTAGCAAAAAGAGCAAGTTTATGGCTTTGAAATCGTCTCGAAAAACTAATAAAGCTAAGGTAATGAAAGTTGCTAAAACCTTTGATAAGGATGAAGAAACTGATGATAAGACTGAAGAAGAAGATGGAAATGAGCTTTCCATACTTGTAAGCAAAATGTCAAGAGTTTGGAGAGGGAAAATGAAGAAAAGAAGAGACATCAACTTTAGAAATGACAAAAAAGGCAAGCTAAGCCTGAAAGTGTCATCGCTTTCACTGGGGAGAAAGGACATTTCAAACTAGATTGTCCTAGACTCAAAGGCCTCCAGAAAAGGTTTGTACCCAAGAAGAAAGGCATGCTGACTACTTGGAGTAAATCTAAGGAAGAAAAGGAAGAATTAGAAGATCTGGAGGTGATGGATGTTGCCGACCTATGCTTCATGGCTGGATATTCATCAGAGAGTGAGTCTAAGGTAAATAATATTGATCTCTCCTATGATGAACTTTTATCTTTGTATGAACGCTTGAAGACTCTCAAACTCTTTCTTCACATTATCTCAATCTTAAAAAGGAACATAAGAAAACTATTTTGGAACTCAAAATGGCCAAGACAGAAGTTGAGAATCTAAGGCTTGAAAAGAAAGAACTAAAAGAAGAAAACAAAGTTTTAAATGTAAAACTCAATACCTTAGAATTTGAAGTTGCAAATAAAAATGAACGCACTTAGAAGGTCATCTCTGAGCTTGAAAGAACTTCAAAGCTTCTTAAATCTGACCTAGAAAAAAATGGTAAATGGATCAAGGAAACTTGATCTAATGCTTGGAGGTAAGCGGCCATATTTTCAAAAGACCGGATTAGGATATGAGGAAGAGTTTGATGAAAAAGGAAAATCACTTCTCGTCAAGAAAGAAAAAAGAAAAGTTTCTTGCACTATCTGTTTTAAGAAGGGATATCCACCTGACAAATGCTTCATGAAAAAGAAGTCTGTCAAAAAGGTTGGACAATCTTCTCCTCAGACTAACTCAAGAGGACCCAAGAAAATCTGGATACCTAAAATAAAAAATGTGTTTGTTGTAGGTCTGTCTAAGAACGCATGTGGAGCCTGACAACAAGTCGTACATGGACAATGGCTGCTCAAGGCACATGTCCGATTAAGAAAATGGTTTAGAAATCTTGATCAAAAAGCTTTGAATCAATAAAATTTGCAAATAGAGATAAAGCTAAGGTCACAGGCATAGGAGATGTTAGTAATGATGATTTTCACCAAATTTCTAATATCTTGCTAATTAATGGTCTGGCTCACAATTAATTAAGTATAGCAAGTTTTGTGACCAATGTTTTAATATTATCTTTAATTCTCACGCTTGCAAGGTAGTAAGTCCAAATTAGAATAGGCTATTCTATCTGGTAAGAGGCATGATAACACGTGTTATCCTTGGATGATCTGAGAGATCAAAATGTAAAATGTCTTGCATCCTTCATGGATGATAAGTGGTTGTGGCATAAGAAGCTTGGGTATGCTCATATGAAGCTAATTTCTAAGCTCTCTAGAAAGAGCTTGTTAAAGGCCTTCCAAAGATCAGATTTGACAAGGATTCAACTTGTGATTTTTGTGAAAAAAGTAAGCAAACCAAAGCTTCTTTCCATAACAAGCATGTGGTTTCAACCACCAAACCACTTGAGCTTTTACATATGAATCTCTTTGGACTAACCAAGATTGCTAGTCTTCCTGGAAAAGGATATTGTCTTGTAATAGTAGATGACTATTCTAGATTTACATGGGTTATCTTTCTAGCTTCTAAGGATGAGGTGATTGAAAGATTCAAAATTTTTGCAAAATGTGTTTGTATTGAAAAAGATTCCCAAATAAGCTCTATCAGATCTGATCGTGGTGGAGAGTTTGAGAATCATGTTTTGGAAGAGTTTTATGAAAAACATGGCATTCTTACTAGTTTTCTGCTCTTAGAACTCCTTAACAAAATGGGATAGCTGAAAGGAAAAATAGAAGCTTGCAGGAAATGGCCAGAACCATGTTTTTAGAAAGTGGTTTATCAAAAAGCTTTTGAGCAAAGGCTGTAAATACCTCTTGCTATATAAAAAACAGAATATTTCTAAGGTCAATCCTCAAGAAAACCCCTTATGGGCTATGGAAAGGTAGAAAACCCAACATATCATATTTTTATATTTTTGGTTCGTCATGTTTTATTCTTAACACTAAGGACAAACTTGCAAAGTTTGATCCAAAGTCTGATGATGGTATCATTCTAGGCTACTCTTCTATCTCTAGAGCATACAAGGTATACAACAAGAGAACGCTATGCATAGAAGAGACCATACATATCAAGTTTAAAGAGCTTAAGAAAGACCTTGCTGATGATCTTGAAGAACTAAAAGAAAGTTTGGAGATGATTTTAAAAGATATTTCTGATAGCAAGATGCTGAAAGCTAAAGCTTTAGAAAGTAATCTCTAGAACACAGGTACTTCAGAAAGCTTGCTCAAAACTCCCAATTGACATTTCTGAACATAAAGAAGAGCAGTCTGAAGATGAAGAAGAAGCTGAAAAACCTCAAAGTCATAGAAACTACAAAAGAGTTTCTAATTTGAAGGCAGGTTCAACGAGTTCTTGGAGACATTTCCAAAGGGGTGAGAACCAGATCATCTAAAAGAAATATGTCAAAATGTGCTTTCATCTCTACCATTAAACCTAAATGTATTGAAGAAGCTTTAAATGATCAAAGTTAGGTGGACGCTACAAGAAGAACTGGATCAGTCAAGAAAGCAAAGTTTGGACACTTGTTGAAAGACCAAAGAACAAGACCATTATTAGTACAAAGTGGGTATTTAGGAATAAGCTTGATGAAGCAGGCAAAGTCATTAGGAATAAAGCAGGATTGGTTACACAAGGTTATAATCAACAAGAGAGAATTGATTAGGATGAAACCTTTGCACTAGTAGCTAGGCTTGAAGCCATTAGAATGCTACTTGCCGCTGCCTTCAAAGGATTCATACTCTACCAAATGGATGTTAAGTCTGCATTTATAAATGGATTCCTCTCTAAAGAAGTTTATGTGAAGTAGCCTCCTGGTTTTGAGAATGAAGACCTTCCCAACCATGTCTTTAACCTAACAAAGGCTCTCTGTGGTTTGAAACAAGCTCCACGAGCTTGGTATGATAGACTGAGCACTTTCTTGCTGAAGAATGGGTTCAAGAAAGGTAAAGTTAACACTACTCTTTTTACTCTTGAATAAGATAATAACTTTCTAATTGTCCAAATATATGTTGATGACATCATATTTGGCTATAGTGATCATTTTCTGTGAAAGGTTTTCAAAATTAATGTAGAGTGAATTTGAGATGAGTATGATTGGTGAACTGAAATTCTTCCTCGGATTGCAAATAAAACAACAAAAGGAAGGAATCCTGATCCATCAAGAAAAATATACAAAGGAGCTTTTAAAGAATTTAATATGGATCAGGCTAAACCAATGAGCACCCTCATATATCCATCTCAAATCATTGATGCTGATGAGAATGGTAGCAAGGTTTCAATATCGAGGAATGATTGGTTCACAACTATATCTTACAGCTAGTAGATCAGACATTCAACTAAGTGTGGGAATTTGTGCTAGATTTCAATCTAACCCAAAATAATTACACTTAAATGCTGCTAAGAGAATCATTTGATATTTATCAGGTACTACTAAGCTTATGATATGAGAAAGGTACTTCTTGTGAGATTGTAGGTTATTATGATGTTGACTTCGCTAGTGGCAAAAAGCACCAATGGTTGCTCCTGCTTCTTTGGAAAAAGTCTGATCACATGGTCATGCCAAAAGCAAAATACAATTGCTCTCTTTACTCCTGAGGCTGAATATGTAGCCTGTAAATTGTTGTCCCAGATGTTGTAGATAAGGAACTAGCTAGAAGATTATCACTTGAGGTATTCCAAAGTCCCTATCTACTATGATAATACTAGTGGTATTAATTTTGCCAAAAATCCTATTCAACACTTTAGATCCAAGCACATTGATGTTAAACATCATTTTATTCATGATCACATTCAAAAAGGAGATGTTGAGTTGATGTTTGTGAATCCTGAAGACTAAGTGTTAGATATATTCACAAAGCCATTGCTGAAGATGAGTTTTGTGTCTTGGAAAAGCTTTTAAACTTAAGTGTTTTTAAATATGCATGATTTTTCATTCACAAATCATTTCTAGATACTCTCTCTTTCCATAACTCCAAGCTGAAGCCAAATAAGAGATATCAGTTGCAAGACCAATATCAGTTTAACTGTGTTCAGTTCATGAGATCATAAAGAAGATGGGATGTTTAAAAAGGAATAAAGGTCAATTAATGGAAGTTTATGAATGGAATCATACTATCAAGATATGAAGATGAATCATGATGTGAGTTTTCGATGGTTCAAAAAGTGAAAAGTAAAGCTCAAAAGTAAGAACTTCATAAAGTGATCTTAAGAGTCAGAAACCTTTCTTTCTGAAGAAGGATGAAAAGGCGAGATATTTCCTACGTCTTTGAGCCTTCTCTTTCCCACGTCGTTTCATCTTCAGTTAGCCACGTCACATCACATAAATAACCCTCTCCTCACACATCACCTTTTACCATTGTCTTCAACCTCAAACACTCAACCTCAACTGTTTCATCTTCTATCAAATATCTCTTCCCTGTAACCACAACTCCCATCTCTCAAAAGCTGGAACTTCAATCTTCTTCAAGCCTCAACCTTTTTTTTTACTCTACCCGTCAATGGCTGAAGGCAAGTAATCTGCAGTCATATTGCTAACATAGGAACACTTCACATGTTTGATGAACTTATGCATCAGGATCACTATGAATAGATCTTCTCTCCGACCAATAGCTCCTACTAAAAGACTAACAAAGGAGTTCCTGACTCAAATACTTATCCTGCTAGAAGTAATCACCTTCCAAGGATAGGAAAGGTTTTTCAACCTAATTGATTGGGTCTTCACTGGGATGGTCATGCCTTATACTCCCAATTGATCCAAGTATCTAACTCAGGATCCTGACCTTTTATATAAGAGGTGTTGATATAGGCTAAGCATAGTTGATCTCTCCAACATCATCAATGCTCCTGACAAGGGACTTAGGTGCTCCTCTGAGAAGACTGGTTCATGACTCTTGGAGTCTCAATAGAGGAGGTATCCAGATGTCTCACTGGTTCTACTAGATATCATCTTAGTGATATCACTATAACCCTGTTGAACTCTAGTGCGAGGCAAGTCTTCACCATCATCCAGTTCTCTTTACTTCCAAGATTGGGAAGCATGAACCTTTTGGTTAGGATGGACTGCATATTCCTGTTTTGTCTCCTGGCAAAGAGAAAGGTAAATTTACCTAGACTAATCTTTGACTATATGCTGAGTGCCATCTCTCCAAAAAGAGAACTGTTGCTATTCCTTATTGGATTCTGTTGACCAAAATCTTTGAATATTTGCAATACCCATTGGAAAACGAGTGGTATGAGTATATGGAGGGAACTAAGCACTCTCTAAGCTCTTTCAAGATCATACGAAGACCAACTAATGTTGTTTCATCTAATGTCAAAAGACAAAGCCTGAGAATAAGAGATGCTACTCTTGAAAAGGCAGAGGAGAATGAAGAAAAGGAAGATCATTCTTCTTGAGGCAGCTCAGATGAAAGCAAAAGGCTTGAAATAATTATCAGATATAGGGCTCACCCTAAATATTGCATGGCCTCAGACTCTAAAAATGACACAAGTTCAGGGTCTTTGATTCGGAATCTACTTCTAAAAAGGCAATTATCCTCCAATAATGAGTCAGCAAATGGCATTTCTAAGAAGAGCTCACCTTGAGTAGATGCTCCTTTCCTTGATTCGGTTATAACTAAACCATCTCCAAGGACAAGTCCTAAGCCCCTTCAAACCAACCAGGACCAAGGCACAACCAAGCTTAACAAAAGTACAAGTACTCCTGCGAGAACAACGTCAAATCAACAATCGACTTGGCTCAGATAGAAGCCTTATCACAATGACATGAAGCTCTTCTACTAGAAATTTTTCATAAAGTTAGGTGCTAAGGCTGATGATGGTGCTATTGCTTCCAGGCACACCTCTTTTTTGCTGATGTCAAAAGAGGGAAAAAAAGAAAGAAAATCTTATGTTGAGAAAAACAGAGGGAATATGCATAGGGGAGCAAATTCAGAGATCTTTTGCATTCATCTCTTTAGCATCTTTTAAGAATAATTCTATTTCTTGTGGTTTTTAATTCTATCTTAGTTCATCTCATTACTATGTTTTTATGATTCTTTTTATGAGTATGAAAATGCTTTTAAAAAGTAAGTTTTGTTTGTTAAACTATCCTGGTACATCCTACATATAAATATGAGCATTAGCTTTTGAAAACCTATTTGGAAAAAGAAGTGTTGAATAAGGATAAATCAAGATATAATATCACAAGTATTACTTGTTAGTTATTCAAGCACATGTCTCTTCAGAAAGTTTCTTTTTTGATTAAAATCAAGCTAGTTGTGTTATAAGATCTTAAACGATAATATCTGGTTAAATACCACTCAAATGTATCTCAGAAATTACTCAAAGAAAATTTAGGTTTTTCATAAACAACAAAATTAACTCTGATTTAAATTCACTTAAGGCTATAAAACGTCTGAGAACCTATCCATATCAGGCCTTAAGAAAAGAACTTCCTGAATGTTACAGCCTGGTGTGTTGAAAGAATAGCTCTTATCATGACCTTTTTCAATTCTATTTCTTTCAATATCTCTTCAAAATATTTTCTTCAAATTGGTTTGTCATCATCAAAAAGGGGGAGATTGTTAGCTCTAGAACCCTTCCAAGAAGTGTTAACAATGTTTCAAATGACAACAAAGCCAATTTAAAGAAAATGCTTTGAAGAATGACTAATGGTTGTCTTAAGTTTCTTGAGGAATTAAAGGGTTCTATAGTTTAGCATATGAGGATATATTTTACTTTACATGTGCAAATATTTTTTATCTCATGTTAAGATATGTGAGCTAAAAAAGAAAGTAAAAATTATATCCTTATTCAAGCTTAAAATAGCTAACAATCTGAAGAAGAAATTAACCCTAAGACCAAGATCTGGACTTCAAAAGTAGCACAAGATTTCAAAAAGTACACTTGAAATGAAGATATTCATCAAATGTTGAAACCAATGTGTTCTACTATCTTCAATTATCATGATCAAGTCTTTCAACATCATAAAGCTTGGATTAAAGATCTCAAGACCAAAGAAGCATCACGGAAATGTTACTACACATCAGAAAGATCACACTCAGTAAAAGTATGCGCTCTACAAGAAATGGAGAGAATTTTTGAAATTCAAATTTAAAATTCAAAAGTTAAAACCTAGTGACTGAACTAGCGAGTCATTTCTTCTACCAACTTGGTCAACAACCTCATTTCTAGAAAAGGAGTTCAAAAACCATGTTTTAGAAAGTAAGAGTAATTTCTGAAGTAGCATCAGAAACCTCATATCTCAGAGCTTCTACAAAAGCTCTAACAACAGCAGGCTACTCTTCTAGGGCATGTTTGAAACCTTTTAAAAAATTTTTGATTTTTAAAAGTAAAAAAATAAAAAAAAATTGTTTGACATAATAATTTCTTAACATAGGTTTTAAAAACTTAAAAACGAAGTAGCATTTTAAAAACAAAAAATGGAAAATAGTTTAAATCTATTTTCAACACTTTCTATTTTTAAAAACAAGGGAAAATACGGTGGCAAACTCTAAAATTGTTGATCTTGTGTTCTTGTCATTCTTCAAATCTCGTTGTTCAACATTTCTCTCTTTTCTTTTTGTTTATTGCACCTCTTTTCACCTTCATCCTTCTCTCTACCTCCCTTCCCGGCGACTAAGCCCATGGCCGAGCCCTTCGACCAAGCTCCTCGCGACCAAGACCCGTCAACCGCCTCATCACCGAGCCTCCTCGACCAAGCTCCTTCGCGATAAAGACCTAACGGCTCGACCCTTGTGACCAAGCTCCTGACCAAGGCTCCCAACCTGGCTGGCGACCAAGCTCCTCTATGATCAGACCCAGTGACCCAACCCCTCGATCAAGCTCCCACGACCAAGACCCGGAACCCGACCTCGACAATCAAGCCCCAGATGACCCAGCTTTGACCAAGCTCCTTCTTGACCAAGCTCCTCCTGACCAAGCCACCATGACCCAGGCCCTACCACCAAGACCCTGACCTAACCCGTGATCCACCTGAAAGGTTGTTTGCGGTTCTTCTTCTCATCTTTTTTTGTTTTTTTGGAATGAGTTATTGATGATGAGTGATTTGGGTTTGGCTTAGTGTTTCTGATCTTGGGTTGTGGTTTGAAGATTTTGGGATTGAGATGGGTTATTGATGATGATGATGAATGAATAAATTGTGGTTGATAAAGATATTTGCGTGAAGTTGTTTTTTGTTTTATTAATTTTAAAAGTTGTTTTGTGGTGTTGGTTGAGGTGGTTCATGGTGGTGGTCATAGCGGTGTGGTTGTTGTTGGTGGCTACTCTTCTTCCTTTTTCATGATTTTGCCTTGTGGTTTTGATTCTGGTTGGGTTATGGTTTTGGGTTTGTTTTGGTTTTAATATGTTGTTTGGTTTTATTTGGTTTTTGGCTCCATTTTGGTTGGATTGTGGACGATGGTGGTGTGAAAGTGTGGTTGGTGGTGATGGTGGTGGTGTAAAAGTGTGGTTGGTGGTGATGGTGGTAGTGATGAGTGGCTCAAGGAGGTTGTGTTTCTGATCTTGGTCTTGGGTTAAATGGAATTTGCCAAACAATTTTTGTTTTATTAATTTTAAAAGTTGTTTTTTGAAAAAATTATCCAAATAGGTTTTCTGTTTTCACCTTTGTAAACCTGTTTTTGAAATTAAATTACCAAACAAGTTTTTTATTTTTAAAAAATGATTTTAAACTTGTTTTCTAAAATAGTTTTAAAAAATTTAAAAACAAAAACACTTACAAACAACCCCCTAAAATGCTTTTTCAGACAGAAATGGATGATCAACACGTGTCACTTAGAGATCTGATCAAGAGGTAATGGTCACAAGGAAGACTATCAATAAATAGAGATGTTGTGCTTTCAAAGAACAAGATTTTTGGCACTGTACAAAAGAGCAAAAACTCTAGAAAATTTATCCTCATCTTTGTAGAGTTCATTACTTCTAGTAATCATTTTCTTTGATTATAAAAATCCTCTTTCTACTATCCTTCAATGTTCATACGTTCTTCCAGGAAGAATATTTAGAAATAAGTCATTCAATTGTTTCCTAGAACTTTCATTGTAAATCTTACCAAAACTTGAGTGTAGGTTAGTTTGAATTACAAACCCAAACATCAACCTTTGTATCCTCGATCTAGTAGTGATCAGTGTCAGCTTAGCTTAGAGAGGCTAGTCAAATACTACTTGCAACGTGATAGTAAAGGTGTTTTAGTTCTCATTTAGCTTGGAGAGGCTAGTTAAAGACTACTTAGTTCAACTTGAAGAGGCTAGTGAATAACTACTTGGTTTGTGACAGTAGGGGTTGTCTATTGGTTACTAGTGAGAGCTTGAGAAGGCTATTGTAAAGACTATCCTTGTTCTTTCTCTGGTGAGAGAAGGTTTTAGTGGAACTCAATGGTTGTTGAGAACTAGATGTAGGAGGTGACCAAACCAATATAAAAACTCTTGAGTAGTATATCCTTTCTCCTTCATCTCTTATTTTATTCCTGTATTTGATCTGTTTTCCTGTGTTAGCTCTGGAAAACTTTCTTTTACACGCTTATTTCTTTTCAATTTAGAAAATTCACTTTCTGAAGTCACTAACGTTGTTTCCACTATACTTCAAGCTCATAGCTTGATAGTATCTTGAGTAAGTTTTTCAAAAGTCAAAACAGAAAGAGAAAGAAAAGCACGATCCAACCCCCCTTCTCATGCGTTTTCTTACCTACAAGAGGGTGAAGAGAGAAGAGTGAAGAGATAAATGAGGAAGAAGAAGTGCGGGGAAATATATTTGCGGGTTACCGAAGGGGACAGGTTTACTCGTCGGTAAATTTAAGTGAAATGATGTGTTTCATAATTCAGTAATTACCAACGAGTTTACCGATGGGTCTAGGAGAATACTAAGAGTTGAGCGCCAACGTGCAAAATTTTCAAACCCGTCGAAACCCGCTGGTAAATTTAGAAAAAAAAAAAGCATCCATCGATATAACTGTTGGTAATTAAAGAAAAAGATAAATAAAAAATAAAATATTAATGACGTAGTAAAACCATTAGTAATTTAAAGACAATAATAAATGAAATTAAAATATAAATAACCGTTGATAATTTAAGAGAAAAATAATTAAAATTAAAATGTCAGTCACTCATTGGTAAACCCATCGGAAATTGTGCGTGTCAAATGGCGCTTAGTGGCCCCATCATTTACCGATAAGTTTCCGATGGGCTGTCATGCAAATTAATAATAAAATGGTTAATAACATAAAAAGCCAACAATTGGTAAGAGACACGTCAATAATTACCAATGGGTATGAACCCGTTGGTAGTATTAGTCGGTATCAAGGGATTTATAGTAGTGATCCAAAATATATGAAGACAATTCAAAAAGAAGAAAAAGACTCTCAATTCCTGACAGAAAAATCTCAAATAATGGCCGAACTTGCTGCTATTAGTTTTCATCAAAAATTTCTCAAAAGATTTAACGAAGCCATGTATAAAAATGGACAGATAGTCAAGCAAGAAGACGATGAAGTAGGCTCCTCTAGAAGTTTTACTCCTTTAAATGAAGACGACTACTTTGGTTTCAACTTTTCAAAAAACAAGTAAATTTTCTTCCAAAAGAAAATTGTTTGTCCTGTTCAAGTTTTCACCAAATCTATCCGATTCACTTTCGGATAGATGCTCTGCTCTACTAGCTGATGCAAGACAACAAAGATCAACAAAAGTTTATGCGATGTGTCAACACAAGATTCTTGCCAATAGAGAAAGAAGACTCTCCGACACTTTCCTGACACTACCCTCGATACTTTAATAATATCTAGCCAACAACTTTAGTAAAGAAGCTCAAATAATGCTTTACTTTATTAAAGCTTCTGCAAAGAAATTATTAAAGTAAAAACATGTTGAAGATGCTCAATAATTCAGAAGATAGCTCACTCCTCAATAATGGACGATTCAAGACTTACCCTATGAAGATGCAAGAATGAAGTTGTGAGGCATCAAGAGTTTTAGCGGAAGTTCTAAGTGCTCGCATCTTTGTAAAATTTTAAACACTTTTCAAAACTTGTGTATTTATGTATTATTTCAATATATATTAAGGAGCTTTTCAATATTTGTAAGTGCCTTTTTTCTTTCGATATCCTTGATCTTGTTTTATATTTATGTTTCCTCTTTATGTACTTAGGATTGCAATAAGAAGACTAAATAAAAATTCAGAATAAGGTATTAGATTTAATTGATGAATTGGAAAACAATTGCCATCCAAGAGATTAAATATTATCATATCAATTATACGATATATTTCTTGGTCTAGAGCACCATCTAAATGAATTGGAAGAAAGACGTCACTTAGTCAGGTTAATGTTTCAATATTTGGTAGTTAAAATTCTAAAATGTTTTCATCTATACTATTGCCATTGTTTTTCATATAATTTTAGGAGATTTAAAGCTTGTGATTTTTTAAAAAACATTGTGATTCTTTTTTTACATTTTGATTGAATTAAATATAAAATTCCAGTGATCGAGTAACTCGATTACTAAAATAAAACCAAACACTAGGGTTTGGTTACAAAATTCTATGAACCTAAACCAATCAATTTCGTTTCATTTTTCCCTCAAATCCAACCAACGTAACTCGATGACATCTCCATCCCCATTCCTTAAAAAATGAAAATAAATAAAAAATAGAAAAAGAAATAGTGATATACGAGTCGAGCAGAGTAACCATGAGACCGACGTGAGGTGGTAAGGACTTTTTCTTCGTAACTAATGTGTAAAGTTTGATCCTCACCCTAAAAATAGAGTAGTCGTGGTTAGCATTTATTGCTTTAAATGTGCCTATATTCTAATAACATGTGCAAGCAAAAAGCTGGGAAAACCAAAAATACTCATCTATCAAAAATTTTTCCTTTAATACTATGTTTGTTTGAAAGAAAATGGAGATAAAGGATTGAAAAATGATGGAAAGTGGGGAAATGGAGAAGTAGGATTGAGAGTGAAGCAGCAAGGGAGAGATGAAAGATTGAGAAATAACATAAAGGAAATTGAGATACAAAAGATTGCACAGTATTACAAAGGATGCGGGACCCACCAAATTCTTTTTCTCTCTTGCGTGGGCGAAAAATTGGTGGAAGGATTGATGATATTTCCATATTTCAAAATTACCCATGTTTTGATATTCAGAACCCCTAGCCCTAATTTTCTCTTCAGAACCTGTAGCAAGCTGAGGCTATCGCGCGCGTCCTGCTCCCGGCCACCCTTGGGGTTCCTTCTCCGTCAGCAGCCAACCCCCGTCAATGCCGCTACAACTGGTTTGTATTTTGTTCTCCATCTCTTTTTTTTTTCCTTGTTCTCAGTCACTGCCGCTGCTTGTACCCAGAAAAAGCAAAGATAAAGTGGTGTTAGCACAAAACCTTCACAATCGATAAGCCAATAAATTTATCTTTTTTTTTTTTCTCAAAGGCAACTTGCTACAGTTGTCTACGCGGTAATAGCGAAGATATTTTCTTTTACACTCTCTGCTTCAAACCTTCACTTGACTTTTTTTTTTTTTTTTTTCCGTCTCATGCTATTATAGAGTAATTCATAATGTTAGTGCCATTTTGGATAATTGATTTTTTTCATTTTGGTCGAAATTTTGGATAATAGGTTTGTTCCTTCATGTGAATCAAAGGGAAACTAGGTTCGTGCAATTGAACTCTTTTTTGTTTTGGTGAAACGTGCAAGTGAACTCTGCATCCAACTCAAACCAACGGAACCGAACCAATGGCAGAGAAACCCTCTTCCCATGTTCGTGGCCCCACCTTGACTGTGGAGGAATGCCAAGCTATGATAGAAAAGAGTTTCCGAAGTAATGTATCAATTCTTCCACTCGTTCTGCCTTTTTTTTTTTTTTTGCTTTCTCTATCAATAAATCTCACACATCTTACTAGGGTTTAGGGCCTTGTGGTTCCCAATTTTTACCTTTTTTTTTTTTTAGGTTTTAATTCAAGTCCCTCTTTGGTCACCGATGGAGTTCATCCTCAAATTTTGTTTCAAAATTTTAACCCTTCAAATTGATATTTTTCTATAAGCAATCAGTGTTAGGATGAAAGGACAAATGATTTAGAGGGCTGTATTTTGATTCGCATTGTTTTAGAGGGGTTGTTTCATTATTCTCTGTTCGTTTATTTTCTGAATTGAGTTTTGATTCATTTGAGGATGCAACAATTCACTGAGGAATCAGTTCTGAATGATAATCGTCTGGGGTTGTGTTCTGATGATTTTGATTTAGTTGGTGGGTTCATTTCCTTGTTCTTTGACAGCTCCAATGGTGAGGTTTTTGAGGCAACGCTTGGACAAAGCTGGGTGTCCTGTAAGAGACAATTTTTTCAGAGCATCTCATTGCGACAAAGCAATAACTGGTGGTTACATACCTGGGGAAGGGGTACTTATTTCCTTGTAGGCTTGTACATTTTACTTCTCTATTTTGGCCTTTTTGTTCAAATAAATTATTATATCTCTTTTTCCCTGACAAAAATGTTCGAACTTTGGAGCATGTTAGGGAAAATTGTGAGATTAATATTATTTTAATAATCCATTACTTGTATAACCACTCTTTATATAATAGATTATGTGAAAATCAGTTTATGTTTTGATGCATTAACTTTAAAGTAATTTTAAAGTAATGTGTTTTGTTTGGATTGTATGAAAAAATTATTTTTTGTATAGTAAATTACTAAAATCAGCATGAACTGATTTGTTTATATTATATAATAGTTGATACTCAGGGTTAATTTACTAAAAACACTATAATTCTTGAATAATGAGCTTCTGACTATAATCACTAGTTTGAAAATGTTACTTATGATTATAATTCATTTTGATACTGTTACCAAACATGATTGATTTTCTAAAAACATGTATTTTTTCGTAAGAATTTTTTAGTGGCCTTATAATGTTTTTATAATGATCAAGGGGGGAGGATTTTAAATTTTGTTAGTGATTACAAGTCGTTTTCAAAATTTTTGGGCTGGTTATGGCTTTCCCCAAATGATACGAAGACCTGGCTCTACTTCGACTTTAACTATTTAGTAATTCAACCCGTGCAGTTTGTGAAGCAAGTCAATGCTCAATCTGTTTGCTTATATTAGCGATTGAATTAGTATTATTCTCAATGCTTGCTTTGGTTGTATTGAAAGGTTTGCAATGGCCTAACATTCACTTAACCCTTTATCCTTTCTTGGTGTGCCTTTGTCCCAGGTAATTGTGTGCAGCAATCATTTAAAAATTCAGGATGAGGTCAACCAGGTGGTAATCCATGAGCTAATTCATGCATTTGATCACTGCCGTGTTGCAAATATGGATTGGTCTAATTGTGCTCACATGGCTTGTAGTGAGGTTGCTATCTTGACCTATGTCCTTGCCAATATTAAGTTGGATGGATTTTTATATCTTATTTCTCTCCTATTCAATATTTCTTGACAATCTAATAAAACAGATACGAGCTGGTCATCTAAGTGGTGATTGTCATTACAAGCGGGAACTACTTCGAGGTTTTATGAAATTGCGAGGGCATGAACAAGTATGCTTTCTATTTTTCAACTTTGTTGATACTGGCCATTTTCTAAGTTGAATCTTTTCATATATTATATTCCACAGCTTTTCATGGTTACTTTCAATTCATAGTAGATGTCAATTGGTAATAAAGAAAGTATTAGGGTTTGCCTGGTTTCACAAAACTGTTTTCAGTTTTCATTTTCTATTTTTAGTCAATTCTTATTTTCAGGGATTTACTGAAGGAGATAGTGAAAGTGTGAAATAAAAACCTAAGGATCTGTTTGGTTTCAGTTTTCAATTTTCATCAGTTTTCCAGTTTTCATGATTTTGTGAATGAAATATTGAAAAGTGGAAATGAAAACTGAAAAGTGAATTTTGTAGTTTTCATAGTCTTTAATATTTTCTTCATAAAATCTGAAAAATTAAAAATGAAAATTGAAAACCGAAACCAAATAGGCCCTAAAATTAGAAGTTGTAGTTTTCACTGTTTCCTCTATAATATCCTAAAAAACAGGAAACTAATTGAAAACAAAATATGAAAATTGTTTTCACTCTTAGAGTTCTGTAATGTCATGACCCACTATTGGGTTGTGACTGGCAATTAGGAAGCCATTGCCTGCTAGCTAGCCTATTTGACATTGCTACGGAAAATTGGACAACATATCCCCTCAAATGTGAACATTTCCTTCTCTATTAATTCCTGTAATTTGATCCTCAACAATTCCAGACATGTCAAAGTATAACTCAATCATTCACATGCTCTAAGTCAGCAAACTTATAACCCAGCTTTACAATTTTATATTCTATGCAGAGTCCTCATAACTTGCACATACATATTGTTGTAGTATGATGTGAATTGGACCGATTCTCCTCACATGGATCTGACACCATAACATCTGGAGCAATGCTCCTTGCATGGATCTGACACCATCACATCTGGAGCAACGCTTAGATTAACTACCATAACAATTTGAAATATTAACATAGACTAGGCTCACAGTCTAAACACCCCAATTTAGGAACCCTAAGTTCCCAAACTATCCCATAACCTCTCTCCTTTGCATGATTGGAAACAAAACTATGACATAGAAGAGATTTCTAGCTCAACCTTACCTTAGTTTTCAAGACTGACCAAAGAAACCAAGGTAGGGAGAGTAGGTCTCCTCCCAAGCTCCCTTACCTTGTTTCCATGGAGATTAGATGATGATGGGAGTGAAGCTATTTAAGGATAGATTTGAGGGGAAAAGTGAGATTGATGGCGGGTGTGAAGCAGTCTTTTGGCTTGGTTCTGGACTATGAAGAGAAGTTCTTTCATTATCAAGTCATAGAGAGGGAGAAAGGCTTTATCAAACTTAGGTTTTGGTCTAGTATACAATTTTTTTCTTCCTCTTTCTTCTAGGAAGATTATGCGCACATTACATCAAATCACCTCTTTCTATGTTGCTGTATACTATAACAAGCTTGCTATCTCAGATATCTCATGGTTTAAAACCAGAGTGGCCATTGGTTCGTAAATTATGATAAAGATTTGATTCGGCAATGCAAATTATTTAGAGTATAGGAAAAATGTGGACCAAAAAAAAATCTTGTATAGAAACATAACTTACAGAGCTGTATGACTGCTGGTGCTTTCTTCTAATATTCATAGCCTTCTTCCTAGGGAAAAAAAAAAGAAAAATTCACTGGAACACTTGTTCAAAGGCATGACATATAAGTTGAAAAATGTTGCATTTTTTAAATCTTTACATTGTTGAAATGTAAGAGGGAAGAAAAAAAAATAGAAGTTTATAAACAGTATACAATTCAAAGTCAGGTACAATTTTGTATTTTTCTTAAATTACATCTCTTGCTATTTAGTTGCTGCAGTCGTGCAATTCTCTCTTTGTTCTAGTCTATTATATGTTCTAGACATTATATTTAAGCTAGTCAATACTGAATTAGTGTAATGGAAATTGAAGGAATGCATCAGAAGAAGAGTTTTGAAATCTATGTCCGGGAATCCCAATTGCCCTGGTTCAGCCGCCAAGGATGCAATGGAAGCTGTATGGGATGTTTGCTACAATGATACACAGCCCTTTGACAGAGCTCCTTAAAAGCCTCATTCATGGTTGGTAATTGTTAATCAGCCATTAGTGCCTATTCTTTCAGCGAGGAACAGTTTTGGTGGCCACCGGCTTGCAATCATGTGGCCCAATGTTGAGAAATATACGGATCTGATTCAATTTGAAGGCTTTTATTTTCCGTTGAGATCTCACAAATTTTGTCTGTTGCCACCACATGGAAGGTCATACTGTTTTGACTAAATATTTTGTACAATAAATTTTTCAGTCAAATTAATTGTTTGTTGATTAAGCCAAGTTTCAATTTGGAAGTCTTGCGTCAAAACAGAATTCAAGATCTACGTTCTGACTTCTGAATAAGCGCTTCTTTCATGATCTACCAGAGTATGTTACCCGAATTCAGGCTTAAGTAGTTTCTATACTTTGTGTTTGAAGTTAAGCTAGTCCATTGAAGTTTCTGTTGAGAACGAGGCTGACGCTTCAAAGAAAGCAGTTGGGCGACAAATGTTAATTAGATTCCAAAGGTCTCATAAAAGCTCTACCAAAATAAATAAATAAATAAAACACGTTAAACCAAAGGGCAGGTTTGCTATCTTGTTTATATAAGAGGGGTAATAAAAGCTATTATTAATTGCCTCTTGGCAATTTTATTTTACTGTCTAAATAATTCTGTTAAGTGTTTGTATATTAATGGATGATGTTGTCTTTTTGTGTGGTTATTATTATTATTATTATTATTATTATTTGTAATTCTTGTGCAGTTCCAACAAAAATTGTCTTTTTGAATCATTCATGAATGCTGTTCCGGTAAAAATAATTATTCCATTGTGTATCTTTGCTCCAATACATTGAGTATGATGAAGCCACTTCAATACACAATCATTGAATACTACCAACTTATCGAGCACCGACTAAGTAAGCGGGAGAAGTATCTGTTCAATAATATGGTAGAAATAGAGCTCTTGCATTTAATATTTTGCATCTCCTTATTTCTATAAAAATGGGATAACATCACCCATTATCAAACATGTGGCAGTACAGTTTTCCCACCTAAAAAATTTCATCACGTGTTTACTAATGGCAGTATCACAATTTTTGTCTTTCCAGCTTCCTTCTTTTTTTATTTAATGATAAAATTAATTTAAAACAATTAATAAGAAAATGCAACTAATATGTTGTAAAAACATGTAAATTGATAGTCACTTACTCATTAAAAGCTCACAGTTGGTCATTTTGGTTTTCCATAAAGTCTTATCGTGTAATGTGTAGAGTATTATAGCAATAGCCCATTAATTAGAATGTACACATCAGTTTTTACATAAATAAAATAAATTAAAGGTGATATTACGTGAATCCACCATTTAAATCCGTTTACATATTTGTCCGTTTTTATATAATATAATACTTTTTACATAGAAGTCGATTATAATGAACTTCTCATGCATGCGCTCTTACATGGTGGTGATTATAAGTTAATTATAGTTGGGCTTATAATAAAACTTCTGTTGATATAAGATATTATAATCGATTTCTAATTCATTTACATGTTGAAAGTCGATTATAATACTTTAGTATCAACTTCATCAATTTTCATTATAAAGAGATCCTAAACTATTTGTATGCTTTCATTAATCACATTGTGGGATAACCATTGTAAAGAAGGAAGTGCAAATCAAAAAGTAAGTTTAATTAATACTCATTGTCAATTTTTTTTTTTAATTTTTAAGTATTCATTGAAGTTTTTCTATTTCTCTAATAATCTACCTTTGCCAACTAACTTCACTTGTTATTTACCTTGGGACAATGCTCATTCATTATGTTTGAATAATTTCACATACTAAACAATAAACAATTCAATAGAGAAAGAAAATAGGGAGAGGAGGTGGTCAAGAGAAATAAATAGTAAAATTCAACAAAGAAAGAGAGAAAGGGTATGTATAAATTTTTTTACACTAATATTGTATCAAAATTAAATCAATATTTTATATAAGGGTAAATAACATCTATTCACCTTTATTATTTTATTTCTCTTGACCACCTCCTCTCCCTACCCCTCTCTCTCTTTCTCTGTTGAATTTTATGTATGTTTAGTATGCGAAATTATTGAAATAACATGAATGAGCATTGTCCTAAGGTAAATAACAAGTGAAGTTAATTGGCAAAGGTCATACGAGTTTAAGAAATAGAAAAACTTTAATGAAAAAGAGTACTTAAAATTAAAAAGAAAAATTGACAATGAGTATTTCTTCCAGGAAACTTGTTCCGCTTTCTGGTTTGCACTTCCTTATTACAATAGTTATCCCACAAACGTGATTAGATGAAAGCATGCAAATGTAGTTCTAGGAGCTCTCTATTTATAAATGAGGAGCTTATTTAAGTTTATATGAAGTCGATTAATCGACTTTCAATATAGAACGTGTCAGATTATCTAAAAATCGATTATAATAGTCTTCCGTGTTTATTATAGTTACTTTTCAGAAGTCAACTATAATCGACTTCATTGAATATGTAGAGAGTGCATGCATAGAAAGTCGATTTTAATCGACTTTTATGTTGCGAAGTCAATTATAATCGACTTTTATTATATAAAAATAGGATAAATATGTAAACGGGTTTTAGAAGTAGATTTATTAATATTACCCTTAATTTGTTTTATTTATGTAAAAAATCCTATATCAGTTTCCAATAAAAATAAATGCGGTATTGGTTATTCATGGTATAATTGTTTGTTTTAGTAATAAAATAAGGGACTCTTAAATGGCTATTGTCACTAACTTACATTAATTGTTATTTAATTTCACTAAATTACCCTTATTCTATGTTAATAAAATAAAACTAATATATGCAATGATTATAATATAATCTCTACTTCTAAATGTTATTACCATTACACCACAAAATATGAGCACAACCCTCTATTTAATTTGGTTTTTTTTTCTCTCACATTACTTAAAGAAAATAATCAAATAAAACTAATACATAATTGATATTTATTATTTATTAGTCATTATACTGATATCATAATTTATTATTGTTAATTTCATTTAAAATAATTTAATTATTAAAATATTTAATATTATTTTCTTTAGTTTAGTTACAAGTATTTTACATTAACTTATTTGATATAATAATTAATATTTTATATATTGAATTATTTCCTTTAAAACTTTCTTAATGTAATAATTACCTAAATATTGTATAAAAAAGAAAAATAATGAATAATGAGTAATAACAAAGATAAATACTGAATCAAACTATATAATGCACATGCTATTATTTAATTTTAACATCCAATGTTTATATAATTTGAAAAATATTAAATAAACTTATTATATTAAGATTTTTTTTTCCAATCACTTACTTTTAATGGCTTAAAGACAGATATATATTTGTCCTTCTCTAGTTTTTTAGTTTTTACTTTGAAATTTATTTTAAAAGTAAATTATATATATATATATATATATATACACACATTACCTAATAAAAATAAATACTATAGAATTTATATTATTCATGCATCGAAAAAAATTAACCTTTTTAAACTTTTTCTTATGCAAATAAGTAATTAATTTAAGCTATAAAATTACCTCAATTTTAATAATATGAATAAATAAAAATTAATTGCCAATCCAATAGAAATAAACTATGGTATCATTTTATTTATTTATTTATATTTTATTTATATAAACGTTGGATGTTACAAAATATGTAAGTAATTATATACCATAATTTATTATCATGTCTTTGTTATTACTCATTTTTATTTATTACTTTCTTAAAAATATTCAACATTATATTATTTAGATATTTTGTATACAAAATTTAAAGCATTTTAATATTTGAATTAAATCATTATAATAAATAAATTATTAATACTTATAATATCTAGTAATTATGTGAATATTAAAAATAAGATAAATAATAAATATTTTTATCTAGTTAAACTAATTTTTAAGAGTATTATGAATTATCTTATGTTAGGTATGTGTTTAGTTAAAATAAAAGAGGGATAATTTGATAAAATTAAAAAATAATTAATGTAAATGGGAGTGATAGAAGTGACAGTCAATAGCCAATCCCTTATAATTATTGTGAAACTGAAAGGTCTCTTTGGAAAATGACACCATTTGTTTATTGGTGGTGCATCTCGGTCCTTTTTTTTTAAAAAAAAATCTCTACACACCTCTTTGAGAAGATTTTGATTTTTATGCTTCTAAACACACTTTCTTCTCCTTCTTCCCGTGTGTACTGCTTTCAACATCCCCACACAAAAGCTTAATGAAGAAGCCAGTGAACACATGTTATTTCTACGGGATCTTATCATTGATCATTTTTTCTTTTAACTAGTATTTTCTTTACCCGTGTAATGAACGGGATTTTAAAACATTAAATTCATATGTATAAATAATTTAAAATCTAGGAAGAACGTAGTTTTTTATAAATGTTTAAAATTTTTAATTTTTAATATTTACATAGTAAGAGTGATATTGTAGTAATTTAAAATATTTATTTTTATATTATTATATCATTTTTAATAAACATAGTTAATTAGAATCAATTTAAATAGATACAAAAATATTGTTTTCAGCTTTTTCAATTATATGTGGATTCATTTAGATGTGATTTTGTTGGAAGTTAAAATTACTTTTTGTATATTTAGATAATTTTTTAATCAAAATATAAAAACATACCGGTTTGCATTTTTTGTGGAAGCTAAAAGAATAGCTTAAGAGAAAAATCATTTTTTAGCTATTTAAGTGTGTTCAGAAATAATTTTGTTGCGCAAAAATCAATTTTTGCCAAAAAATTCATATATTTGGATAATTTTTTTAAATAATAAGAATCTAAAATAAATTTAATTTGTTTTCAGTTTTTCTTGTAGAAACTAAAATGAATAATTTTTGGAAAAAATTATTTTTAATTATATATAAAATTTACATTGCAATTGTTAGAAGAGTACTAATATATATATATAATATCATTGTACAATATGAAAACATAGATAAAAAGAAGGTGATTGGCCCATTTTAATTTTTTCTTATTTTTTTGTGCCCACCACTTTTTTTTTTTTGACCTTTTTTTTCAATAAAGATATAGCTTAAACCCACTAGAATGCAGGTGAGCCAAAAAGATATTCCAAAAGTAGTGTATCTAAGTAAATATTAAAATTACAGCTGATCTCCTGCTAAAAATATGCACCGTCACTTGAAAGCTATCACTACAAATGTTGTATTTTAGTAATATTATTTTAATTTATTTCAAAGTTAAATTAAGATTTGAGTTTATTATTATTTGTTTGAGTTGCTGTAACAATGCTTATTGTGGGTTTTGAGATTTGACCAATTCTTTGTGCATGTTTCTTAGTGGAGTCTGTTCTTAACCTTAAAGCACAAATCAGCTCCTAATTTTTTGGCTTGCAATTATGAAACTTTGCTTCCAATATGCCACGGTGCTTTGACCAAGTTTTATATGGTTCCTCTGTAAATAATAGGAAGCACACTCACTCATACATAGTTAGTTCACATCTAGAAAACAAAAGTTCTTAACGTTATATATCATTTCCTTCTTTTGCCGAATGCATTGAAAAATTATTAGTCCTGGTTGTAATCTTATGAGTTCCCTTGAACAATTCAAGAGAATTGTTCCTATAGCTCACTAGTTCAAGTGCAGAATTAGTAGGATGTTGTTGTTGTATTTTTGGAGCATTAGCCATGAAACCATCAAAATCCCTTAAACCATTTTAAATACTCTTAAACTTTTGCTACATTATCATTGATTACAATAGTCATCTCTTTAATGAATTAATGATTTATTGTTTGTAATTAATTGTTATTTCTATCTATCTATCTATTAATAAAGTGTTATTTTATGTTAATTTTACCAACAACAAAAGCGGATTCCGGAGGATATATGTACTATCTTTAATATACATGGATGTTCACCTCGTCAAATGGTTGTTTTTTTTTTCTCGAAAATTATGGAGATCCACTTGATAAGAAAAAACAAAATGATGCTATGCATAATTTTGTTGCGCATCTTTCCTTTATTTTATATTGGAATTTCGATCCTTCGTATTTAGTTTGAATCCCTGTACGTTATCTCATTGCTATCCCTTGCATGTTGTTACGCGCGCTGGTGCTCATTTTTCCGCCTCAACCTGCAATGCTACCACGACTTGGGAAGGGCTTTTTCTATCGATTGGCTTCACACAACTGTCTCTCCTCTTCGTAAGTAACCCATCCCCTGTCTCTCATATATGTTCCGAATAATCTTAGTAGGACTCTGCACTCTAGTTTGCTTAGGAAAGCCTTTTGTGAAAAGTTTTACCATTTATGCTATAGTTTCATTTTTTTTTTTTTTGTGGGTAACAATGCTATAGTTTCATGGGAGTGGTTATTACCACTCCTAAATGGCTATTGTCATTTCTGCTTGCATTAATTGTTATTTAGTTTCACTAAATTACCCTTATTCTATTTTAATCAAATTAAACTAATATATACAAAGATTATAATATAAAGTCTAGTTCTAAATGTTATTACCATGGCATGACAAACACATTTACATCATAGAATATGAGCACAACCCTCTATCTAATTTGGTTTTTTTTTTCCTCTAACATTACTTAAAGAAAATAATCAAATAAAACTAATACATAATTGATATTTTTTTTATTAGTCATTATAATGATATCACAATTTACTATTGTTAATTTTATTAAAAATAATTTAATTATTAAAATATTTAATATTATTGTCATTTGTTCAGTTGCAAGTATTTTACATTAACTTATTTGATGTAATAATTAATATTTTATATATTGAATTATTTCCTTTAAAACTTTCTTGAGGTAATAATTACCTAAATATTTTATAAAAAAGATAAATAATGAATAATAAGTAATAAAAAAGATAAATACTGAATCAAACTATAAAATGCACATGCTATTATTTAATTTTAACGTCCATTATTTATATAATTTGAAAAATATTAAATAAATCTATTATATTAAGATTTTTTTTCACAATCACTTACTTTTGATGGTCTAAAGACACATATATTTGTCCTTCTCTAGTTTTTTAGTTTTTATTTAAAATTTATTTTGGAAAGTAAATTATATATATATATACGTTATCTAATAGAAAATAAATAATATAGCCTTTATATTATTCATGCATAAAAAAATTAACCCTTTTAAACTTTTTTTATGCAAGTAAGTAATTAATTTAAACTATAAAATTACCTCTATTTTTAATAATATGAATAAATAAAAACTATAAGAAAAATTAATTGCCAATCCAATAGAAATAAACTATGGTATCATTTTATTTATTTATTATTATTTTTTATATAAACACTGGATGTTATAAAATATGTAAATAATTAAATACCATAATTTTTTTATCAGGTCTTTGTTATTACTCATTTTTATTTATTATTTTCTTAAAAATATTCAACATTATATTATTTAGATATTTTGTATACAAAATTTAAAGCAATTTAATATTTGAATGAAATAATTATAATATATAAATTATTAATAATTATAATATCTACCAATTACATGAATATTAAAAATAAGATAAATAATAAATATTTTTATATAGTTAAACTAATTTTTAATAGTATTATGAATTATCTTATGTTAGGTATGTTTTTACTTAAAATAAAAGATGAATAATTTGATAAAATTAAAGAATAATTAATGTAAGTAGGAGTGGCAATATCCATATAGGAATGATAATAATCATTCCCATATAATAATTGTGAAACTGAAAGATCTCCTTGAAAAATGACACAAATGTGGTGCATCTCGGTACTTTTTTATTCTTTTAATCTCTAGACACCTCTTTGAGAAGATTTTGATTTTTATGTTTCTAAACATACTTTCTTCTCCTTCTTCCCGTGTGTACTGCTTTCAACATCCCCACACAAAAGCTTAATGAAGAAGCCAGTGAACACGTTATTTCTACGGGATCTTATCATTGTTCATTTTTTCTTTTAACTAGTATTTTCTTTACCCGTGTAATGAACGGGATTTTAAAACATTGAATTCATATGTATAAATAATTTAAAATCTAGGAAGAACGTAGTTTTTTATAAATGTTTAAAATTTTTAATTTTTAATATTTACATAATAAGAGTGATATTGTAGTAATTTAAAATATATATTTTTATATTATTATATCATTTTTAATAAACATAGTTAATTAGAATCAATTTAAATAGATAAAAAAAATTATTTTCAGCTTTTTCAATTATATGTGGGTTCATTTAGATGTGATTTTTTTAGAAACTAAAAATATTTTTTATATATATGTATAATTTTTTAATCAAAATATAAAAACATACCAGTTTAGCTTTTTTGTGAAAGCTAAAAGAATAACTTATGAGAAAAATCATTTTCCAGCTTTTTAAGTGTGTTTAGAAATAATTTTGTTGGGTAAAAATCAAATTTTTCCAAAAAATTCAAATATTTGGATAATTTTTTTAAATAATAAGAATCTCAAATAAATTTAATTTGTTTTCAGTTTTTCTTGTAGAAACGAAAAATAATAGCCTTTGAAAAAAATTATTTTTAATTATATATAAAATTTACTTTGCAATTGTTAGAAGAGTAATGATATATATATAATACTATTGTACAATGTTACAACATAGATAAAAAGAAGGTGATTGGCCCATTTTATTTTTTTCTTATTTTTTGTGCCCACCACCTTTTTTTTGGATAAAGATATAGCTCAAACCCACTAGAATGCAGATGAGCAAAAAAGATATTCCAAAAGTAGTGTATCTAAGTAAATATTAAAATTATAGTTGATCTCCTGCTAAAAATATTCACCCTTATTTGAAAGCTATCACTACAAATATTGTATTTTAGTAATATTATTTTAATTTATTTCAAAGTTAAATTGATATTTGAGTTTATTATTATTATTATTATTTGTTTGAGTTGCTGTAACTATGCTTATGTGGGTTTGAGTTTTGACCAATTCTTTGTGCACGTTTCTTAGTGGAGTATGTTCTTAACCTTAAAGCACAAATCAGCTCCTATTTTTTTGGCTTGCAATTATGAAACCTTGCTTCCAATATCTCACGATGCTTTGACCAAGTTTTATATGGTTTCTCTATAAATAATAGGAAGCACACTCACTCACACAAAGTTAGTTCACATCTAGAAAACAAAAGTTCTTAACATTATATATCTTTTTCTTTTTTTGCCAAACACATCAGAAAATTACTAGTCTTGGTTGTAATCTTGTGATCCCTTGAGCAGTCCAAAAGAGTTGTTCCTATAGCCTCACTAGTTCAAGTACAGAGTTAATGGGATGTGATTGTTATATTTTGAGAGATTAGCCATGAAGACCATCTGCATTGGTCTTTAAGCTCGTGGTGACAAATACGGCTTAAGCTTAGTGCCTTAGCATATCTCAGCTATTGATCACAATAAGTCATCTCTTTTATTTTTTATTGTTTATTTATTTGATTCTTTATTTTATATTCTTGTACTGAATTGATGATTTATAATTTATAATTAATTGTTGTTTCTATTTATCCATCTATCAATAAAGTGTTCCTTTAGGTTAATTTTCCCAACAACAAAAGCAGGGTTCCAGAGGATATATGTACTATCTTTAATGTACATGGATGTTGACCTCGTCAAATGGTTGTTTTTTTTTTTTCTCGAAAATTGTGGAGCTCCACTCATAGTAGAAAACAAAATGATGCTCTGTATAAATTTGTTGCGCATCTTTCCTTTATTTTGTATTGGAATTTTGATCTTTTGTATTTACTTTGAATCCCTGTACGATATCTCATTGCTATCCCTTGCATGTTGTTACGTGAACTGGTGCTCATTTTTCGGCCTCAACCTGCAATGCTACCACGACTGGAAGGTCTGTTCTATCGATTGGCTTCACATATCTGTCTCTTCCCTTCGTAAGTAACCCATCCTCTATCTCTCATATATGTTCCTAATAATCTTGGTAGGACTCTGCATTCTAGTTTGTATAAAAAAAATATAAAAAAATATAACCAATGCATTAAGCAGGATATTAGAATTAAGAAATAACCAAAATTGTATCATGACACTTGAATGAAATATGAATCATACCTCATTTGAATAGAAAGAAAAATCAAATACTGATAATTTAACCTCTAAATCTATCGTACAAAATATTATAGACACTTGAAGAACAAACATTGAAAGAAGACGAACAAATTGAATTTCATATAAAATGCTTAGCACATTTGATTCAAAGAAAAGAATAAACAACAAACTCATAAACAAAAGCCTAAGAGCTAAAATAACGTGGAAATACATGTAAGGAAAAAAAACTATTAAAGTAAAGTATCAACTATTTATAATTCTATATATTATATATTGCATATAGAATTGGAATTGAAAGCTTATAGGAAAAAGAAAATAACTTACATATTTTGTGAATCAAACCCCCTCAATGACTCTATGACACATAGGAAAATAAAAGCCAGTAAGTGATTGAAATCCAAAAACTAAGTACAGAATAATTAATAATCAAGAATGATAAAAAAACAAAGGATAAAATTAAAAGGAACTAGCCTTGGACCTGCAACTCCATCAAGTTTAAAGGGTATGAGAATGGAGAAGAATGGAATGAATAAAATGAATGAAATATGCTAATGAAATTTATAGAAAATAAAAAGCTTACCTATTTTTTAAATCAAACCCCTTCAATGATTCCATGCCACATAATAAAATAAAAGCAAATGAGTGATTGAAATCCAAAAGCTAAGTAGAGAATAATCAAGAATTAAGAATGATCAAAGAACAAAGGATAAAATTAAAAGAAAAGGCATAAATACCAACAAAAAAGATCAAGAAAAACTAAAAAATGGGTAACCAATTCAGATTCGATTTGAGATCCATTGGCTTAAACTTAATCCTGAGTTCTTCAATTTTAAGGTAAAATTGGGTATGTAGGATCACACATTATCAAGTACAGACATGTCTAGAAAAACAAACATATGGTTTTAGAAAATGAACAATCAAATAATTTGGAACCAAAACAAATTAATTATAACCAATAAACTCTCATTAATGCAAATTGCATATTTGAAAGACTGAATTCTTCGATTACAATGGAATACCAAAAATCATGTACTAATGGTTTATGTAGAATAGATGATATTTTAAAACTATATGTAATATGAATATTAATATATATTTTTTATTTTGATTACACACTGCATTAAATGTTAAATACAATGAAGTTTATATATATATATATATTGATGGTGATTGTGTTGCCTTGGCTAGAGGTAGAGGATGTGTGTATTTAGCTAGAGCCTCCTTTTCGTTCCATTTGCCAGAGGGTATATATATTGCCCGAGCATTAATAAGGAGGGTCGCGAGGCATTAATGGGGAAGATCATGTCTTTCATCCTCATGTGTTGGGTTGACGCTCGTGGACCAGGTATGCCCGGACTGGTCCACATGATGATTTAGGTCGATCTAATTTTGTCCACAACCTCTATATCATTCTATTGAAATTCAACCATTAGTGAACTCATTCGGCCGAATATCATGAACCTTCTAGTCCAAGGAAGTCTTGTATTTTCTAGTGGCAAATCCAACTCCAAAAAAACATCATAGCTTATACATTCATAGGAAAATTGGGATAGGCCCATGGCATGGCCTAGTTTCCTACATATGGAACAGATAAAACAAACATACGAGGGACATTTCAGGATCAACAAGGCACGCTTGGATGTCTAGTGCCAAATCCTAGGATAGGAGATGATCTTGAAAGGTGTTATGTTGGACTCTTTATTGAGGTTGAGGATAGGGATGAGTTTTCATTGCGAATGACTATGGATGTTTGTTTCATTCTTGAGTTCTTCTTACCAATATACCATAATGATGAATCTACAGAAAAGTTGGATGCTATGTTCATGTAGGACTTTATGATTATGCAGAATCAAGTCGATGATTCTTCTTCAAAAATTTATAGCCTAGCTACAAATATTATCCCATCATTCTCCAAATTGATTCTATTCTATTTTAAATATTTCAAGGGTGATGGCATAAAAGTAGAAGACGTATGTCAACAGCACTTCGTTGATCTTCTGAGGCATCATTCTCCAAATTGATTCTATTCTATTTTAAATATTTCAAGGATGATGGCATACAAGTAGGAGACGTATGTTAAAAGCACTTTGTTGATCTTCTAAGGCATCACATGTTGCCGCCTTGCATTAGTGTTGGCATTGAAAATAGAACATAATGTTGTGTGGAAAAAGTCTACAATGTGAGGACGCTTTGGATTGTGGTGTATAACATCCCATACTCCTTTATAAATTAACGACTGTCCCCACAAACCAACACAGTCTTCTTAGCGTGCTTGTCCTTACTCACACGCTTCCTAGGAAAACTTCCAGGAGGTCACCCATGCCAAAATTTCGCCAAGTCAAGTACGCTCCGTGGAGTTCTTTAGTGATGGACTACCAAAAAGAAGATGCATCTTATTAGTATAGGTAGTACTAATCAATTCATATAAGTCATCCTCAATTGTATAGTCCTATACCTACACAATCTCAGGATCCCTCTCATTTTAGTGTGTAATCAGTTAATTCATGTATCCCTCCGCTTAGAAGCCTACCAGGGTCGCTCCTTGTCCTTGCCTTCTTGTGATCACTCCCCTCCCTTGTTAGCCTTGGCATTACATGCCCACTAGCTTCCGCCTAGTTTGTCCCAGAACCACACTATACTAGGAGAGGTGCTCTTCATACCATTTGTAACATCCCATACTGTGTGTGGATTGATGATTGTCCCCACAAACTCAGAGGTCTTCTCACGTGCTTAATTTGTCTTCACTCACATGCTTCCTGGGAAAAATTACCAAAAGTCACCTATCCCAAAATTTCTCCAAGTCAAGCATGCTTAACCATGGAGTTCTTTAGTGATAGGTTACCAAGAAGATGCATCTTGTTAGTATAGGAAGTACCAATCAATTCATATAAGTCATCCTCAACTATATAGTCTCATACCTACATAGTCTCAGGATCCTCTCATTCTGGTATGGAATCGACTCATTCATGTATCCCTTCGCATAGAAGCCTCCAAAAGCCGCTTCTTGTCCGTGCCTTCTTGCGGATACACCCTCCCTCGTCAACCCCAAGCATTACATGGTATGCTATTGAAGGTGGATGAATGCACATCATTGTTAAATATACAATTTAGTAATCAAACTTTAACAATTCCAAGATTCGCAGTAGACAACATGGCAGAGACACATGTGAGAAATATACTTCCTTTGGAAAAGTATTATTACCTTCATTCAACACACATGACAAATTATCTTGGGTATTTAAGTTTCCGTTCAAGACTTGAAGAGACATGAAGATACTCTTGAAAAATGAGATTATTGTCTGAGTTAGAGATGAAGTCGAAATAGCGACCATCATTAAAAAACTTGGCACAATTTTCGGCATTCATAGCATGGAAGAAGGTTGTACAAGATATGCTGTGATCTTCTGCATTAAGGTCGTAGCATATCTTGTACAACCTTCAGTCCTATGCCGTGAATGTTGGAAAATGCGCCAAGTTTTTTAATTATGGATGCTACTTCAACTTCAATCTTCAACTCAGACAATAATCCTATTTTTCATGAGTATCTTCACGTCCTCTTCGACTAGAAACTTAAACACCCAAGAAATCTCATGTGTTGAACGAGGGTAATAGTACTTTCTAAAGAAAGTATATTTCTCGGATATGTCTCTCATCTTGTCTATTATGAATCTTGGAGTTGTTAAAGTCTAATTACAAAATTGTATATTCAACAATGACGTGCATTCGTCCACCTTCAATAGCACACCCAATCCAAAAGCATCCTCACGTATGTCTCTTTTCTATTTGAAATATTTCAAGGATGAAGGCATACAGGTTAGACGTACATCAAAAGCACTTTGTTGATTTTCTGAGGCGTCTCATGTTGTCGCCTTGCATTATTCTTGGCATTGAAAATAGAATAGAATATTGCATGGATAAAATCTACAATGTAAGGATGCTTTTGGATTGTGGTGCTATTGAAGATGGACAAATGCACGTCATTGTTGAACATACAATTTTGTAATTGGACTTTAACAATTCCAATATTCGTAGTAGATAGAAGGCCGAATATGTGTAAGAAATATACTTGCCTTGGAAAAGTACTATTATCCTCATTCAACACACATGACAAATTATCTTTGGGTGTTTAAGTTCCTGGTCGAAGTAAAGACGACGTGAAGATACTCATGAAAAATAGGATTATTGTTTGTGAGTGGAGAATGAAGTTGATGTAGCAACCATCATTAAAAATCTTGGCGTTATTTCCGCATTTAAGGCATGGACAGAAAGATGTACAAGATATGTTGCGATCTTCTGGCATTAAGGTCGCAACATATGTTGTGTCCATGCCGTGAAAATTGGAAATTGCACCAAGTTTTTTTAATTATGGATGCTACTTCATCTTCAATCTCCAACTCAACAATAATCCTATTTGACATGAGTATCTTCACGTCCTCTTCAGTCTGAACCAGAAACTTAAATACCAAAGATAATCTGCCATGTATGTTGAACGAGGGTAATAGTACTTTTCCAAAGCATGTATATTTCTCACATATGTCTTGGTCATCTTGTCTACTACGAATCTTGGAATTGTTGAAGTCTAATTATGAAATTGTATATTCAATAATGACGTGCATTAGTCCACCTTCAATAGCACACCACAGTCCAAAAGCATCCTCATGTTGTAGACTTTATCCACTCAACATTCGTTCTATTTTCAATGCCAAGACTAATGCAAGGCGGCAACATGAGATGCCTCAGAAGAATAACAAAGTACTTTTCACGTACGTCTCCAGCCTATATGCCTTCACCCTTGAAATTTTTAAAATAGAACAAAATCAATTTGGAGAATTATGGGGTAATATTTGTGGCTAGGCTATAAATTTTCCAGAAGAATCATTGGGACTTGATTTTTCAGAATATAAAGTCCTGCATAAACATGGCATCCAACTTTTTTGTAGATTCATCGTTATGGAAACTCCAAAAGAGCATCATACCTTATACGTTCCTAGGAAAATTCAACGAGGCCCATGGCACGGCAAGTTTCCATCATATGGAATAAATAAAACAGACATCCAGGGACATTTCCTACTCAGGATCAAATAGACATGCTTGGATGTCCAACGGCATCCTGAGATGGAAGATGATATCTTTAAAGGTACTATGCTGGTCTTTATTGAGGTTAAGGACGGGATGAGTTTTCATTGCGAATGACTATGGATGTTTGTTTCGTTCTCGAGTTCTTCTTTTGATATACCATAATGATGAATCTACAAAAAATTTGAATGCTATATCTATGCAAGACTTAATGATTCCGTAGTATCAAGTCCCAATAATTATTCTCCGGAAAATTTATAGCCTAGCCATAAATATTATCCCATCATTCTCCAAATTGATTATGTTCTGAAATATTTCAAGGGCGAAAGCATAAGGCTGGAGACGTATGTTAAAAGCACTTCGTTGATCTTCCTGAGGTATCTCATGTTGCCGCCTTGCATTAGTCTTAGCATTGAAAATATAACAGGAATATTGCATAGATAAAGTCTACAATGTGAGGATGCTTTTGGATGGTATGCTATTGAAGGTGGATGATACACGTCGTTGTTGAACATACAATTTTGTAATCGGACTTTAACAATTCCATGATTCTTAGTAGACAAGAAGGCCGAGACATTCGTAAGAAATATACTTGCTTTGGAAAGTACTATTACCCTTGTTCAACACACATGAGATATCTTTGGGTATTTAAGTTTCTGGTTGAGAGTAAAGATGACATAAAGATACTCATGAAAAATGGGATTATTGTGAGTGGAGAATGAAGTCGATGTAGCAACCATCATTAAAAAACTTGGTGTAATTTCCAGCATTTACAGACATGGAGAGAAGGATGTACAAGATATGTTGCGATCTTCTAGCATTAAGGTTGTAGCATATCTTGTACAATCTTGTCCATTCGTGAATGCTGGAAACGCCAAGATTTTTAATTATGGATGCTACTTGAATTACAATCTCCAACTAGACAATAATCCTATTTTACATAAGTATACACGTCCTCTTTAGTCTTAACAGGAAACTTAAATACCCAAAGATAATCGGCCATCTGTGTTAAATGAGGGTAATAGTACTTTTCAAAAGGAAGATATTTCTTGGATAGGTCTTTGCCATCTTGTCTACTATGAATCTTGGAATTGTTAAAGTACAATTATGAAATTGTATATTCTAAATGACGTACATTCGTCCACCTTCAATAGCACACCGCAGTCCAAAAGTATCCTCATGTATGTCTCTATTTGAAATATTTCAGGATGAAGGCACAAGGCTGGAGACATACATCAAAAGCACTTTGTTGATCTTCTGGGCGTCTCATGTTGCTGCCTTGCATTAGTCTTGGCATTGAAAATAGAACAGAATATTGCATGGATAAAGTCTACAACGTAAGGATGCTTTTGGATGTGGTGTGCTATTGAAGGTGGATGAATACACGTCGTTGTTGAATATACAATTTCGTAAACAAACTTTAACAATTCCAAGATTCGTAGTAGACAAGAAGGCCGAGACATGTGTAAGAAATATAATTGCTTTGGAAAAGTACTATTACCTCGTTCACACACATGGCGGATTATCTTTGGGTATTTAAGTTTTTGGTCGAAAGTAAAAAAGACGTGAAGATACTAATGAAAAATGGGATTATTGTCTGTGAGTGGAGAATGAAGTCGATGTAGCAACCATCATTAAAAAACTTGGCATTATTTCCGGCATTAATGGCATGGATAGAAGGATATACAAGATATGTTGCGATCTTCTAGCATTAAGGTCGCAACATATGTTGTGCAACCTTCTGTCCATACCGTGAATGCTAGAAATGTGGCAAGTTTTTTTAATTATGGATGCTACTTCATTTTCAATCTCCAACTTAGACAATAATCCTATTTTACATGAGTATCTTTACGTCCTTTTCAGTCTCGACAATACCCAAAATTTGCCATGTATGTTGAACGAGGTAATAGTACTTTTCCAAAGCAAGTATTCCTCACATATTTCTCAATCTTCTTTTCTACTACAAATCTTAAAATTGTTGAAGTCCAATTATGAAATTGCATATTCAACAATGACATTTGTCCACCTTCAATAGCACCACAATCCAAAAGCATCCTCACATTGTAGACTTTATCCACACAACATTTTGTTCTATTTCTAATGGCAAGACTAATGCAAGGCGGCAACATGAGATGCCTCAGAAGATCAACAAAGTACTTTTCACGATCGTCTCCAGCCTTATGCCTTTCCCCTTGAAATTTTTAAAATAGAACATAATCAATTTGGAGAATTATGGGTAATATTTGTGGCCAGGCTATAAATTTTCCAAGAGGAATCATCAGGACTTGATTTTTCAGAAATATAAAGTCCTACATAAACATGGCATCCAACTTTTTTATAGATTCATTGTTCTGAAACTCCGAAGAACATCATAGCTGATACATTCTTAGGAAAATTGAGTGAAGCCCATGGCACGATAGCTTCCATCATATGGAATAGATAAAATAGACATAGGAGGGGCATTTCCTACTCAGGATCAACTAGACACGCTTGGATGTCCAATGCCAAATCCTGTAGATGGAAAATGGTCTCTTTAAAGGTGCTATGATGGTCCCTTTATTGACGTTAAGGGAGGGATAAGTTTTCATTTTAAATGACTATGGATGTTTGTTTCATTCTTGAGTTCTTCTTCCATATAAAAAAGTTGGATGCTATGTCTATCCAGGACTTGTGATTTTGTAGAATCAAGTCCCAATGATTCTTCTCGAAAATTTATTGCCTAGCCACAAATATTATCCATCATTCTCTAAATTGATTACGTTCTGTTTGAAATATTTCATTGGTGAAAGCATACAGGCTGAAGACGTACATCAAAAGCACTTCATTGATCTTCTAAGACATCTAATGTTGCCACCTTGCATTAGTCTTGGCATCGAAAATAGAATAGAATATTGCATGGATAAAGTCTATAACATGAGGACGCTTTAGACTGTGATGTGCTATTGAAGGTGGATGAATGCATGTCGTTCTTGAATATAAAATTTTTTAATCGGACTTTAACAATTCCAATATTCATAGTAGACAGAAGGCCGAGATAAGTGTAAGAAATATACTTGTCTTGGAAAAGTACTATTACCCTCGTTCAACACACATGACAGATTATCTTTGGGTATTTAAGTTTCTGATAGAGAGTAAAGAGGATGTGAAGATACTCATGAAAAATGGGATTATTGTCTGAGTGGAGAATGAAGTCGATGTAGCAACCATCATTAAAAAAACTTGGCATAATTTTCGGGTTTATGGCATGGACAGAAGGATGTACAAGATATGCTGCGATCTTCTGGCATTAAGGTTGCACCATATCTTGTACAATCTTCTATCCATTTTGTGAATGCTGGAAATTGGGCCAAGATTTTTAATTATGGATGCTACTTCAATTCAATCTCCAACTCAGACAATAATCCTATTTTACATGAGTATCTTCACATCCTCTTAGTCTCAAACCAGAACTTAAATACCCAAAGATAATCTCCATGTGTGTTGAATGAGGGCAATAGTACTTTTGAAAGGAAGATATTTCTTGGATATGTCTCTCCATCTTGTCTACTATGAATCTTGGAATTGTTAAAGTGCAATTGAAATTGTATATTCAACAATGATGTGCATTCGTCCACCTTCAATAGCACACCAAGTCTAAAAGCATCTCACGTATGTCTTTGTTCTATTTGAAATATTTCAAGGATGATATAACACTCTAATATTTAACCCAATACGTCTAGGATGCATTCTAGTTAATTTTTAGTTATTACTCTTTTGTTCAGTTCTTACTTTAACTTTTGAAAATACTTTAATGAAAATACGGGTAATTTTTTTTTTTAGCTTTAAAACAAAACATGAGTCACGCATGCATAAGGAACAACACTTAAAACGTGCATAAAAGGAAAGGTATAAAGACAAGATACGAGCTTTAACAAAGCACCACATTATAAACACGTAGGCATAAGAAATTCACCATATATATATATATATATATATATATATATATATCATCAAGAGATCATCGTTCCATTTGCATACCCAAAATATACACAAAAGAATCATATCATGCCCACCAACAGAGATTGGGCTAAAAAATATATAGTAATCCATAATATCAGGAATGAAAAATAAGCTAAAGAAATACCTCTCTCCCACTACTCCTCCTGGGGTGCGCCTAAGGTAGATAACCTCTAATAATCAAAAAGCAAAAGAAGGCTATCCTATCTGCTGCACGTGCATGAGCACTCCAGAGATCCGAATTGGCTCTTACCACTGGCATTCCTGAGAAAGAGGGAGGACCCGATCCACTTGGCCAGCTCGTTGGGTGTGATAAGAGAGACGGGGCGAACATGAGCGCTTCGGCGGGTCGGGTGGCTCCTCCACGAGTAGATGCGGCTCCTGTCATGGTTGTGTGATGGTGGCCTCCCCGTCACTAACAATCTCTATCCTCAGGAACAATGGGAGAACCCTCGGGGTGGTGACAACGGCACGTAGACTAGGATGTCCAGGACGGCTGAAGGGCAGGAGGAGTGTGGTGGATCTGCTCCTCATGTGGGTGGGCGCGCTCGAAGATGAGGTCGTCGAAAACGAGTAGCGGTGAGAACCTAAAGCTGGAAACCAGGTGTGCAAAAGGACGATCCATGAAAACAAAAAGACGGACAATGCAATGACCCATGAAATGATATGTCCATTGAGCAGCGTCGTGGTGCATCTCCTAGGTGGGAGCATCAATGAAGATCGCGAATGTTGCCATCGACCTCGAAGACGAGATGGAAAGAAAGAAGAAGGATGAGAAACTTATACAAGAATCTCAATAGGGTTTTCGCCCCCTAATGTGTGACATCATCTACGTCCTCAAGAACCTTGGGTTTCATTATGAAATTAGTAGGCATGTGCATAAGGTTTATTTATTAGTTTCAAATACCGCTAGTTGAGGCCCATTTAATTTGAGCATGAATCTTAATGCATGAATACAGCATACTAATTCATGAATTCATGTTAATGCCATAAGTGAGATATCATAGAATCATATTGAATGAACATAGTATATTGAATGCAGTTTATTCCAACATAATTCATCCTTTTAGGTAACTTAAGCTTCTTATTCTCTCTTCTTTGGGGCCACCCTAATACTCTCTCTTTTGAGAGTTCTAGGTCTTGAGCTCATACCTAAACTAGTGGTCACTAGTCTATAGTTATCCTCTTGATAAGCTAAATTTCTGACTCTAGAGTGCGGGTTAGAAGGCATAGGAATACCTTTCATAACTATTAATTCCTGGAGTCTAAAGGGTCCTTTTGGATCACCTCTCATAACCTTTAATTTGGGAGTCTAGAATCATGTCCATGTGTCTTATGTCATCGTAATGTCGGCATGTTAATTTAGAGATGCAATGTGAGCATGTAATCATAACTTTTACATGTATCATGTTCATAACTTTCATATATCATGCATCTCAACCAATCAATCATAACCTTAACATGCTACAATATCCTCATATCATTTGTTCTCATATACATTCATATCTTTGCACATATTTAATAGGCATGTTATTATTCATCATTAAATAATAGTAAACATGCTCCTACCTAGTATGTTGAAGTCAAGGACCGGACTCAGCTAATGCATATGCAATGCTTAACAATATATATATATATATAAATAGCATACTAGGGAATCATCATCAATACATAAACATATAGGGTCACTAATCCATTTCACCTTGCTTAGAACACACTTATATTCACATTTGGGTCTTGGTAATCGATTAAGTGCTGGTAATCGACTACCAGAATCAAAACTTGTTAGGAATAAAGGGGCATCCTGGTAATCGATTACATGAACATGGGTAATCGATTACCAGAACCAAAATTTTATTTTAGGCACGAAGAACATCATAGTAATCGATTACATAAACTGATAATCGATTACAAGGCCAAAAAACTATATCTGGGTATGAAGAACATCCTTGGTAATCGATTACATAGGCTGGTAATCGATTACCAAAAATCCCAAAATTGAGAAATCAAAACTTTGACACTTTCCAAGTTACTCTTTCACCTCTAGATCATTTTAAAACACCTTTCTAACATTCCTTTGAAATCATTTTCACATTTGCACAAATCAAATCCAACATTGTACGATGACTAAAATACATCCAATAGCCATGATCAAAGGTTCCATTTTAAGATACAAGGGCAATTCTTTGAGCTCTAGGGATTTAAGTGATGACAAAATAATAAACATGTTATGCAAACCTCATTTTAGATCTTTGTCATTGTTAGGTGGTGGTTTGAAACTTAAATATGATATGAAAGACTTGAAAAGTAAATATGAGAATGCAAGTTCATTTTTAAATCTTCAAAGTTTAGGTGATGACTTAAAAATAAACATGAAATGTAAAGCTAGAATTTAAACATGAAAATGCAAGTCCATTTCTTTAGTCTTTTTAAGGTGATGACTTGAAAATAGATATGATATGCAAGGCATTGAAATAGAAACATGAGATGCAAGAGCTTAAAATATAAACATGATGTAAATCCATTTCTATTATCTTACTAGAGCTCATTTCAAGACTTTAAAGAGTCAAAATCTTAACCCCAATCAATCTTAACAAAATGTAAGTGAGCTTTAGAGTCCTTTGACATCATGGTTCCAAGAATCTCATTTATCTAGACTCACCATCAAGCTCAAAAGAAAACCATCAAAGACAATCAATAAATCATTTTTCATTCTCTTGTGAAACCAAAAGAAATATCAAGCCTTGAGTTTTAGAGGTCCAACCCATGATAGTTCTACAACCAACATTTAGGAAACCCTAATCATCAAGTCATTGCCTTGAACATTAAAGAAAGAAAATCTTTCAAAGGATCCAACAACATTTTATCTTTTCCATTCTTTAAAGCCAACAAAATAAACCAAACTTGGGCTCTAGAGGTCAAGAAAATGATGGTTTCACAACCAACATCATGATCTCTCATCATCAAGCCATGGTTTCCCATTATTCCACAACAAGAACCGAAAATGACAGAAAGAAAAAGGGAAGAACCAACCGAAATAGAAGAAGAAGAAGAAGAAGAAGAAGAAGAACAACAACAACAACAACAACAACAACAACAACAACAACAATCACTTGATCCATCATCAAAATCTGAAAAAGAAGGAAAACTCAAAACAAATCCCTACCAAGTTGTTTTCTTTGATTGAAAAGCGAAAGCTTAGATCTTGGAATGAGGTGTTTGGGTGCTTGTGGGTTGAGGAAACGTTGAGAGTAATGGTGGAAGGGGAAGAGGGTGAGAGCTCTTGAGTTGAGAGTGAAGAGAGGATTTTTGGGGAGTAAGACTCAACAAAAAGCAAATGGTGAAAATGAGAGCTTTCTTTTGTGTTTTGGTATTTATGGAATTTGAAATATGAAGGAAAAAGTGGGGAAGAGGCCACAACCTCCTTGGCCTTGTGGGAGGGAAATTTTTCATTTTTCATGTAGGTTAGGTTGTGTATTAGGGATGGATTTGATTACGGAGTGAGTTAGGGATGTGTAATTGGGTGTTTAGGCTTGCAAGATATGATTAAGAGTTGTCTTTCATGTTTAGTTTGAATTAAACTTTATTAGTTTGAAATTCAAACTCTAACATTTTTCCTTGATTTAAGGAATTGGAGAGAGAAAATTTGGTTTGAAATGACATAATGTCTTTCATTTAAGAAGGGGATTTAAGTTTCCTTAATCCATCTTAAGCCTCTAATAACCTCAATTAATTATTTAGACTCCAAATTAATAGATAAAATTAATTTATCTTTAATTAAAGCCTAATATTGCCCATATTTCCACAATCGTTTAATTATGCCCGTTTAGCACCAAATAGGGTAAAGCGTAAATTCACACAAGGACTTCCCAAGACCACCAAGCTTTCCTGATATCATGAAACACTCTTTGTTATCATATTCGAACTCCAGGTAATGGCTGATTTGTCGTCACTTAATTCCACGCTAATTTACCTCAAGAGTAAATGGGTAATTTCACATACGAAAAAACCAGGAAATTGAGATTTTCACCTCTAACACATCCATTACATACATAATCCCCTTCAAGCACTAGACTAACCCTTCGAGGGTAATGGCGTCCTTAATTCAGGCAGAAATGATCTCGGGGTATTTTAGTCATTTTTGCACTTAGGAAAATCGGGTGTATAAATGAAGGCACACAAGCTAGAGATGTACATCGAAAGCACTTTGTTGATCTTTTGAGGCGTCTCATGTTGCCGCCTTGCATTAGTCTTGGCATTGAAAATAGAATAGAATATTGCATGGATAAAGTCTACAACATGAGGACACTTTTAGATTGTGGAGTGCTATTGAAGGTGGATGAATGCACCTCGTTGTTGAATATACAATTTTATAAACAGACTTTAACAATTCCAAGATTCGTAGTAGACAAGAAGGCCAAGATGTGTAAGACTAAGGGAAGCAAGACCTAACTATTTTCTGGTTTACATTTTTCAGTCTATTTCAGTTCTCTGGAAAAAGAACAAATGAGGAAGGAGGAGGATAGCAAAGGTGGTGGATATGAGATGTTGATATTCCACGAGAACAGGATAATTTTGTAATTTTAAATTATTCTATAATCTTAATAAATCTTTGATAATATTAATTATTAATCTCGTTTATTCAACTCTTTTTTTGCCTAACAGTATATATTAAGATCTTGGTCAAGTTACCATCACAACTATGTCTCATTGATTTGAAAACCTTAATTTCAAACTCACCCATATACAAACTTTATATATAAAACTCAACCATAAAAATTTACACCATATTTTTACTCTCTAACCAAGTACACACTGGCAAACAAATATCATAGTAAACTACTCAATTGCTTAGTTGAATCACAATTGAACCCACAGTTAATGAATTACACAATTGAACCAGAATTAACTTTCAACCCAAAGGTGCAATTCCAAGGTGGCCTACTCGTCGAATTCATCAACCATAAAACTCTCAACAGAATTGGTTCTTCATGGAAGAGGCTTAATTAAAAAAAAAAAAATCAAAGCTATCAAATCTAGGCAAACAGAACGAATGCAAACACATTGAAAGGCATTGATCGAGGCGTAAGCAGCTTCACCAACCTTGCAAAATAATCACCCAAAATTACAATAACTATAAGCTTATGCTTAATTAGTAAATTGACACGACAAAATTGGAATATTGAAACCGTTCTGTGGGTTAAATCAACTCCAGCTCCAGGGCATCTACCCTATGATCAAGAAGAAAAGGGAGTGTGTGTGTTGCGCCCCCGCGGGGTAGGTGGTGGTGTGGAGAAACTGTTTAGTATGGTCTAAATTTCCTGGCAGCTCTGAACTGCTGCAGTCGTTTTTTGTCCTCCTCAAATTTGCTCTGCAGCATCATGATCTCTGCAAGCAAAGTGCAAATGGTTTATCTCACTCTGAAAGCATAATATACAAATTCAAACAAAACCTCTTTACATTGTCAAAATTTTAGGGGGGCCAGGGCAGAAAAAATCAAGATGGCAAAACTGCCAATAGAAAAATAACCACCAGAACTTAAAAAGAATAATCATATGGTATCTTAGACAATCCCAACCAACATTACTGACAAGTGACAACATAATTTGCTAGTGTGTTCAGATAAAAAATCTTCAATCATTAACAAAATTGCTTAAACTTATTTAGCCAAACAAAGGTAACAGTTAATAAAATACTTGACCCCAGACAGTTGAATGAAGGGAAAAAAAAAACATAATCCAGCATACTAGAGAGGAAAAAACCTAAACATTTTCCTTTTTAACAAATTAAGGAGAAACACATCAGAAGGGAAAAAATGTAACATCACATAAGAAGAATTCTTGGAAGAAGCACTGAAGATGCAGATCAATAAAACAATCAATATGAATCAAACAACGCCATTGTGTCTTATCGAGATCAAACAGAAAAACAAATTGGAAAAAAAATTCTGCATACAACATTTGATTATATAATAATCAATTTAAAAGGAAGCTAATTATTCGGTATAAAAAATGGCTGAAGGTCACATAAAAGCATGTCATACCATTTCTCTGGGCTTCTTTCTTTTGAAAGCGGTAGAAATCTATCCCAACTTCTTTACGCTTCTTTTTGGCCATTTTATTCTCCACAGCAGCTTGGGCAACAGAGGCCACAGCTACTCCACTTTCAGAGTCAGTAGTTTTCTTCCTACCCTTATGATGTACAACAACAGTCCAGCCCACTTCCACAGCACGGCCTTCTCTTTCTCTTCTTTCCTGCATTAAGCACAACATTATCATATTAAAACCAAAAATAAGGACAAGATAAATGCTGGATCATAAAGACTTAATTTGACCAGGGATTGTCAAGTATTAAAAAAATCATAAGAAACTACTTTAATAAAATTCAACACAAACTGAAATTTGGACAGAAGAGATTGTCTTCGAAGATTCAATTTCCTAAATAATTGAAACTGACAATTAGGATCAAAACTTGAGTTGGAGTCTTGGACTACCCCAAATGACCTGTTGATGTTAACAGCATGACCGTTGACTGGTCATGGTCTCATAATGATGACTAGTGGAGTCAAAAAAGTGGAATCTCTTGAAAAGATAACAGTCTTAGTTCATTGATGGTATTAGTTTATCTGTGAATTATTCTTGGTTTTATTTCCTGATGTGTCACAATGTACACATGCCAAGCAAACATGAAGTATACAAAGTTATGCTGCCAAGGCCAGACAAACAACCCAAGAGATAGAAAAGATCAAAATGGCAAACAAGGATAAATGACACAATCAATTTTTCATATACATGTCTTTGGCTTTGCTATCTATGAGAAACATATTTATTCCTCTCAAGCTCTACTTCAGATAACCAAAAATGAAATAATCCTTTTAAGATCCAATCTGGAACTAGACACCATCCTCCAAAACACAAAAGCTAGCTGAAATGAAGACATCAAGCAACACACCACATGGTGGCAACATTAAAACTGAGACATTTATAAACTAGAATCTTGGGTTGCTATGTTTAAGTCTGCCATTGGTAATGAAGAGAAATTTCACTTATTTTCAAAGCCCTGAAACTTAGGGATCAACACCTCCAATTAAGATAGATACTAATCAACATCCATTTCAACATATACGACTAAAATTCATGCTAGTATATGATCCGCACATACACATTACTTCAGTGCCCTTTCCATTTAGCAATAATTCTAAAATAAGTAGCCAAATTTCAAAGCAATGGCTACTATGTATTATGATGTGTGTATCATTCTGTTTTGACCCTAATGATGTTTTTCCATTGAGTTCTTCTAAAGGGTAAAGGTAGGATTATTATAAGATAGTAAGGGAAAATAAAGGATGTTTACTGCTCTCAATATGAGCCAGGGGCATGCCCAAATGCAAGAGGGTTAAAACATTTACCTCCTCCAGTTTTTCCTCATGAGCAGTTATAAATTCATCAATTTGCTGTTGCAATACCTTCAACCCTGGTCTACTATGATGGTATTCCATGATCCACTCTGCAGTTTAAGTAGCAGTGAATCAGAAAATATAGCAGACAAAACAGTTAATAAACAATAGCAAACAGTTCATAAAAATAAAAAGATGTATCCCAATCCAACTTGCTTGAGGACATGTAAACTGCTAGATAATACATCATGCTGCAACTTGCAACATTGCAAAATATAAGCCCATTATTCATTTAGTATCATGCAAATATAAGCTTTAGGTGTGCTAAATTTGGAGATTCTAAAAAAAATGTAAAATAATCTCCTCAATTTTATAATTCATACTTTTCATTCCTTTTGAGGAGTCCTCATCTCCAGAAGAAATAACATAAATCTCATCCTGATCAGGCCCCCCTCCTTTCTCTGATGAATTTTCAACCTCCTTTACAAAACTCTCTTCCTTTTCCTCCTCTTCTTAGCTTTCTTTGACCAACCTACAAGAGACGGAAAAAAAACTCCATCAGTAAAATGAATGGAACTTCAGGAATGCCATTTTACTCTTGAAAAAAAAATGTTTTAATTACAGGGTTTGATGGCTGCTCCCATATCAGCATCTCCATGCTCCTCAAAATCTTGAACCTCTTGAGCTTCAAAAGGATGGTTGTCAAAACCACCATCTGATAGAACAGAAAACCAAAAATAAGATCAACATTAATTGTATCACATATTTGCTGAAACATTAAAAAAGAAAAGTCCAGCTCAATGCTTGACAATAACTCACCATTTTCATCTTCTAAATCAACTTCTCCCTTAGGACTTTCTATTCTAACGGTACTTATATCTTTGTTCTTCCTCTTTCTATTGGTAGAAGATTTCTCCTTTTTCTTCTTTCCACCTTGCATTTCATTATCCACTGAATCGGTATATGAAACACAAAACAGTAAACCAGTTATTCCACTGATAACTTAAGAAAGGCCACATAACAATATTAAAAAAAAGTCAGCTATGTAAATGTGTTTACCTTCAATTGTCAATGTACTATTTGTCTCAACATCAGCAGTTTTTTCTCTCTTTGTTTTCCTCTTCTTTTCCACAGCATGTTTTTCTCATTTGCCTTTTCCATTCATCATACCAAAAATTCAAACTGAAAACAACACAACAGCCCCAGCATCCAATTACTTTTCTTTCAATACAGACAAAATAACCAAATATAATGAAAATACTAAATCAATTGAAGTAATATGTCAAGAAAGGGAAAATTGCAGAATTCTAGCTAACAAAAAGAAGAGCAAAGAAAACTATCATGCATGGGCTTGTGAAGCAAGCTACAGCTGATATTTTACATCAGCATAACTGGTACTTTTATAAGAGGGAATAAAATTTCCATCAAAATTATGTCAATTATCTGAATTTTACTAAATGAGATTTTGCATGTCAGTTGTGGTCATAGAGCCCATCAATAGAGTCCATTAATGGAAATAAAGTCTCACATTAAAGCACAGCATAGTGGACTTCAATATTGTTATGTCTTTGATAAGCAACAACAACAGCTGTACAGAAGACTTATCTGACATCCACCAGCATCCCAAGCCTTCATCATTAGACCCAAGCCTACCATAAGCACTTCTACTAAAATTACAGATGTGCTAATAAAGCTCAGGCTCAATCTGCAACCTGGAAACTTTGATGGCCAACAAAACTGCCCTATATCATTACTTAAGTCCACAAGAAGAATTTGTTTGCAAAAAAGTTTAGGAGGAGAATTTAACTGAAGATTTAACTTGTTAAGTGAAAGACTTTCATACTGAACTCCTGGCTGAACTGAGCACGTTTAGTTGTTCAATTTAAGACATTTATTACAAGTTTAAACAAAAATTGCAGGCTATTATTACTGTTACTTCTGAATCAAGACAAGGAATAAACTAGTCCATTACATTGTATGAAAAGTAAAACTAATCTTCCTTGGATAGATCTTTCCTCAAAGATTTCAGGCAAGGAGCCATATCCCAGCAAGATAATGCCCATGGCAATTTTGACAATAAAATTTGCTCGTGTTTTCATTTTGACACACAAATTTTTCATGTATGCAATAATTTACTGGAAGGCGGCAGCAACAATATAGTAAGAATTCGCTTGGTTGGTTTATCTGAATATGAACATGCGATGTATAAATAAATACATGGTCATATGTATTTAGCATCACTTAAGTAAGAAGTAATTCCTTATTGTGCAACTTTGCACCCATCGTGAGGACTAATAAGCACCATCAGCTCTGACCCAACTGCAGGCAGTGTCCTTCGATATTCCTCTGTCCTTCATTATTTCTCTAAGCTCACTTACACTATCCCATTTCCCAGCATCAGCCAAAGTATTAGATAGTGCAACATATGCCCCTGGTCTTCCATCAGCATTCAGCTTGAAAAGCTCATTTGCAGTTAATTTTGCCATCTCTATATTACCATGGAGTCTGCACAAACTAAGTAAAGCAGCCATCTCTATATTTGCCATCAGAATTTGGTCTCTCAGGCATATACTCATGACAAACTCCAATGCCTGATTCAGCCTCCCTGCTCGTCCTAATAGATCAACCATGCAAGCATAGTGCTCCATCCCTGGTTTTACCATGTATTCATTCTCCATACACTGAAAGATCTCCCAACCCTTGTCTACAAGCCCACCATGTGCACAAGCAGAGAGAACCCTGAGGATCGTCACAAAATTGGGTAAAATAAAGTATTCTTTCGGCATCTTTTGGAATAGCTCAAGTGCTTCATCAGGAAACCCATTCTTCCCATATCCATCAATCATAGATGTCCACGAAAATCATTCTTCTGACGCATGTGGTCAAAAACTCTTCTAGCATCTACAATTCTTCCACATTTGAAATACATGTCTATAATAGCACTTCCTAATTTTATGTCTGTAAAGAAAGGAGTCCTCATGAGCTGACTTTGCACTTGTTAACCGATTTCAAATGATGCAAGCATCGAACAAGCACCAATTATGCTAGCAAACGTAAAAATATTTGGCCTAAAGTTCAATCTGTGCATGTCAATGTAAATTTCAAGAGATTTCACAGAAAATTCAGCTGTTCTGGTGTAGCCTTCAATCATTGCATTAAACACCACTACATCCTTGTCCAATGCCTTGTGAAAAATACATTCTGCATCTTCAACAGAGCCTTGATTCATGTAACCAGAGATGAGGGATGTTGAGCATATTACATTCTTCTCCAACATCACTTCAAACACAGTCCTGGTGGAATCAACCCTCCCATTCTTAACATAAGAATCAATCAGCGATGTACAAAGAAAATCATCCTTCTCAACTTCAGATTTGATTATCTGGGCATGTACCATTCTTCCTAGATCACTAACCAGCGCAACATTACCCCCCCCAAAAAAAAAAAAGTAGACGCCTTTGACACCATCGAAAAAGTAAACCCATCAGGTTTTTCACCAGACACTAAAAGCCCATGCACCAAGCTAGTGATTCTTCTACTTGCCCTTGTTTGAGATAGCCACGAATCATATAGTTATAGGCAGACAAAGTTTTGTCACACAAACCATCAAACACTTGGTGTGCATATCTTAAACAATTGCATTTCAAATACAGAATAAGTAATTTTATGGAAATATTAATGTTCGGAACAAACCTAGATTTCAGAATCTGGGAATGGATCTTTTGACCATGGGAAGGAATATTGGAATTGATGTAATGCTGCAAAGCATCGGACAGGAAGGTGGAGTGAGGAACAAAATCATGGTCTTGCGAAAATTGACAAAAGGGTGCGATCAAGGAAGAACTAGGGATGTGACACGATGGGATCAAAGGCCTAAATATTGGATTGTTCAATCTTCCCATTGAGATCGCTGGAGCCACAATACGAAAACTGACTGGGTCACGGGGGCAAGACCTGACCTGCAGAGAGGGGCCGATGTTTTAATAAATGTCACCTAAACTAAGCTACATAGACACTGCTGATTATGTGGCCAAAAGTAAAACAAGACACATAAAACAAGTACAAACAACAAAACCAACACTGCCCTTGCCTACTCGAATACAATTTTTTTTCTAGTTTAATTTTGAAGCAGTGGGACAGTGTAAAAGGGCATCAAATCAAATCTCTTGTTTTGCATGAAGCATGGAAGGGAAACAAAGAAAGAGCAAGAAGAAAGAAACACACACAAACCCAAGTAGATAACGGAAACAGAAGCACATGGAATAGCAATGAAAGAGAACGGAGTCATAAAGAAGGAAAAATCTGTAACATGTATAGGATGTGCCTAGTAACCCAATTAGTAGAATTGGATTTAGTGAGTAAAGAATAGTATAAATAGGTATGTCAGGAATTATATTGATCATCAACCAATATGTGAAATGAAATGTGATATCCTCCCTCGCTGATATTCTTCCTCTCTCTATTCTCCCTATCCCTATCTATCCAATTTCTTAATTGTTACAATGGCAGTTGTCATTAGCGAGCTCATCCTCAACCCTGGTGCAAATCGGTAATGTTGATGAATATTATCGCAATTTCATCTCTCACTCTCAACAAATTCACGTTAGTCATCCTGCAACACTAGTTTATTATTTCATTGATGGATTAAAAACTCAGATTGGCAGAGGAGTATTCTCGAAGGCCCTCAATCCCTTTCATGTGCTGTTTACTGGGCTGAATCAAGGAAGGAAGATCAAGAACAAGAACTCAACAACATTTCAGCAATTGTAGTTCCGAATCAATATCCAGATCCAGAAAATCAAAAATCGCACAAAGTTTCAACACAATTTCATCAACCACAACTCAAAAACAGCATTTCAGCCATTATAAATCAACAACCACCTCCATCACGTATCCAATTTCAGATCCAATATCAACAGTTCAGAAATCTAGATCAAAGATTGAGATTAACCACAAAGTTCATAACAGAAACACTCACAAATGCAAATCCAACAGAAGGAGAGGGAAGCTGCGACGGAAGCCCTATAGTTATAGACAGCGCTCGAGCTCCGACAGCGGTAATCCGAACAGAGGCTTTAGCGATTTGAACCCACGCACGGCGGTAGCAACAGCATCAAACCCGCTCGGGGTGGAGGTGTCGTCGAGCGGCGGAGAGGCAACGAGGGGAAAAGGTTATGGAAGGGTCTCAGTTGAAGTTTGGAGCCGCGGCTTTGATGGGTTAGGTAGCGAACTGGAGGTGGCAATGGAGAGCCAATGACGAGAGGGCGGTGGCGATGAGCAAGGACGAGGAGTTGTTCAGGTCATTCCAATGAATTTAAGGGTGTGATTGGAAGCGAGCGATGTGGAAGGAATGGCAAGGGAAGGAGGGAAAGATTGGTTCAAGAGAGTTTTACATGGGTCGTTGTAGAAAACTTTAATGAGATTAATTAAATTTTATTAGGAATTGAATTCTATTAAAAATTTAATTGAATTATTATGTTTAAAATGAGTATAAATTAAATAATTGAATTCAATTCTTTAATTTAAAATGATTTAAAAATGAATGAATTTAATTATTTTTATTATTTTATCCTTCATTAATAGGTTAGGAATAAAATATTATATTCAAATAAAGTCATTTTGGTATTTTCATTGTTAGAATTTAATTCTCACATCAAATCACATCCATGTGGGTCTGATTTCAATTCTTTAATTTTGTTGGATTTCAATTCCCATGAGAATTTAATTCATTTATTTAGGATATGTTCGTAAGTATGGATTTTGGAGGGAAATGAAGGGAGGGAGGACTTGTAATATAATTTTACTCAAGTCTTCATCTCTTTTCAAAATTAAACTCAAACGTAGCTTAAGTTGTTTCAAAGTATGGAATTCATTGATTAACTTGATAGAATTGAATTTAAGGGCCTTAAAATAGACTTGATAAGGAGGAGAGACATGGCCAAGGAGGGACACCAAAACCCCTCCTAGTATTGCAAAAAGTAAAAATGGTGACCCCCAAATTGGGGGGTTAGAGACAATTGCTACAAGAATCCATTCATTTCCCTCCTCAACACCCAAACCACAAAGTGACATCTTATCATCCACTCTTCTCCCCAGTCATTCTCTATTCCATTAATGGCTCTTCATTCCACCCATTTAATCTTCCAATCAGAGTCTAAAATCTAGGGGGTTTGATCGTGAATAGCCAAAATTTTGGCTGTGTGTGGTCCGTTTTACGAACAACCCAATTAGTGCCAACCGCGTAACTTCGGGGTAAAGTGCCTTAGAATTGGCTCGGGCATTGTAGAAATCACCTTAAAAGGGGCCATTTGGTTCGCGAAATGTCTTAACATTCTGGAATCTGGGGTCTAGAATAAAGGATTCCTGTGTTTGGTTCGTAGACAAAAAATATTCCCTGGAATGTTTCATTCCAGGATTTAAATAATCCACTATTTATTCCCACCCTACACCATGGGAATGTTGGTTTTCCATGGTAAGGGAATCAACCTAAAAATTTGAAAAGATAAAAACCCCTCTCTAAACCTAACAAATCCACAACCCTCTACTCATTCGATCTCTCACTCCATTTCACATCAACCCTCAGAGCCTCCCTCTTCGCGCCGCCATCTCCACATCTCGATGACACCTTCGATAGTGGTGGCCATGCACCACACACCTTGTGAAAATTTGAGAACTATTAATAAATTGTACTTATGTCTTTTGAGTATTTGCTATACCTTGTGAAAAAAATTAGGAATGGTTTGATTAATCCTTGTTGATATAGAATTCTCAAATCTGTGTTTGACTCATCTGTCCATCATATATGAAAAAGAGCATGCTAGTATGTTAGATCAAAAGAAAAAAAGAGCACTAGTATGCTTATGTAAATATCCAAAAGTAGTTAACTTATCTGCTTCTTATTGTCATTTTATTGTTCGTTGCTTTCAATAGTATATGCTATGCTGTCATGGTATGAAGAACTTGTATAATTTCAATATATATGACCCAAGCTAGAGGTCTCATTCTTTCCCATGAAAAAAGAGAGATACAATATTAATCTATATTTCATTCCCTTTGTAATTTCTCGAAATTTAATAATATTTATTACAAAATATGGTCATTGCATTTGGCACTTGGCAGAGCAAGGTGTATCATTCATTTAGCATTGATTGCCTCTTCTTTACTTAATTGGTCTAAAATTAGTATACAATAATGCTCCATTTATAGATTTAAACTCTAAAAATGAACTTTAATTTCAATTTATACATACCCGTTTTTCTCTTGTGAACTACTATGTGATTATGGAAGTGAATTCTATTGCACACTAGTTTGATTTTTGCTTCAGCTAGTTATCCTGTCAGTCTTCTGCATTTTGCTAAGAACAACTTCATCAAGGCATCCCGTTTTACTTGAACAAATTCTGCATTAACTTGTTGGTTTTGTGCTTGCAGTTTGCATTAATAGCATGTTAATATAGTAGTGAGTACTCATAGTTTGCTAAATAAATCTGATTTTGAATAACCCTGATTGTGAGATTTTCTTTATTGTTTTCACGCATGGATCGTAAAAAGAATATGAGAGTTGTTGTGTTCTTGATCTTGCATTTGGAGATGATAAATATGCTTTTACTTTTTATGTTAATGGCTTGTCTTGCATTGTAGACGACTTGTCAAATAAGAGAAGAAAGTTGGGTGATAGCCATAGTAGACAAGTATTGAGGGATGTAAATGTTGAAAAGATTATTTTCATTAGTGACTTAGCATGCATTGAGAATACAAGAATGGATAGACATGCATTTCATGTGTTATGTGGTATGCTTAGAGGAATGGGAAGTTAGAACCAAGTAGGAATATGGGTGTAGAGGAAATGGTTGCGATGTTTTTACATATATTAGCATATGATGTTAAAATTAGACTCATAAAAAGACAATTTGTGAGATTCAAAGAAACAATCAATAGATGGTTCAATGATGTTTTGTAACACCCTAATATTTAACTCAACACGCCTAGGACGTATTTAAGTTAATTATTAGTTATTCCTCTTTTGTTCTAGTTTTTTTATAAACTCTTGAAAATACTTTAATGAAATTACAGGTAAATTTTTTTTTTAAAAATAAAAGAACAAAATGTGAGCTGTGCATACCAAGTAAAACCCACCATCTATCTCGCACATATAGAGGAGAAATAAAAACTAGTCACATACGTACACAACTATCACATGAACATAACCTCATTATCATATATAGTTATAGCATAAGTATTAACTGTTCCACATCAAACACCAGAATACACTACCCACCAATAGAGCTTAAGTTAAGTACAGTAATCCAAGATGAACAATAGACAAATGAATACAAAACATACTAGCATAAGATCCCTCCTTTCACTACTCCTGCCTAGCATAAAATCCATGGATCAACTCATCTCGTGTGGCATAAAGTCCCGTGGGTTGAACATGGGACCTCGCGAGGACGGGTAGCACCTCTCCTATAGGCTCAACTCCTTTCATTGGTTGCCTAACGGAGTCTCTCTTCACTATCACCTCCCACTTCCATGGGACGAGGAGATCCCTGAAGAGTGATGAAAGGGTAGATCCTCTGATGGATCCAACAGGACCTAGTAGAACGGGGGTGACCGGGGTATATACTCAGGGAAGTCTCGAACGGATGATGCAGCAAAGTGAGCATGTGGGAACCGCCGAGTATGCGATGCATACGTTCGAAGGACGATCACCTGGAAATGGAGCAATGGAGGAGAACCATCGCTAGAAATGGGGTGTGTGAAAGGACGATCCATAAAGACATACAAACGTACAATGACCCACAAAACGATATGATCGAAATCGGGTCATAGCGCATTCCCATGTTGGGGCATTAGCAAAGATCACGAACGTTGCCATCTACCTCTGAAGACGAGATGGAAGAAAAAAGAGGGAATGAAAAACTTGTAAAAGAATCTCAGGAGGGCTTTCGCATCCTAATGCGTGTGTCATTATCATCGTCCTCAGAACCTCGGTTTCATTATGAAATTGTGAGCATATATAAGGTTCTATTATTAAATTTCCAATACCATTAGTCAAGGTCCGTATCTTTTAGCATTAATATTAATGTTATAGATGCATCATACTCTATTATGAATGCATGTCAATGTCATATGCCAGTTATCATAGAAATTACAAACAAGGTACATGACATAAAGAACACAAATCTTTCTAACATGATTTTCTACTTACTATTCTTTTAGGTGACTTAAATTTCTTATTCTCTTTACCTTGGGGCCACCATATATCTTCTCTTTCTTGAGAGTTCTAGGTTATGAGCTCATACCTAACTAGTCGTCACTAGTTTACACTTATCCTCTTGATAAGCTAAATTCCGACTCCTAGAGTAAGGGTTAGGAGGCATCGGAACACCTTTCATAACCATTAATTCCTGGAGTCTAAAGGGTCCTTTCTAGATCACCTCTCATAACCTTTAATTCAAGGAGTCTAGAGAATCATTTCCATGTGTCTTATGTCACCTTATTATAGGCATGTTAAATTTAGAGATGCGTGTGAGCATATAATCATAATTTTATCATAACACACATCATATTCATAACTTTCATATATCATGCATATTAACCAATCAATCATAAACTCATCATACCACAATATTTTCACGTCATTGATTTACATATGTATTCACATCTTTTGTACATATTTAGTAGGTATATTACCAATCATCATCTAATAGTAAAAATGCTCCTACCCAGGATGCCAGAATTAAGGACAAACAAGCTAATGCATATGCTATGCTCAAATAGGATATATACAACATACTAGAGGCCACACTTTATATAATTCAAAAACCAAACATACATAGTCATCAATTCATGTTATTTTGCATAGAAACACACTTATTTGCATATTTCTGTCCTGATAATCGATTCAAAAGCTGGTAATCAATTACCCAGTTCAAAATTTGAACAAACATGAATAAGCTACTAGTAATTGATTCCAAGGGTGGTAATCGATTACCAGGGCTCCAAAATTTTGAAAACTATGATTTTAACATACTTTGAGTTGCTCTTTCATTCTAAAACCATTATAAAGCCTTATTCCAATTTTTCCCTTGAAATTACACTCATATTTGCTCAAATCAAAACAATCACCTCATCAAAATAATTACATCCTTAAAAAATCAAATTCTCTTTGTACATCATAGAAACAAGATTTCAAGCCTCAAAACAAAGTAAAAACCAACTTCAAACCCAAGATCCTCATAAGGTCAAATCTCATATATTGAATTGTGTCCATAGTCAAAATTCTCATTTAAGATAAGAGAGGTTAAGTCTTTGAGCTTTAGAGGTTTAGGTGATAACTAAATTCATAAACATGCCATGAAACCTCATTTATAATCTTGGTCATTATAAGGTGATAACTTGGAAACATAAATATGATGTGTAAGACTTGAAATATAAACATGATATGCAACTCCATTGTCTTATCTTTAAGATTTAAGGTGATGACTTGAAATTTAAACATGATATGCAAGACTTGAAAAATTAAACATGATGTGCAAGTCCATTTACTTATCTTCAAGAATTAAAGTGATGACTTGAAATATAAATATGATTATGCAAGCTTGAAACTTAAACATGAATATGCAAATCTATTTTCTTATCTTTAAGAATTAAGGTGATGACTTAAAATATAAATATAATTATGCAAAGCTTGAAACGCAAAACATGAATATGCAAGTCCATTTTCTTATCTTTAAGAGTTAAGGTGATGGCTTGAAATATAAACATGGATACAAGTTCATTTTATATCTTGTTTAGCTCAAGGCTCAAGACCTTTAAAGAATAAAACTCTTTAATTCCAAATATTCTTAGCACAAAGAAAGTGAGCTTTAGAGTTCTTAATACCATGGTTTCAAGAATCTTATTTTTTGAACTCATCATCAAGCTCAAAAGGAATCAATTTGAAGGAAACTAACAATTTTTCCATTAATCTTTTGACAACAAAAACAAAACCTTGAGCTTTAAAGGTCCATTATACGATGGATTCACAACCACCACCATGATTCCTCATCATCAAGCTATGGTCATTATCAAGCCATAGAATCCGAAATTTAAAGTAAAGAACAAGAGAAAGAACATAAAATAAACTCCCTACCAAGTTGTTTCTTGTTTACAAAAGGTAAAGCTTGAGCTTTTATGAAGTAACAAGAAGAAAAATCTGATGCTAATGGTGATAGGGAATTGGCCAAGTGACGTTAGGGTGGAGGAAAAATTTTTCTTGTGTTTTTATGTTTGACAATGGAAAGGTTATGTGTTTAAGGGTTGATTTATGATTAGAATGTGTATGCTTGAGGTTTAGAGCTTGATTAGAGGTTGAGAATGGAGTCTCTTGAATGTGAATGAGGAAGAAGAAAAAAGCTTGAAGTCTTGAGAGAATTAAAGAACTTTGAGCAACTTTGAGTAAGGAAACTATCAAGTAAGCAAGTGCTAAGACTAAGAGTGTTTGTGTGAACATTTTGGCAATGAAAGAGCATCTATTTATAGGCACGTGAAGGCTGTTTGGCTGCTGCATCATGGCTGGAAATAGAGGGTTTATTTCATTTTTAATTAAAGAAAACTTTAGAAAAAGAATGCTTATATGGTTGTAATAATTTTGTTCATGTATAATGGATGAAAATACTAAAATATGATACTAATGGGAGACATTGTGGCTGATCATTTCATGGCTAAAATGGGTGGGTTTTCTTTTAATTAAACATAACCATAAATAATGAAAAAAAAAAAGCTAAAGAAATGGTGATAAGGTTGGATATGTTTCTTTGTTGAAAAAACCATTAAAATATGATGAAATGGAGCATAAGAGGGCGCTGGTTTCTGATTACATTATGATCAGATTTCTCATTATTTGCAAGTGGTAAAACATGTATTAGATGTCTAATTACTTAGGTAAAAGATTAGGAATTGATAGATTAGTGAAAAATGGTAAAATGTTAAGTGTTTAGGACAAATCAAGACCAGGTAAAAAGAATAATCATATACTAGTAAATAAAGTTAATTTCAAATGAGTTAAAATCAATTTGTAACATAAGTTCTAAATTTAGGATAAGAAAATATAATTGTACTATATTTTACCTAAACGAAATCATAACCTTAAACTTAAAATAATTAATGCTATGAGTTCTTGTGATTAAGGAAAGGAAATTTAATTTTCCCTTAAGCAATCTGAGGCTCTAATTACCTCAAGTAATTATTTTTAACCTTAGGTAATTAATTTTTAACTCAAGGTTAATAAATGAAATCAATTCGAAAAGGATTAGAGCTTAATATCGCTTTAATTACTTAAGTAAACTCATTAAGTATCAACTAGGGCTAAAAAGGTAATTTCACATAAAACTCTCCAGAATTATCTAAACTTTCCAAATATTACTTAGTACAAACATTTCAGGCTTCCTGGGTAATGACGGGTTCAAATATTGTTCAATCTTATGTTAAATTACCGTAGGGGTAAATTGGTAATTTTACATACGTAAAACCGGAGTTAAGATTTTTACCTTAACATCAACCTATCACAAATAATTCCCTTCAAACATAAAACTAACCCTTTGAAGATAGTTGGGATTGACTATCTTTGATTTTGGACAAAAATTACCTCAGGGGCATTTTGGCCATTTTGCACATGAAAAATTGGGATTTGGATTTTCGTACAAATTGCTATCGAGGCCTCATATAATGTTATCCTAATGTTAAAATTTCTAATTAAGGTTTGTTTGACCTCAAATCTTGTGCAAAATTACTTAGGAGCATCTTGGTAGTTTTACACGACGAGCAAAAGTTGGGCGTTACATGTTTTGCTGGCTATTTTAAGATGCCATAAGCATTTGCTTAAGAAACCTGAAGCAATTAGTAAGAATAGCAGATGAACGATGGAAATGGTTCAAGGTAATTTGTTGAAATATTTCCTAATGTTATTCAATTGATGAGCATAATTTGCTTTAGGATTGTATTAATTAATCTTTTCTTTGGATTTTTAGAATTGTTTAGGAGCCTTAGATGGTACCCATATCCCAGTGAATGTTCTTGAAGTTGACAAGCCAAGATACCGAAACGAAGGGTGACATAACCACCAATGTGCTTGGAGTGGTTACCCCAACATGCAATTTATATATGTGACGGAAGCTGGAAGGTTTAAGCTTGATTCTAGGGTATTGCAAGATGCACTATCTCGTAATAATGGGTTTAGTATTCCACAAGGTATTTTATTGAGGATTTAGTGTGTTATCATCCCTCCATTTGATGTTTCATTCATTTATACTAAGTTTCTATATCACATTTAGGTTACTACTACTTGTGTGCTGGATACATGAATTGTGATGGGTTTCTTGCACCTTAGAGGGCGGAGATATCATCTAAGTGTTTTCAATCCACAAAGCCAACCCACTACACCCCTAAGAATTTTTTAATATGAAACATTCACAAGCTAGGAATATTGTAGAAAGAACATTTGGAATATTGAAAGGAAGATGGGGAATTTTAAGAGGGAGGTCCTTTTATCCTATTAAGACATAGGAAAGAATTATAACTGTTTGTTGTCTTTTACATAACCACATTCGAAGGGTGATGACTATGGATCCTGCTGATAATCTAGAAGATCAACATATGTCAAATGATTCGGAACTAGATGGTACATACTCCACCATATTGAGATAAGTGAAGCTTGGGGTAAATGAAGTGATGACCTTGCTCAAGACATGTGGAACCAATGGAGAAGAGGACATCAGGCTTGATGATTGTGCTCATTTATCATATGCCTTGTTTTTTTTTTTTGGAAGGTTTTTTGTATGATTTGATATTTGCAATGTTTATTTCCAGAACTTGACCATATTTAGTGTGATTTCATGATAAATTATATATGTACTTTTAATATTTTCAATTATCAACAATACTTTATAGTTCATGATATCTTAATAATGTGTGATGTATTTATAATTCCACTTAAATAGCAATGGAGATAGCTCACAACTTAATGCAAAGCAAACTAAACGTCAATGGACACCTCAAGAAGATGCCAAGTTAGTTGAATGTCTAGTTGAGCTTGCTACCACTTCATGGAGGTGTGATAATGGCACGTTCAAATCTGGTTATGCAAAACAATTAGAGAAAATGATTAATGAAAAACTTCCTTGATGTGGTCTTAAAGCCAATCCACACATTGAGTCTAGGATCAAGATGTTAAAGAAGCAATACTTTGCTATCATTGAGATGATGGGCACAAGTGGTTTTGGTTAGAATGACAAAGACAAAACGATTGTGGTGGAGAAGCAAATTTTTAAGGAATGGACGAAGGTAGAATCTCAACTTGCTTTGGTTCAAATTTGTATGCTCTAGCATTTTAATATTATTTTGCTTTGTTGTTTTACTTTTGATTTTAGTTACATTCAAATGCAACTGGCCTTTACAACAAGTCATTCCCACATTTTGAGGAGTTAGGATTCGTTTTTGGTAAAGATAAGGCCCACGGAGCCAATGCAGAAGATCAACTAAAGTAGTTGCTACCATGGAATCTAAACTTGAAACGTAGTTGAACGCCTTGCAAGGAGATCAAAACATAGATCCAAGTTGGCAGAACCAAAAGCTGAATTTCAAGATGACTTGAGGTATATATTAAGTTGTCAAATGCCTTTGATCTATGTTGTAAATAGGTTGCTTCGTGTTGCATAAAATTTCCATGACCAATGTAGATGACTATTAGCATATATGCATCATTTTAGTTAATTTTGCAGATAGTATTAAACGCCACGTGTGTGTTTCTATAGTCATTTTGATAATAGATTGTTAGTAAGTTAGTTACTACCGCTCAATTATTAGTTTGTCATTAGCTTGTTTATCGCTCTTTCTTTGCTTGTATATAAACCTTCTATATTAGTTTTACTTCAATGAATCAATCAGTTTGCATCATGATTTGTATACACATGCTTATACTATGGTCTAGACATAACATGTTTTCCATTTTTCTTTACATGGTGAACCTGATAGTTATAGGCTTAAGCTCTAAAACGGTTGAGGTGATAGCTGATTGATAAGGGACATTTATACTAGTTATCTTGCTATCAAACCTTAACTTTTTACATGAGTTTTACTGAATTATTGATGTGGTTAATTAGGGTTTTGATTTATTTCTCGTTGTGTGATTTTGATAAAATCATTGACTATTACATTGATTTTAGGAAATAATTTGTAATTACACCCTATTACATTTAACTTATTTCTTTGAGTATGGTTTTATGTACAGGAATTTTGGATTAAGTACAAAATGTCAAGAACAAAACTAGGAACTCTTTTCATGAAGCTTGTAGCAACGATCAATTTGAGAGAATTCGGGAGCTAAATAGAAGAATTCTTGATCTCATTTGAGCACATTTACAAAAAATATTGTAATGAAAAATCTGTATCTCTTTCTCCAGGGATTAGATTGAGACAAATAAAGATGTTTTGAAAAGCTCAACAAGTCCTCTAAAACTTCTATGTTTAGCTCAAGACCCAATTCTAAGAGTATCTTGATGAAAATTGAGTTGCAAGATTAAAGGTTGCTGATGTCCTGATGTTGTGAACTTGACCTCCAGTTACTATTTAGGTAATATCTGAGCTACAGATATCCAATTGAGGTGATTTTGGTCGCATTGGAAAGCTTATTCAAAGGGCTACAATCCTATTTTAGTGCTAAGAACAAATTCATATGTTTAAGGGGTCAAAACTGACCAACTACATAAAGATGTAAATTCTATCTAGAGTCCAGTGCTCAACAGTACTTGAAAAATAACTTTAAAGAGTGTTACTCACTCCTCAGCGCCAGGCGCTAAAGTGCTCATGTGATGGCGTTTTAACAGTGAATTAATAAGTTTTTGGGCCCTACTTTAGCCTATTCTAGATAACAATATTAAGGGATTGACACAGACTTTTACTCTAATTTTTTACTCACGTTAGGTTACACACTTTAGGTTACTATTATTCTCTCTCTACATCTCTCTTCTCTACTTTTCTCTCTCTTAGGGATTTTATAAGTGAAGGTGTTTTATCTTGGAATTGTGATAAGGATTATTGCTATTATTTTCAGGTTTTCTTTTATCTTTATTATTGTAATCCTCTAGAGATGGAGGAGTAGAAATCTTTACTAGTGCAAGGATTTCTGAATAGATTGGGGTAGTGTTTGAGACCCTTTTTGATATTAAATGCATTGGTTTTCTTAGGGCTGTTTGCTTTGCTGAAAACGGTTTTCATTTTCAGATTTGTGAAAGAAAAACTAAAAAACTAAAACTGAAATTTTAAGTTTTCATTTTTCAGTTTTTCCTTCACAAATTGAAACTGAAAAGTGAAAACTATTTTCAACAAAGCAAACAACCCCTTAATGTTCTCCAGTTTTATTCCTATAATTATTTGTGGTGATTGCTATAATCTTTATTGGAATAACTAAATTAGTGATCATCTTTTAGGGAAACCCTTTGGGCAAAAATTGATAGATCTATTAATTTATGTTTAAGGGAGAACATTAGAATTAACTTTCTATTGGCAGTTAGGCTATAGCAATTGGTTCATTAAATTAATGTGATTTCTAAATAAATTGAGATCTCGTTTATTAGTTATTTGCATTAGTCAAATTCTAGAGGTTAATTGATCACTAGTAGAATTGCCAGTAATTTATTACTAAAAGCCACTAATGAGTTTAATATTTAGTCAATGATAATTAATTTCAAACCCTGGGAATACCTTGCACTAGTTCTTTCTTCATTATTGCTGTTATCTTTTAATTTAAATTGCTTTGCTCTAATTCTCAAAACCCCTAAATTTTCTCAACTAAGTATTGAAGCCTTCTTGAGAGACGATCTAGGTTGTGTCATTTACTACATTTTATGCAATTTAGTATTAAAATAAATTTCTAATTTGAGGAGGTATGCGACAACCTCCATTCACTGGCTTAATCAAAGATATAAAATTTGCATTTCAATAGCATTCTAGCCATATATCGGACTTGGTTTCTTGCTTTAAGGTTAGAGAAGGAGGGAGTTGATAAAAGAACAAAGCTAATGGCACTGTTAAGAGATGTTGATGGCTTGTCTATTGATGAAAGAATGAAGGTTGCCATTATTATTTCAAGGGACAACAGCTTGACTGATATGTTCTTCTCACTTATTACTGGAAGATATATTGGCATTCATTAAAACAATCCTTAACAATTATTCTTAGATTTTAATTTTCTTATTTTAGGACAATCAAGTGGTAATATGTATGAATTTAGCTCTTATGTTGGATTTGAATTGGTACTTAGATTTGATGTATCGTATTTATGGATTATTTTTAAGTTTCAACTTATGTTGTGAAATTGCATCAATTAGTTTATGCTACATATCGTATTTATAGACTTATTGAGTTTCATGTGATTGAAAATTAATTATTTAGTTTAAATTGATGGGGGTATTTAGGAAATTATACTTAATTTTAAGTTTGATGTGATTAGAAATTAATTGTTTAGTTTAAATTGATAGGGGTATTTTAGAAATTATACTTAACTATGAGTTTAATGTGATTAAAAAGTAATTGATTAGTTTAAATTGATAGGGGTATTTTGAGAATTATACTTAATTATGAGTTTAATGTGATTAAAAATTGAATTTTTAGTTTAAATTTGTAGGGGTATTTTGGAAAAAGTATACAATATTCCCAAGAATATTTATGTCAACCAAACATAGGAATAGTTCATTCCTAGGAATATTATGAAAGATTTCTGGGAATTTAACTTGTAAACCAAACATAGGAATAGTTCATTCCTGGAATAATATTTATGAAAATAGTATTCTTGAGAATGTTATTCCAGGAATATAAAATCACTCTGTGAACCACACTCCCCTAAAAGATTTCCCATTGACAACGAGACAAATTCTCTCTAATTGAAGAATGGAAATATGGCAGTGGGCAGAAGGTGTCCAAATTTGAGGAGTCCTCCAAGGTTTCATCCTATATGAAATTGATCCAAATGAAGATTGTAAAGTATTTAGATTTGAATATGGACTTAGAATGACATTAAAAATATGTTTGGTGCTATGGAAAGAGAGAAATGATGCAAGTAGGGCTTCCAAGGCATGGCTCTAAGGCAACCAAAACATGGACAAACCATTAGAGGCTCCAACGAGAGCTTTTCCTTATCCAAGTTCCTGTTGAGTGTCAAGGACAATTCGAAGACAACATTAGAGCAAAGAATTGGGATGAAGAAGAGCATGTAGGAACATTCAACGGGACCATCCCAACTCAAATTTTTGTACCATTTTTACTGTTTTACAAATGGTTAGATTTAAAAAAATTATTATGTTATTTCATATTCACTCCATAAATATCAAGCACTAAGCTTAAAGTACAACGGAAAACATATTAGCTGTTTCAAAAAGTAAATTTCTGAAGTATAGAAAGAGTAACAAAGCAGCCAAAATGATATATCAAAAAATATTAAACTATACAACAAAACAAAGAAAGTAAAGGAGATTAGAGATAAGAAGAAGTGACACAAGTATTTTTATACTAGTTCGGTCAAACTTATCTATATCCAATACTCAACACATGTTGAGGTTTCACTAAACATCTTTCTCAAACTTGAGAAAGAAAAATGGATAGCCTGTACATTAGCCTTCCTAAGCTCTCTCGTGTTACTAGTAGACAACCTCTCCTGTCACAACCTAAGTAGTGATTCACCAAGTCTCGCCAAGCTGAACCTTGAGTAGTTTTGTACTAGCCTCTCCAAGCTAACCCGTAACAAGTAGACAACCCCTAATGTCACATTGAAAGTAGTTATTTACCAGTCTCTCCAAGCTAATCCGAGTAGTCTTTCCCAAGCCTCTCCAAGCTGAACCTCTGACCGAGACAACCTGTCCTGTCACATTGTAAGTAGTCTTTGACTAGCCTCTCCAAGCTAACTCACACTGATCACTATTGGATCAAGGATACAAAAGTTTATATTTGGGTTGCTACTCAAACTAACCTATACTCAAGTTTCCTTAAAATATACATGAATAAACTTAGATAACTTAAATGACTTCTTTCTAACATTTCTTCCTAGGAAGGACATATATCTATTCAAGAACGTAGAAAGAAGATTTTTACGAGTAAGGAATCTAATTACATGATGTGATGAACCTTACTAGATGTGTGGAGAGATTTTCACAAAGTTTCCTCTCTTGTGTATCTCATATCTCTTATTCGTTTAAGCACAACATCTCAATATATAGATGGTCTTCTTTGTGACCGTTGCCCTTAATCAGATCTCCAAGTGACACATGTTAATCATCCATTTGTGTCTTGGAAAAGCAATGTAGAAGATTAGTCTATCTGTTGTCAGAGCTTTTGCAGAAGCCTTATAAGATTGAGGTTTTGATGTTACTTCAGAAACTACTCTTACTTTCTAAACGTGGTTTTTGAACTCTTTCTTCTAGAAGTTGAGGTTGTTGATCAAGTTAGCAGAAGATATGACTCGCTAGTTTGAAACTGGTTTTGACTTTAAATTTGAATTTTAAAAATTCAAATTTTCTCCTTTTCCAGGTAACGTTCAATGCTCCATAGTGAAGTGAGTTTTCTAAGTGTGGAATCAGTTCCTTGATGAATCTTCGATCTTTAGATCTTCAATACAACTTTTATGATTCTGAAAGATTTGAGATCAAGATGATTAAAGCTAGTAGAACACACTGGCTTCAGCGTTTGATGGATATCTTCATTTTAGGTGTACTTTCTAAAGTCTTATGCTACTTTTTGAAGTCCCAGATCTTGGTTTCTTGTACTTGTCTTGATATCTTTTTATCCGTAAGGCATGTATGCATACTTTGAGTGATATAATATTCACATCTATTAAGTTCAATCTCTTTATATAAGATAAATCATGTTTACACATGCAAAGTGAAATTATTCTCGCTTTAAGTTCTGTGTTATGCAATCCAAAATAACCTGTATGCTATGTCAAGAAACTTATGGAAAACATTAGTCGTTTTCAAAATATTTTCTTTAAATTGGCTTTGTTGTCACTTAAAACATATTACTTTGAAGCTTTCTGAAGGGTTCTACAGCAAACAATCTCCCCTTTTTTATGATAACAAACCAATTTGAAGAAAATCTTTTGAAGAGATGTTGAAAGAAATAGAATTGAATATGTCATGATAAAAGCTATTCTTTCAAAACATCGTAAGCTGTAACATTCAGGAAGTTCTTTTCTTAAGGCATGATATGGGTAGTTTCTCAAACATTTTAAAGCCTTAAGTAACTTAGATCATAACTGATTTTGTTGTTTATGAAAATTCTGAATTTACTAGAGTACTTTCTAGATACATCATAGTAGTAATGAGCCAGATTTTCGTTTAAGCCTTTTTAACACAACTAGCTTGATTTCAGTTATTTGAAAAAACTTTATGAAGTAAGCATGCTTGAAAAGAAAACAAGTAATACTTGTGATATTATTATCTTGATTAAACCTTATTCATCACAGCTTTATCCAAACGAAATTTTTGAAAACTAATGCTCAAAGCATATGACAATCTTTAACAGAGCATGCATGATCAAAAGAAGAAAACCTGATGCTTATGTAGTTTCTTATGCTCAAAAACCTTGATATAGATATACCAACATATTACAAGTGCATTTTCTGAAGCTCATCAGGATCAATCCCAAATTTTATTAAAGTAAAGCATAAAAGAGCCTTTTGATTATGAGCAGTGAAACTTTTCTCAAAAGTATCAAAGCATGAAAGAAACCAATTTTTTATAGAAAGAAACTTAAAAAAAATGCTCATGCTTTTTGTGAAACCAACTCACTGATCAGACATAACACATTATATGCCATATAAGCACAGTACACTTTGAGAGTTCTGAAGCTCATAAACTTATCTCAGTTTATCAAAAACATATAGGAGCAAATTTCTAGGTCTTGTCAGAAACTATTCACAACTAAATTTTGATCAAGTTATACAAAACTTTTAAGACCTTCTCATATGTTTGATAGAGAGAATGTGTTTCATAAAAAGATTTAAATACATTATACACATCAAAGCACATCAAATAGACACGAGCATCAGAGCAACAAAAGAATGATTTTGTGCTCTTAAAGGATACTTCTCAATGCTAATCTCAAAAACATAAATGAGCTAAATATCTTAGCGTGCTAAGACCACACACATAAGAGATAAAAAGCAAACATCTATCAGCAAAATATATGATTAGCTAAGGATAAGCAAGCATCGATATGTATCAGAGCTTTAAAGGAAACAACGTTTAAGAGATATGTATCAAAGCACAAGCTTGATATATAAAAAGAATTTTATAAGTTAAGATAAAATGTCAAAACACAAAAAGAACTAAACAACGAAGAATATGCATGCTTAACAAAAAAATTCTGAGCTCCCCCTTAGCATATACTCCCCTGAATTCCATAGCATTTGATTTTCTTCATCTCTTTTCTTCTCCCCTTTTAACATCATCAAAAAGGAGGTGTGCTAAAAATCGAGACATCATCTTCATCTTCATCATTTCAGCTCTTGTAGAATCTCTTGGTTGGTCTGAAGAATCTAAGCTCAAGTTCTTCTTGTCTAAGCTAGGCCCTGTGCTCTATGATAGTTGCCTTAAGCCGATCCTGCTGGAGGCAATCTCTTAGATGGCACAGGATGATCTGATTGATTGAGAGCTTCCTGGAGACTGGTTGAAGGCAGATGACAGGTGAATGGGTGTTGATGATGAAGCAGTTTAGGAGAAGGCTCAGGAATATAGGGGTATAGTCTCCCAGATTAGGCGATTCAACCTATATATTAGTATGTACAAGAGGGCAGGAGGTGGAGAAAATGACATGCAAGCATCAGAGGCAGGGGCAAAAGTAGGGTTGGGATAGGGCAGCAATAACTTCAAACATCTAGTTGAGGTGGAAGCGCAACTTCTTCACCAAGAAGAGCAAGCATCTGATGCTCTATCCTTTCTTCTTTATCTGAGTGATGCAGATGGAAGGAGGAGGTTGTGGCACCATAAGGATAAGAGCATATATTGATTTGTGGGCTTTCTCTCCTGGTTCTTCAACTATGGGCTCGAGGAATAACTCTTCAAGACTTGGCTCTATTAGAGACTCCTCAGTGTGGAGCCAGGTCTGAATGCAGCACCTAGCAGGCCTTCTTCTTCTTCTTGATGAGGATGTTTTTTCTAGTCCTCCTTCTTCTGTGTCTTCTTCATCCTCATCAGAGTTACCAACAATAATTTTATAGGCAACCTCTTCATATTTTACAACTTCTTTACTTAGTAAGGAGATTCTAGACTTATATATAGGCATTTGTTTGCATTTGAGCCAAACCTCTTTTCTCCTGATGATTTTTAGGTTTGACCGCAGAGCTTCTTGAGAAGTAGACTCCTATTTTATTTTTCTCGTTCTTTCTTCAAAGCAATGAAGCGAGTGGCTTCCTCCTCTTCCTCCTCGAGTTCTTAGGCTCGCTTTCTATGAGCATTAGCTTCCTTTTTCTTTGGCCTTTTTCTTTTTGCGACTCAACCTTTGGGAGGCTTTTCTAGATAGATCACCTTTGTCTGGGGACTTTTCCTTGTTGGTTCAATTCCTGAGATGGTGGACTTTTTCCTTGATGTTTTCAAAGAGGAAGGTGTGAATACCATTCCTTCCATGTATTCATACCCTTCTGTAACTAGAGGAAGACGCGGGTGCTAGAAGATACGGGACACTAGTGTTTTCCATTTCTCTTTTGAAGTGGCACTGATCATGTAGTCCAGGATGAGTCTTGGCAAGTTCATTTTCCTCTTTGCCATCAGCAGTATAGGAGCATATAGTCCATGCCAACTAGCGCATCTGAGCTTCCTATACGGCGTAGAATGGAGAATCGTACCACAATATATGCTTTCCCAACCTTAGCACTTAGCATAGTAGTAGTGATTTCACTTGGCTTGTGAATAATGGAATCAGTAAGGTACCTAGACACGTCTCCTTCATTTATCCCTAGGGAATAAGCCCAATTTCAGGGGAGCTCCGATAATTCCAATATTTGATGCCTTGATGATCTTAGAGAGTTTTGAAGGAGTGATTTTGATGGCACGTCTCTTATCATAGTTCTCAAGGATGAAACGGAGTTTCCCTTGAGATGAGAGTAGAAGGCAGTAACCAGTCTTGGAAAGACTTGATCATTAATTTCCAAGAACTCTTCCCACTTTTGAAATGCAAAGACTTCATCAAGAACTGATATTTCTTCACGAAGATCTTTTCTTAATGACTTCCCAGGTTCCATTTTTCTTGATGCAAAGTGCTTTTCATAGTGATCATGCATTTGTGGATCATCGTACATATGAAAAGAAACTTTCAGCAAACTAGTCGTGATTTTTCCTTCAGCCATTTTAGAGATATTTGAGAGACAAGGTAAGAAAAGATTAAGTCTTGAAGTTGATAAGAGGTAAGAAATGGAAGGAGTTTGTATGAGATGGAGACCAGTTTAGGTTGAGATAAAGGCTTGAGAAAAGGAGGTTGTGGTTCCAGAGAGATATGTGACGATGAAATGGTTGAGGGTATGTGTTTGAGGATGAGGATGAAGGTAAAATGGTGATGTTTGAGGAGTGGGGCTTATTTAAGAGATATGACATTCTGAAGGTGAGGTAATGGGAGAGAAAACCTAAAAGTGGGAATTATCCTGCCTTTTTCATCCATTTAGAAAGAGAGGTTTCTGACACTAGAGATTACTTTCTAAAGGGCTTATTTTCTGAGCTTCACGATTCACTTTCTAACCCATCGAAGACACTCCACATACTTATCATAAGCTTATGACCCCATATAAACTTCATTTTTTGACCCCCTCTCTTTTTTTTTGATCAACCTATCTTCTTTTTGAACTAGTAGACAAAGAATCTGATCTTCAATATGATTCATGATCTTGCTGATAAACCAACCAATAAGCTGATCTTGCACACTGCCCTTGTGATCTTCCAACTAATTTACTATTCTTACACATGATGTCTGAACATATAAACTAATGATTTTGCTCGGTCTTTTAGTTTGGAGCTAAGAAGGAAGGATGCCCAGAGATATACATGTGTGAATGCTTATGCAGATTTAAAATCATGAGTTTAAAAAACTTTTTCAAGACACAAAAATGATCTGAGCTAATGATTTTGTTAATATCTTTAGTATTCACAACCATTAACTCAATATCTCCTTTTAGAATGGATCACGGATAAAAAGGTTATAACAACAGGACCTTGAATCAAGAGTGCTGAAAAGGATTCTTAACAAGATAAATAACACTTATATTACCAGAGACAAAGACGTTGAAGTACCTCAAGAGATAATCTTCCAGCTGATTCCTTATCCACACATCTGGGTGCAATCAACTTCAGCAGATATATATCGTCCTCGCGAGAGAGCCATTTGTATTCTGCTTTTTACATGACCAGTGGTCAAACTTTTTCAAATGAAGCAACAACAACTAGTACTATTTCTCTCAACTCTGTTTCTAGTGAAGTCATCATCTCAAAGACCTAGTGTAATCAAACTTGCTTTGTTCCTCATGACATTGCCAAAACCATTGAATGTGTTCTTGAACATCTCCTTTATGCTATGATGAAATTTCATTCTATAAGCAGACTTTGACTTTTTCGAACTAGAACGCTTCTTTTACAAAGCATCCACCCAACTTTGATTAACTCAAAGCTTCTCTACAACATTTAGGCTCAATGGTGGAGATGAAAGCATAGTTGATATATATATATATATATATATATATATATATATATATATATATATATATCTATGGGATGATCTGGTTTTCATACCCTTGAAAAAATTTCAATGAACTTTGTCTTGAGAGGTTGTCTTTAGGTTAGAAACTCCCTTGTAGTTTCTATATCATTTAGATTCCTCAGCTTCTCTTTTATCTTCAATTTGCTCATCTTTGTATCCAGAAATGTTACTTTTTGAATGCTTTGAGGTTCTGAGCATGCTTTTTGAAGAGTTGATGTTCTAGAGCTTACTTTTTGAAGATATTGCTTTCATCTAATTTCAGAGGCATCCTTGAGACACATTTTCTCAAGACATTCCTCCAATTCTTTTTGAAAACATTAGCAAAGATTTCTTAAGCTCATTCATCATCTAGCTTGAGTCATTTGAGGATCTTAGGCTTTGAGCTTCTAATCCACTCCCTGGTTTAGGATAAGTATTTGGTGTAGTCAAAGGTTTGTTTGTTCCTTATCACTTCAACCATTTGACCCATTTCACCTGTAATAGAATAGTTTTTTATTTTGGTACCCAGACTTTCTTGGGTCCTTTTGGTTAGTTTTCAAGAAAAAGATTTCCTAACCTTTTCAATGAATTTCTTTTCAAGAATTATTTGTCAGGTGGATGTCTCTTCTTGTGGCAGAGAGTGCAAGAAACAAAGTTTCCAGATCTTAGATGAGGTTGCATTATTTTTTCTTTTATTTCCTCTTCATATCCCAAACTTGTTTTCTAAAAGTATGACCTCTGACCTTTTGCATAAAAGCAAGGATTTTGAACCATATATATATAATTGTTCTGGTCAAATATTCAAAAGCAGTGAAGTTTTCTCAAGTTTAGAGACAGCTTTCTGAGACTATTGCTTATACACTACTTAGGATATATTCAACTTCAAACCTATAATATTAGATTCAGAAGCAACCTTCTGAAGTAACACTTTCAGGATGAGATTTTTAGAGAAAGAAGTCTGAGAAATTTCCAGCAACTCATCGTATAGTGCAAGTAGAGAAAATATGAGATATCGAGTTCAAATACTCTTACCTTGCATTTTTCTATTGATGTGCACTCATGCCATGAAGTATAGATTTGTGACATCTTCTAGCTCATCATGACTTTCTGACATATTCTTTATATTTCAGAGATGCTCTAGGTAGCTAGCAAGCTCTTCTTCTTGAATGTGAAAACTTTTTAGTGATATCAAGAGCTTGGGACAAAAGGGTTCAAAAAGGTCCTTATCTTAGATAACTAGTTACTCTTTTCAATATATTCTTTATCATTTTTGTCTTTCCTGAGATTGATGTCTCTTCCTTTCTTGGCTTAGCCTTTTCAGGCTTTTAACATCTGGTTCATAAACATAGAGATCTCTTCTCTATATTTTCAATCTCAGATATTTCATCAGATACATCCTCTTCGTTTAAGGTTTCAACAACTTCCATTGCATATAGCTTTACTTTGCTTTGATGTGTTTACTTCAAGAACAAAGAACATACTCTTCTTTGAGTTCATCATGTATCAAGAACTTGATTTCATGGATATTGAGAGATCCAAAAGAGTATTCTTGACAAGAGTTTGAAGAACTTGATTTCATGGCTATTACTTTGATAGTCATCTTTCTTGAAAGCTTTCCACCATTTTCTAAGCATTTCTGAGTTAGAATACTTTTCATCAAAATCTTCAAGCAGCATGTGCAATTATTCCATATATCCTTTGCTTAGCCAAACCTAGAGTCTCATAAGAGAAAGATTGTTAGTTGGTAAAGTGATCTTTCGTAGATCCATGCTATTCTTTTCCTCGGATCTTTATCCTTAAGTCGTTAGACTGCTAACCCCTCAAAGGCCTTGCTTTGATACCACATGTAGGTATAAAAGTGCACGAGAAGGGGGTTGAATCGTGCTTTGCTCCTTTTCGCATCTAAAACATTTAAAGAAATTCTATCAAGCACTAAGCTTGAAGTGCAGTGGAAAACATATTAGCTGTTTCATAAAGTAGATTTCTGAAGCATAGAAAGAGTAACAAAACAACCAAAATGATATATCAAAAAATATTAAATTATACAACAAAACAAATAAAGTAAAAGAGATCAGGGATAAGAAAAAGTAACACAAATATTTTTATACTGGTTTGGCCAAACCTACCTACATCCAGTACTCAACACACGTTGAGGTTCCACTAAACATCTTTCTCAAACTAAAGAAAGAAAAATGGATAGTCTTTACATTAGCCTTCCCAAGCTCTCTCGTGTGACCGTAGACAATCCCTCCTGTCATAACCTAAGTAGTGATTCACCAGCCTTTCCAAGCTAATCCTGTGACAAGTAGACAACCTTTAATGTCACGTTAAAAGTAGTTATTCACCAACCTCTCCAAGCTAAACCGAGTAGTCTTTCCCAATCTTTCCAAGCTAAACCCGTGACCATAGACAACTTCTACTATCACATTGAAAGTAGTTATTCACCAGCCTCTCCAAGCTAAACGAGTAATCTTTCCCTAGCTTCTCCAAGCTAAACCCATGACCATGACAACCTTTCCTGTCACGTTGAAAGTAGTTATTCACTAGCCTCTCCAAGATGAACCAAGTAGTCTTTCCCTCTCCAAGCTGACCGTGACGGTGGACAACCTGTACCTGTCACGTTGTAAGTAGTTTTTGACTAGCCTCTCCAAGTTAACTCACACTGATCACTATTGGATCAAGGATACAAAGGTTTGTGTTTGGGTTGCCACTCAAACTAAACTACACTCAAGTTTCCTTAAAATATACATAAATAACCTAGATAACTTGAATGACTTCTTTCTAACATTTCTTCCTAGGAAGAACATATATTTATTCAAGAATATAGAAACAAGATTTTTATAAGTAAGGAATTTGATTATATGATGTGATGAACCTTACTGGACTTGTGGAGAGATTTTCACAAAGTTTCCTCTCTTGTATAGCTCATATCTCTTATTCATTTAAGCACAACATCTCAATTTATAGATGGTCTTCCTTATGACAGTTGCCCTTGATCAGATCTCCAAGTGACACGTGTTGATCATCCATTTGTGTCTTGGAAAAGCAATAAAAAAGTAGCCTGTTTATCAAGGCTTTTGTAGAAGTATTGTGAGATTGAGGTTTCTGATGTTACTTCAAAAACTACTCTTACTTTCTAACGTAGTTTCTAAACTCTTGCTTCTAGAAGCTAAGGTTGTTGACCAAGTTGGCAGAAGATGACTCGCTAGTTTGAAATTGGTTTTAACTTTAAATTTGAATTTCAAAAATTCAAATTTCCCTCCTTTTCTAGTAACGTTTAACGCTCCACAATGAAGTGAGCTTTCTAAAGTGCAGAATCAGTTCTTTGATGAATCTTCGGTCTTAGATCTTCAATCCAACTTTTATGATTTTGAAAAATTTGTGATCACGAAGATTGAAGCTATTAGAACACATTGGCTTCAGCTTTTGATGGATATCTTCATTTTAGGTGTACTTTCTGAAGTCCCAGATCTTGATTTCTTGTACTTGTCTTGATATCTTTTTATCCGTAAGGCCTTGCATGATATAATATTCACTTCTATTAAGTTCAATCTCTTTATATAAGATAAATCATGTTTGCACATGCAAAGTGAAATTATTCTTGCTTTAAGTCCGCGTTAAATTGAAAATAACCTATGCTATGTCAAGAAACTCAAGGAAGACATTAGTCATTCTTTAAAATATATTCTTTAAATTGGTTTTGTTGTCACTCAAAACATATTACTTTGAAGCTTTCTGAAGGTTTCTGAGCTAACACCTCCCTCTTCTCTCTACTAACTAGGATGGCGTCCTTCCTAAGGCTGAAGAAAGACTTCTTCAACATCTCTTTGCCACTATAGGCCAAAATTCATGGGCAATGATAAAACCAAAGCCTACCAAGCCACATATAGAATTAGTTCCCTATATCCTAATATCAATCCTTCAAGATTACATCATAATGGGTTTCATCTCATATACCCATTTACTTAAAAGACTCATATTATGATCTATTTTCTTTGTCACTATCATCATAATTAACTTTCATTTAATCATGTTTTAAACCAATTCATAAAAAAGGATCCAAAACAAGGTACTTGTATTTTAAATAATTAAACATTGGTTGCATTGTTTGATTTTGGAGCCATTTATTTATTTATTCTTTTAACTCTTGCTGATAAGCTTGATCTTCCTACGTTCAGCTTACCTTATAACCCGATTGTATTAGCCCATTAGAAGTGGACTATTGACCTATTTGGTAGATATCATTAGAATAATATTTTGACCAAAAATGAGTGTCTTCTTATAATTTGATGTGATGGTGGATTTTAATTAATAATCAAATGGTTATAAAGTTTGTAATTTTAGATGTCAAAATATCATACCATATCATTAACATACCTAAAAAATCTTGTATTAATAATTTGGGATTTTAATTATCAAATTTATAATAGCAAAATAATTGAAAACCGTCATTATTAATATCATTTCCCAATATTCTCTACCAACGTTTTCGGGATTTATTGATTATAACTTTTCAAGCATCCTATTAGTATTTACAAAAGTGGGTGCAGACATGAGATGGCTATACCGAAAGAGAAATGAATGCTGTTAATTTGAGAGCAAGATAAAATACATATTATTTGTCATTTAATAATTAATTGATATATTAGTTATTATATTAAAAAATTTGAAAAAAAAGAAATAATGATAATCCACAACATCAATATATCAATTAATGAATGTATTATATTATTTGTACACATGTGAAACGTATTAGTTGCACCATTCTAATTGGATGAGTTGAGTTGTCATGATAATTGGATGGGAGTGTAAATCAATAAAGTGTCCTATATACACTATGATTACAAGAGTTATGTTATAGGAAGAATAAAATTACACAACAAATACACATCATATATCTTATTACATTAGATACGATGAGTGAGTGGAATGAGTGGAAGCACATTATATCTAATGGTGATAAGATATGTGGTGTATATTTATTATATAATTTTATTATTCCATAACTTTACTTATTATTACAAATACTAACATTTTTCTTAATGAATTGAACAGAATATTACTTTAATAGCATCTAAAAATTTTTCCTTGCTACTAACAGTTTTTTTTTTGATTGGGTTGCTACTAACAGTTTTAAAACATTATTTCGATAGCTTGAATACATTCGTGGAGTTTTAGATGAAGCCAAGTGTCATATTGTACCATAAAAAACAACATTCTCACCTGAAAGATACACTACCGAAAAAATACACACTGGATTTATCTCATTTGGATAAGAAACATAAAATGAGGAAGTGAAACAAGAATTTGCCATAGGATTGCATGGATGAGTTCACAAAAGTGGTCCCTACTTAACCAGGCACACGATGCAATTGTACCTGTCCTGTGGCTTCAGGCATTGAGGACATCGCCAGATTTAACTTAAAAAACATAGTTTCTCACGAACCTGGTACGCCATCTCCGCCCCCAACCACCCCTCTCTTTTCTTTATATTCACTCCATTCTCTATTCTTCTCCTTCTTCTCTGTGTGTGTGTGCGTGTGTATGTGTCACTGCCACCCATTTCCTTGCTCAACTCTCTCTCTCTCTCTCTCTGTTGTTCTTCATGGCTCCAGCTTTGGAAGCCCAAGCTCCACAAGGTGAAGAGACTGTGGCCCAGAATAGCAACTTCTTGAGCAATGTCAATGATGCTGCACACAGATCCAAGGTCACTGTTATTGGCAGTGGAAACTGGGGCAGTGTTGCTTCTAAGCTTATTGCTTCCAACACCCTCAGGCTGAGCTCATTCCATGGTATTATTTTTATTCCCTTGTGAATTCCTCTGTTCTCTTTGTGTTTTAAGCATGTTAAGTCATATGCCTACAAAAAGTTGCGAGTAAGTAACATTTTTTAGTGCTAACATTTTCAGTTTGAAATCAATTTATTCCTAATCTAATAATTTTTTTTACATTAATTTAGTCATAATATTTTTAATATCCACGTCAATTCAATCCTAATATATTTTTTTTTATTTCGCCGTCAATTTAGTTATTCTGGTAAAATGAAGATCCAATAAAATAACTAAATTGATTTCAAAATAAAAAATATAATGACTTAATTGATGTTAAAAGTTTTGTTGGAAAAAATTGATGTCAAATTGCAATTGTTAGGACCAAAATGGTTATTAACTCAAAAATTGTGGATGAGGTTCTGCTGCTGTGTGTTTTTTTGACAAGTTAGAAGTTGTAACATGGTGCTAAAATGCTAAAGTGAATTTGGACTATTTTCCTTTAGAATCTTGGATTTCCTATTTTGATGAATCATCTGATGAATTCAGATGAAGTGAGGATGTGGGTTTATGAGGAGACATTACCATGTGGCGAGAAGCTCACAGATGCCATCAATCGAACCAATGTAAGGACTAGCCATGTCTGTGATTCTCGCTGTGTCTAATATTTTTCAATGTTTCTTAGCTATTTCATTTGGTAGGAAAATGTCAAATATCTCCCTGGAATCAAGCTTGGCAAAAATGTTGTTGCAGATCCAGACCTTGAAAATGCAGGCATTAATCTTTTTTCTCTGACTATTATTTTCAGTGTTTTATAAATTACAATTTTATTTAGAAAATAAAATAAATAAAAGTTATACCAAAAGAATCAGATTATTAAATAGCAAAAGGTAAAATAGGTTTTTTAATCCCTTACCTTTACTTTATTTTTCAATTTGGTCCCTTACTTTTGTTTCTTCCCTAAGTTGGTCTCTTATGTTTCAAATCATTCCAATTTGGTCCAAACACACTGTTCCATCACATAACTGATGAGTAATACTGATACGGAACAAACGGTGCTAATTAACGTGGCACACACACGAATTTCATATAGAATGTGTTATGTCATCATTTTCCATCAATTATAGGACAGAACAATGAGTTGAGACCAAAATGAAAAAACTGATTAAAGGTAAGTGACCAAAAAGTCTATTTTGCCATAGAGAAATGGATACTATATGTCATTTTTACTTCTAGAGGGGGGTTTTGGGTCAAATTGTGTGCTGTTCTGATTGGGTAATTATGCAGTGAGGGATGCCAACATGTTAGTCTTTGTGACTCCACATCAATTTATGGAAGGAATATGCAAAAGGCTTGTTGGGAAAATAAGAACAGATGCTGAGGCTATTTCCCTTGTCAAAGGGATGGAGGTCAAGATGGAAGGCCCATGCATGATCTCTAGTCTCATCTCTCAGATACTGGGAATCAATTGTTCTGTTTTAATGGGGGCCAACATAGCAAATGAGGTTAATTAGAAGAATTCTGATTATTTTTCTTTAAAAAAAATTCTGAGCCAGCACCATTGTATCTTTTGCTATCCTAATGAACACTGTTTGTACAGATAGCTGTAGAGAAGTTTAGTGAAGCAACTGTTGGATACAGGCACAACAAAGAAGTCGCGGAGAGATGGGTTCAGTTGTTTTATACTTCCTATTTTATTGTTACAGCTGTGAGTGCAGCACATCCTTTAATTGATGATCAACAAATTGATGAAAAACTTGCCACAAGTGATGCTGAACGAAACTGAGGAATTTGCTTATAGTAATTAATAACACAAAGAAATATTGTCATGACAGATTCACATGATCATGAGTACTTTAAAACTTGTAAAACATTGAGATATTCTTTGTGCTGAAAATTTTGGTATCTATATAATAAATAGGTCCAAGATGTTGAAGGAGTTGAACTGTGTGGAACTCTGAAAAATGTTGTGGCCCTAGCAGCAGGTTTGTTGTACAGTACCTGAAGTTTGTTATCTCTCTATTAACTGTTTGTGAATAATCAAGGAATGATATACAAATGAACAGGCTTTGTTGATGGCCTGGAGATGGGAAACAATACAAAAGTAGGTCTATAGGAGATTTTGTTGAAGTTTTCATTTATTGAAAATGATATTTATCTTGTGTCTTACTTTTGGTTCTCTATCATGTATAGGCTGCAATCATGCGACTTGGTCTTAGAGAGATGAAGGCATTTTCGAAGTTGTTGTTTCCATCCGTTAAGGACAGCACATTTTTCGAGAGCTGTGGTGTAGCAGACCTTATCACAACATGCTGTAAGGAAGCTACTTAACTTCAGCCTAGTTTTCATTGCATATCTTGGTTTCATTTCAACCATATTATTCATGCAGTGGGTGGTAGAAACAGGAAAGTTGCTGAGGCCTATGCAAAGAATGAGGGCAAGAGGTAGTTTTGTATTTCATTCTCTCCGGTAACTACTACTTGGGAAAGAAAAAGGAAACGGTTGATCTAGTATTTCTGGTTTTTTGTTCTTTTCCGCAGGTCTTTTGATGACCTTGAAGCAGAGATGCTGCAAGGCCAGAAATTGCAGGTACATACATGAAACAGACTGTAGCAAACAGTATAATGTTTTCTCTGAAAATGACATACTGGATAATCTTAGACACGGACATCTTTGAAGATATACACACAGTGCTAATCGGTTAAATTCAAGAGTAGCAAAGTGAAAATCAAAGATCAGTAGCTTATTCGTGCATGGAATATGAGCTTCCTGTCTTTGTCCATAACCCAGACTAATACACAAAGAAAGCTAGTTTATATTTCCGCATTAGTGGAAAGTTTTTCCAATCACAAAGTAAATCATAAAATTCTTCTTACTAGAAAAAAAAATTTAGTTTTTGATCAAATTGAATCTTGATAAATCCAACAATTAAAGCACCAGTAGTGGTTTATGTGTTCTTGATTTCTGTGTCTTATTTATCTAACTTTCTTGCGATAAGGGCGTCTCGACTGCAAGAGAGGTCTATGAGGTTCTTGGCCATCGCGGATGGCTAGAGTTGTTTCCTCTCTTCTCGACAGTCCATGAGATAAGCAGTGGCCAGCTTCCACCATCAGCTATAGTTGAATACAGTGAGAAGCAAGTAAGATCCTTCTAATTCAAGGTGCTGGAGATAGTATTTGTTGTCTAAATACAGTTCCAACAATATACAAACGCCATGCTTTAGCTGCACTACTGTGGAAAGCCTTGGTGATTTGGTTGCTTCTTCCTTTATTACAAAATCTCACACCAACAAGGAACTTGTCTGTGGTTGAAGATCAGCATATATTAGGAAGCTTGGTAGCTGTTGCCTTTGAATGCCAAGGAAGTTAACTCTTATATGAAATTCTTTTTATGTTATCTTCTTCCACCGCAAGTAATACATGCAACAGTTCTTATATACAATGAAGAAGTAATTTGATTTTCTCTATTGATTGCCTTTTCCCATTTTTTGGGAACCTATTAACTGATCTATTTGTTTTAATCCCAATTTGGATAAGGAAAATGCATGTTCTATAAGATTTCAACACTCCAGGTTGTATATGTTGTAGGATTCCCATGGCTGAGATTAATTCCCCTTTCCCCTCTTCTTTGTCTTTTATTTGTTTGACTGCACTACAAATTATATTATATTACTCAATTCTAAATATTATCAATAATATATGAAAAACTTAATATATAAGATGGTTTATATGAAAAACTTATATTATTCAATTCTATATATATGATCAATTTCTAAAAAATTATATTTTTTATTTTCTATATGAAATTCATAATATTATATATAGTTACATTTCATATACTTTCTCTGTTACTACACACGTGTTGCCATTTTTACAACTATTTAAACCCACTATAAAATTATCAGAATTGGTAATCATTATATGAATTGCTTTAATATTTCACATATATCCATTCACTAAAAAAAATATGAAACAAATGGTAAAAAAAAAAATTAAGATATAGTATTTGAAAAATTTATTATTTAATGAAAGGCAGACAGATTATATTGGTTCATTTATACAAAAGGACACTACCACAGCAAAAGAAATTAAATTACTTTGAGAACATAAAATATTGTATTATTTTATATTAGCAGTTAAACATGAGTAATTTTTTGTCACAAAATGTATAAAAATATTTCACTAAGATATAATTTTTAATTAATTATGAAAATTTAAATGTATTGATAGAATGATCTGCCAAATTTGGACAATGACATATATTAAGAAAAGTAATAAATAATATGGTAATAGAGTACTCTTATATAAAATTATAGTGTATGGATTAATATACTTTAATAATTATTAATTATGGAGCATATAAAAAGATTAGAAAGAAAATGTCACACTAATGGTTATTAATTACTTAAGGGCACTATTGAAACAAAAAAATTATACTTTATTGGAATGTGAAATTGATGGATATTCTAAAAGATAATTTTATCTAAAAGTTGATAAATATTCTAAAAGGGAAGGAGTGGCATTTTAGTGTGAATACTAAGAGAATAGTTGTAAAGATAAAGAATTTAGCTAAAAATTTATCAAGTAAAGGCAAAAAATTATATATATTTTTACATCTCACAAAAACCTAACACGACATGGTAGCAAAATTAAATTATATTTGAGAATTGTAAATATTGTATTAATATTTATTATGAAAATAAATATATAAGATTCTTCACTTAGATACATATTGTTTAGTTTGTCAAAGTTTGAATGTATCATAGAGTTACAATTTATATGTGACTTACTTGTATGTATAATTTTTTGTAGGGTTTAGTGTAAATATCAAGAGAAAAATTATGTCAAAGTGAAAGGGGGACAACTTGCACATGTTCCAAAGTTTAGAAAAGTATATTACACCTACTATTATCAAAATGTACAATTGTGAAAATTCAAGAGTCAATTTATACATTTTTAAAGTTTATAGATTAAAGTGTACATGGCCTATGATTCAGAAAAATAAAATACAATTTCCCCGTTTTTTTAAATAATGCTTTATAATCAATTAAAATATGCATGTAATTTTGCTAAATATCCATTATACAAAGTACCTTTTTTTTCGCTGCTATGCAAATTACCTTTTTAATTAGTATAAATATTTTCTTAAATTTTTTATTGTTGTAATTATTAAATATATAATGTTATTAAAATCATATTATTTTGTGAATTGACATGCTAATATTAATCTATATGATTAATATTTAAGAACCATTAATAGGAAAGTTTAATAAGATAATGACATTTGGAACCTTAATTATGCTTCCCTCCAAATTCTAATCCTATTTTTACATAAAAAGAATAATTTTTTAAAATGAATTTGAACATCTTTTCACTCCACTTAATTTATGAGATTATTCTTTCACTTTACTAATTTAATAGCCTTTATTATAGGAATAACTTTTCAATATATATCAAATTATATTTACATTGTCTATTCTTCTATAGTTTTATTTAGAGAACTGGTCAACTTATAATTCATTCATCATTATATATAAAAACTTAATTTAAATAAATAAATTATTCTTAGGGTTAAAAAATTAATAAAATTTTTCACATTTTCAAGTAGAACGTTGAAAATATTATGAATATCATTTTTAAATTTTAAACTTGAATAATAAATCATTGTTTTATTTTAAATTGTATTTATAGTTTGTAGTTTTTCTTAATCATTGTAGCTAATCCACTTCCAACTTTAAGAATAGCTGTTTATCTTCAAAGAGAACCCCTTATATTAGGAATTAAGCAGTCGTAACATTTTGATTTTGGATAAAAGAGTTTAAATAAAAAAAAACTTCTTTTGTAAAGTTTATTATGTAATAATTGCTTAATAATTTTTTTAGATTTGATTTCAAAATTTGTTACTACTTATACTATGACACTTGTTGTGGCATGATTGCAACTAGAGAGCCAAACAACAATGTTATTGCGTATTCTTTTTTATGGTGATTGAATTTAACAAAGGTACTAAAGTCTTAATTCTTTCAATTTAAGAATTTTATCTAATTTGAAAAATTACTGTATTATAAGGCTAAAGATAAAGAAGAAAAAATAATAATTTTTATCTATTAAGTTATTTTGTTGTCATTTAAAAATTAAAAATAATTATACTTATAAATTGAATTAAACTTTTATAAATTTGTTTAGTTGAATTTTTCTTGAAAATTAATTTATTACTCTCCTTCATAAAAGAAAGGGAAAGGAAAATAAATTACTTTTTTTTAAGTTCTTATAATTTTATAATAAGTTGTTAATGTAGAATAAATTTCTAGAAAACCTTTTTAAAATCCTATATTTTTCTCAAATTAAAATTTGAAAATTATACTTTTCATTTTTAAAATATATTCATTTCTCATTTCACATTTTTCTAGTTTTTCATTATTTTAAGTTATTCTATGCAACCATTGTTTAATTATAACCTATCAAAATAAAAGAATTTTTATAATATAAATTTATATTTTTTGTTATACCTATATAGGAGGATCCATACATTCACACCGGCATAAGACTTGGCACACTTACACTTTTAATAACTTTTAATAGAATATAGTTTTTATCAATCTAATCATTGAATTATAACTACATAATATTGATTGATGTTTGTGTTAAATTTCAAACAAATCGGACACATATAAGGTTATAAGCAAACAATTCTTATTTACATATATTTATGAGGTATTTATTACGTTGATTTATATATATATATATATCAAATAATGTAAAATTTTATAGAGATAATCTATTGCAAATAAACTTTTAATTCAATGGTGAAGAAAAATTGATCTATAGCATATAACTGTTAATAAAGAGTAATTTTTATCAAAAAAATAAAATTAATAAATATGACAACAATGATTTGTAGAAAAAAAATAAAAATAGATCAAAATATAATACATTTTTATTTTTACGGAAGAGGAATATATATTTTAAAACAAAGGAAGGAAAGTATATAATATAATATCTCTTAAGAAAAAAGATAATAATTTACTCTTATTGTTTTTATTAAAATATAATACATTTTTCATTTTAAGGAAGAGGAATAAATATTTAAAAACAAAAGAAGAAAAGCATCCATACAATATAATATAAGAAAGGGGATTTTCCTTCTTGATGTCCAATCTTTTGAAATTTCTAGAATATCCTGCTCTTTTAATGACTTCCCATGGTAATTACTAATGTCAACATAAAATATTCACAATAACTTCTTTTATTTTCACGCACACCTTTTAAAAAGTAATTATCCAACACCTATAATTTCTTAAGAATACGAAAAATAAAAAATATGAATTGACTGAAAATCCAGTAGTAATAATATCTCTTAAGGGAAAAGATTAATTTAATTTTATTTAATTTGACTCACCCTTAGCCTATATATACATAATATTCAAGTACACTTCTTGCCAAAACCTGGCACACATTAGAAAAAGGTCTATTACTCAGGTATGTATGCATGTATGTACCTAAGTATCATGTATGTCGTCTCCCTGTCTCGCCTGCTTTTTCTTTCTCTATGATTACTGCATTTTAATTTCCAAGTCTCATAATCAAAATATTCTTATATATTTCCAAACGCATCCAAGGTGTATTATATATTCTTTTGTTGCTGATGAGGCAACCGTGACATGCATTATTCTTCCTCTTTAAACCATAAACTTTTTGTGTTTGTGCTGGTTGTGGCATTGACAAAGTAAAGATGATTGCTCTCAAAGACATTGTGCCTGCAGCTCAGAACAACATAAACACCAAATTCATACCGTTGGAGAAAGGTAGGACAAGAATGGAAGGGCAAAACAAGATGTGCATTGCACTTGTGGGGGCAATAATGTTATTTGAACTTCTAAAAATATGATTGAAAGCAAAAGGTTGTGTATTAAATTTGCCTGCAAAAAGCTTGTAAGTTGAGGAGCACCATTGTAGCATTCTATTAATTTAGCATTCAGAAACTGCATGTTAGCCTACGATTGTCAGGTTGGTGATCGAACATTGCATCTTAGGCTGGAAGTAGCTCGGCCCTTTAGTATTGAGCTTGGCTCACAACTAGGCTTATTAACAATCGAGTCTAAACTTCAAGGTCAAGCTACCCATAAAAGCTCATTGAGCTCAAGTTAGCTGTGAGCTGACTCAATTAAATATAAATTGGATATTTTAACTTCATTGGTTAGCATTTTATTATAAATACATAGTTTATTTTCGGTATAATTTACATATTATACACATGATATAAAAAATTACTTCATCCCTTTTAAAATATATGTCAATTTAGGACAAACACAGATATTAATAAAGATAATAAATAATATTGATAATTAAATATAATGTAGTGAATGAACTAATATGTCTCCACATTTTAATTAATATAGCATAATGTTCAAAACTGATATTAAATTAAATGTTTTGAAAATATGAAATTAATTAGAGGTAGTATTGGAAGAAAAAATTAATGCTTTATTGAAATGCGAAATTGATAGATATTTTAAAATATGAAGTTGTCTGAAAGTGAACAGATATTTGAAATAGAGGGAATATCAAATTACATTAATTGTTCATAACCAACACATCATAATACATATAATACATATACATATATTAAGCTAGCTTAGCTCAAACTGGGTTCATTTAACAAATGAACTCAAATCGTTAGCTCAAAATTGGCACATGAGCTCCCAAACACAGCTTTGAGCTATTAATAATCGAACAAAACTAAAAATAGCTTATGGGCTGATTTTACTCACTTCCAACCCTACTTGCATTATTGAATAAGTTGAAATCATCTTCCACTTGCTTATAAGATCCATTGCATTCCCAATATTTACTTGTGAATTTTGAGAAATAAAATGACTAATCATCCCATTGAATAACTATGAGGCTTGACAGAGTTGATCGTTGGTAAGTTTCTTAAATATTTAGTCAAAGACTTAATTACTAGCAATATGAATGAATAAAATCCGTGGTCAAAGACAAAATTTATGTTTATGAGTTTTATGCCTCGGGTGATTATTCATCACTTTCAACGATAGATATTTGGGTTCATTAATATATATATATATATATATATATATATAATGAGGCAAAGAAAAAAAAACCATCTATTCTAAAAAAAAAATAGTACATGCATGCCAACCAAATTGCCAAACAAACGGTGAATTTTAGTGATGCTTTAGACCATTTGCAAAAGACTCTTCAGAGGAAGGTATCATATGATATAATATGGGTAAATTATAAGGTGAACCTCATATTTAGGTTAATCATAAACTCCCTATTATTAGCCATTAGATAAATATCATTTTTATTGGATAATTTAATCTAATTACCAATACAAACATATGAAATCCTTCATAAAACCTACTTATAATATGCACTAGAACCGGCTCACGTGATATTTTAAATATTCAAAATCGAGTTAAAAATGATAAATTTTGTATAGAATTTGACCAAAATGACAGAAGAGGAGAACGGCATTTTTTATTTTATTTTATAAGCACTGCAGCATCATAAGTTTCTCATATTTTCGTGTAAGCAACAGAAGGATCAGAATTTGTGTCACAGAAACAGAAATGAAATGGTGTTTTCATTATACCAATAAAATAATAAGCTTTATGCTTTTTTTTTACGTTTTTGTTTTCTTTGTAGCTCGTCACCGCATACGTGAGCCTCCAAACCCAAATGGGCGAAAATTCCAGCCACAAGCTGGGCCCATGTTCCGTGCACATTAGCCACCTCTCGTGCCCTGATGCTAAGATGCGCTTGTCCAGCTCCTGCTGCAGTCTTCCTCTAGAAGAAGAGAAACTCTCTCTTTCTCAAAGTTTTTTCGTCAATGAAATGATTGAAATCGCTCTCATAGGTGTGGTGGTTGTTAGTTATGGCTTCCTTGTAAGTTCTGAAACCCACCCTCTCTCAATCCAATTTCCCCAGAAAATCCACGTTCAATTTAGGGAGATATAACATGCTCCGGGATATACTTCTTGGAATTATTTGGATCGGGAGTCCAATGAATCTCACTCATGTTTGGCGACTCAACGTAAGACATGGTAAATTCCCCCATCTTCTCCAACATGCCTCTCTTGCCAGCCCTTAGTACGAGGTTGTTCCACTGGTAGGAGAAGATGCCATTGGTCAGATAAATAATGTCACCGCACAAATATGCATCACACTCATCTCCCCAAAACTGAAGATGAACAGCTGCAGTCTCATCAGCTACAAGTGCCATGCACATCTTATTTTGCCCTTCCACTATTGTCCTGCTCTTCTCCAACAGTATAAATTTCGTGTCTATGTTGTTCTGAGCTGCAGGCACAATGTCTTTGAGAGCAATCATCTTCACCTCTTCACGGCCACAACCTGTACACAAACATACCCCAAAGGTTAAGGATGCGTTTGGAAATATGTAAGAATATTTTGATTTAGGACTCAGAAATCAACGCAGTAATCCAAGCAGGTACACTATCTTACTCTCACTCCTAATGGGAATGCAAAAATTTTCCAGGAAAAATCCTAGAAAATTGGAGAGACAAAAATCAAATAGCAATTACTTCAGTGTGTTTTGGAGGTAAATGCATGAACCGCGTAGTACGGTTGGTTCACGAGAGTGTAGGCGGTATGACAGGAAGAGGCGGAGGTGTAACTAGTACTAGCAAAGCGGATCACTTGAGTCCGAGGCTAGGCGTATACAAGGCAAAGGCCGAAGTATGGCAAGTGTCAGTAAAGCATATTACTATGGGAAAAGGCAATTGACGTAAGAAATCACTTCTTGACACGGCAACAGATACTCGATGGGACAATCACACAGGGAAAGTCATGGGCCAAGAATAGCCTGAACTGAATGAGGAATGGGGCAAGTATGGCCTAAGATGGGAGTAGTTGGACTAGGATGACAAGACACGAAAGTGCGCGGAAAGGGGATGACATATAAATACCAGCAAGAATGAATGGAAAGGGGTTAGCAAAAACTCCGTAAAGGCAAGAGAAAAACAAGTGCAGTTTTAGTGAGGATAAACACAAAGGTGGGGCGATTTGCTTAGGAGTTCTTCTAGCTCATAGTGATCATTCGAACCATTCCCAAAACATTTGGCGACTCCACTGGGGAGCTAGTGAGAACACCAAGCAGAAGGGATGGCAGGGCTCTTATCTCTTCCTCATTTTGGAGGTACCTCGAGAAGAGTGTGGGGATATTCGAGTCAAGGGGCATGGTAGGAAGAACACGGCTCTTTGCCAGATTCAACCCACGGGGTAGCGAGAGGGAAGGAGATGAGTCGCCACGGGTGTCTGTGTCAAGGCGAGTGTGGAACCACCTCCTCGAGGCTCTAGGAAGCGGCAATTGTAAGAAGGAGGAGTCTAGGCGTTGTATTAGGTAGGACAAGCGGAGGTCTAGCGATGGGAGACGTACAACGTGTAGCCATAAGGCGAGCGAAACGGGGAAGGTATTATGAGAAGGAGAAAAGAAAAAGGGAAATGGGTGACTCAAGAAGAGGTATTGAGAATGTTGGAGGGTCAGAGCGGGAGGAAGACAAAATAATATGATCTTGAGCCGCCGTATCGGCGAGTGTCGCCTGCTTGCCTTATCCTGAGGTACCAGCCGCCTACATTCAGAAAGTTTGATGGGTTGGGCGTGCACGCGAACATTTGATGGCCTTTGTGGATGATCTTGGGGTGTATGGGGAGAGGGAGTTGCGCATGAAGGAATTTTCAAAGTCTCTGACAGGGCGAGCATTCACTTGGTACACCAAATTAAGCAGGATCATTACACTCTTGGGAAGATATGGCTGCCAGTTTTGCAGCAAGTTCCTTGAGGAGGAAGGAGAAGTGCATGTAATGGACCTGGGGCGGATGAAACGGATCAGGAGAGCCATTAGTGACATTTGTAAAGCGGTATAGGGATAAAACATTGCAATGTAAGGAGACCTTGCTTGAGGCCGATCTGGTATATGGCTATATTAAAAATATAAAGGACGGGTCAAGACTTTTTCTTCAGAGGGGTGAAATCTACATTTGCGGTCTGAGAAGAGGTAGTGACATGGCGGAATCCTTCAAATGTCAAGGAAAGAGGCCGAAGGGGAAGAAGCTGTATACAACATCCAGACGGCTCGAGGGCGGAGCGAAGAACGAAGAGGAGGCTACCTAGGAAAAAGACATAAGCAACCACTTGAGGAGGAGAGAGAACCGAGAGGATATATAGGACCACGATTCACCCGAGCTCAACCAGGCATAGAGCCCGGTCCTCCCAGGAAGTCCCGCTGCCCATTGGGAAAGTGTGTGAGTTAGTTGATGTGTGGATAGCAGAAGGCCTAGTCAAGCTTACGTCAGAAGCACAAACGATTCTCCAGGAGAGAAAGAGGATGCTAGCTTCTGCTACGTCCACGATTCTCATACGCATGGACTCATGGATTGGGGCAGGTACGAAGAATATTTCAGAGAGAAAAGAGAGTTGGTAGAATACTTTTGCCACAGGAGAATAATATCCAGGACCGGCGCTGCCCCTTCATGCAATAAATGTAGTAATGGGAGGTATGCAGTGGTGAAGCCTGGAGACCGCGAAGGGAGGAGGCGGAAGGATCGAAGCCCGCAATAAGGGATGTGCTGGAGGGAGGAATTCTGAAGATGAAGGTAGTACACACTTGTTTGAGACAACTGGGTTTCGATGAGGAAGCGCAGAAGGAGGCGGTGAAGGCCCTAGTGAGCATTGCGGAGAGGAGGGGATGATAGGGTTGCTTGGCGCATTAGAAGGACACGTGAATGCCATTCTTTTTAGAGAAAATAGGAAGACTAAGGAAGTACCTGTTGTACAATAGGCGCTTACGTAGAAGCAACGATAGAAGGAAGGAGGGTCAGCGGCGTTAGTAGACAGTGGCTTTCGTCAACACAATGCCTGAGGAGTCTTTGAAGCCTTGGGATTGTTAAAGGAGAGATTTCGTCCTTCTAATTTGCTGTTGAATACATTCCAGGGAAAGCTTGCCAAGGGATAGGTGTGGCGAGAATAGCTTTACAAGTGGGACTAATCAAATCGATGGACGATTTTCAGGTGATTGAAGGAACGCCAAGTTATCACATATTATTGGGGCGGCCATGGATCCATAGCCACGGCGTGTGCCCTCCACCTTGCATCAATGCATCAAAGCATGCCATAAGGGGAGAGACGTGGAGATAATGGCCAGAGAGTCGCCTTTTGATGAGGATGAAACCCATTTGGTGGAAGCGGCCTTTTACGATGACTGGGCCACCCCAGGCACTAGTGCACTGACGTAGCTTAATAGATCCTCAATAATTGGCGGGAAAGCTAAAGAAGTGATGGACGAGGGGAAGCCATGCCAAAAGGAAGAAGGGGAGAGAGAGGCGGAGATCACCACCCAGACAAACTTAAAGACAAGGGTGGACGAGTACATGAGACAATAAATGCTAAAAGGCGGGTGTAGAATAATTGCACCCAATGGGGAGGTATGTTGGCGGATCTTATAGGAACTGACGGGTCAGCGAGGTGAAGTCATTAGACCAGACGATCCCTAGTGAAGGAGCATCGCTTGGAGAAATAGAGGAAGCACTGTTGGCACTGCAAGACCTATCGAAGATGCAAGGGGAAGAATTAGAGTAGGTATTCCTAGAACCCATGAATGAGAAGCAACCTTGCCCTATCTTTATCAGCAAAGGACTGGGGAGGAAAGAAGGCAGAGTTGATTGGGCTTTTGCAGGAGTTCAAAGACATGTTTGCATGGGAATACAATGAGATGCAGGGTTTAGATGCATCACTGGTAATGCATAACCTTACACTCAGGCCAGGAGTAACGCCGTCAAACAAGTGGCCAGGAGATTCCACCCGAGGTAGAGCTACGGATAAAAGTGGAGATAGAGAAGTTGTTAGACGTAGGGTTTATAAAGCCCATTCAGCACTCAGAATGGCTAGGAAACATAGTTCCAGTGAGAAGAAAAATGGCCAGATAAGGTGTTGTCTGGATTTCAAAGACCTTAATAAAGCATGCCTGAAAGACGATTTCCTATTGCCGCATATTAACAGCTTGGTGGACTCTATAGCAGGTCATGAACGTTTCTCATTTATGGATGGATTTAGTGGTTACAACCAAGTCAGAATGGCAGAAGGCGAAGCGGAGAAGACTGCCTTCAGGACTTTGGCAATTTCTTTTATGTAGTGATGCCATTTGGATTGAAAAACGCTGGTGCTACTTACCAACGTGTGATGATGGCCATTTTCCACGACATGCTTCATAAAAGTGAAGAGGATTATGTAGACGACTTGGTAGTAAAGTCTCGAAGAAAGAAGAACACCTGCAAGATTTGAGGCAGGTCTTCGAGAGGTGAGAATGTTTCAGCTGAAAATAAACCCTCTTAAGTGCACATTTGGGGTCTGCCAGGCACTTTCCTAGGATTCCGGGTACATAAGGAGGGGCTCTCAATAGAAGAAGGTAAAGTGAAAACGGTGAAAGAGATGTATGTGACCAATTTGAGAGACAGGGATTTCTAGGAAAGGTGGGTTATCTACAACGATTCATCCCCGTATTAGCAGAGCTCATACATCCGTTCAAGGATTTGTTGAGGGGTAGAAATGCTTTCATTTGGCAGCCTTGGCATCAGGTGGCCTTTGATAAGATCAAGTATGTCCTAACTTTTGACCAGATCATGACAATGCCCATTCTGGGGAAACCACTGCTGTTATACCTCATAGCCACAAATGCATCTCTGGGGGTTTGATATCACAAGAAGAGGAGGGGGTTGAGAAGCCCATATATTACATCAGTAGGGGATTGAAGGGGCCTGAGGAGAGGTACTTACCGCATGAGTGCCTGTGTCTCGCTCTAGCTTACGCAGCCCAGAAGTTTCGACATTACTTCCTGGGCACCAGGTCTACCTCATTACCAAGGTACCCGCTTTACAATACCTGCGCCACCAAGGCACAACCTGAAGGATGAGTAGATGGGCGCTCATGCTTAGTGAATTTGACATAGAAATTATGCCCCCACGGGGCATTAAGAGCCAAGCATTAGTCGATATGATGGCGCTCCTTCCAAAGGAATATGATGAGCCTACCGAGGTGAACCAGGTTGAAGATACGATGGGAGTAGATACGCATAATGTACCAAGCAAAGGGTGTGATGTGTTTTGATGGAGCCCCATCACAGCCGATGCAGGAGTAGGGATCAAGATCAACCTGGAAGATGGGAGAGAGGTGATCGTCAACCACAAGCTTAACTTTCCTTGCACCAACAACGAAGCGGAATATGAAGTGCTAATTCAGGGGCTTCAAACGAGTATTGAATTGGGGATTCAACACCTCCAGGAGAGGAGACTCTAACTTGATATTGAAGTAGGTCTAAGGTGAATACGGTGTTAAAGAGCCTTCCCTAGCTACGTACAAGGGGAGGGTGTTTGAGTTAGCGGCCATGTTTGCACAGGTGGATTACAAGCACGTTCCTAGGGCTGGGAATTGAGAAGCGGACGCACTGGCAACATTGGGCACTCGAACAGGCCAGGCCAGACCATTCTGTGTGAAAAAATGACAAGCCGCGTATGGTGGTCAGGCGGAGATGGAGATACGACAGGAGACGCGAGCGCCCCTAATCGCAGGTTCAGATGGGGGCGGTTTGTGTACTAAAGCAACACGGGGTTTATGATATATTTGGGGAAGATGTTGGGGAAGATGTAAGAGGGAAGCGAAATGACCTTATGAGGTGTGTGGCGGTAGAAGAGGGAAGACAGAAAATGAAAAACATACACGATGAAATATACGGGTGCAGAAGGGGAGCTTATAGAAAGGTGCAAAGACTAGGTTACTATTGGTCGAGCATGAAAAAGGATGGTGATGAAAAGCAGAGGAAGTGCCCTGAATGCAGAGAAGGAAAAGAAGAAGAGGCGTGAACTATGCGGATAGAGAGGAAGACTGGAGGAAGCCCTACTAGATTTTCTAGAGCAAGGGGTGTTACCAGAAGATGTTAGAGAAGCACAAGGATTACAAGAGAAAGTGGAGCGATATCAGATTATCAATGGGGAGTTGTACAATAGAAAATTTTTAGGGGAACTCATGCGATGCCTTGGAGGGGAAGAGAGTGAGAAGGTCCTGAGATCGATACATGAAGGAGAATGTGGAAGACATCAAGGTGGAAGAGCGTTGGTTGCAGAGGGCCTGAGAATGGGCTATTTGGCCCACGATTGACCTAGATTCCATGGCAATGACCAAGAGTTGCAAGATATGCCAGAAACATGCTGACAAGATTCATACACCCGTAGTGAGCTTACACCCCACATTTTCGCCCTACCCATTTCACACTTGGTATTTTGATTTGATAAGTCCAATCAGCCCACCATCCAGGGGAAAGATATGGATCTTGGAACCAAACAATTCACCAAGTAGGTAGAAGCAACGATGGTCAAAGAAGCCAAGGCGGAGGTAGTGGTACAATCCTTCAGGGATAATATCACTTACCGTTTCGGATTGCCAAAGAGAGTCATCTCAGATAATGGACCCTTTCATCAACCATCGCGTGGCAGACCTTTGAAGCATTACAATATCACCCATGACAAGTCCACTCCATATCACCCCCAGTCCAACGGCTAGGCGGAAGCCACTAATAAGTCGTTTGAAGATCCTGACCAAGATGGTATAAGATGCACACACAGATTGGAGCGAGTACCTTGCACTAGCGCTTTGGGCATATCATACAACGAGGCATGGAACGACGTGAGCTACCCCATTTTCCTTAGTATACGGGGGAGCGGTTGCTGGCTGAAATCCTGGTACCCTCGGCAAGGATGAGGCTACAAGAAAGGAGGATCACATCGTATCGGAGAGCTCATGGAAGGGAAAAGAGAAGAGGGGCGACCTCGCAAGTATATAGGAGGAAAATGATGGCCGCCTACGAGAAGTTGGTCAAGCCAAGAATGTTCGAAGAGGGAGATTTGGTCTTGAAAGCGACGGATGCAGTCATGCAGAATCAACGTGCTTCAAAGTGGGCACCCAAATGGGAGGGTCCATACATAGTGGAAACGGTGAGACCCAGCGGATATTGCATGTTGACCACCCTGACAATAATAAAAAAGATAGGTCCCTTGAACTTCCAGTTTATCAGAAAATATTATGCCTAGATTCTTAGTCTTTATTTTCTTGTGAAATGGATGTAAGCTCTAACTGTTGATGAACTCATGTTGATTAAAGACTATGTATTGTATTCTTTCAAAGTATGATGAAGTTGCAAGGATTTGAACACCACGAGGAGACTTATATCCGCCCGTGCGAGCTTCTCATGCTGCGTAGTAGGCGAGACTATACCACCATTTGGTGATACCACCTTCATAGGTGATGATTCATTTCCGCCCGCAAGCCTCTCCCACCGCGTTGTGTGCGAGGCTATACTACCGCGTGGTGATACTACCTTCTTAGATGATGATTATCCGCTCGCGCGAGCTTCTTACGCCGCATAGTCAGGCGAGGCTATACCACCACTTGGTGATACCACCTTCTAGGTAAAGATTACCTGCCGCGCGAGCTTCTTATGCCACGTAGTCAGGCGAAGCTATACCACCGCTTGGTGATACCACCTTCTTACGTGATGATTCATTTCCGCTCGCGCGAGCCTGACGCCGCGTTGTGTACGAGGCTATACCACCGCTTGGTAATACCACCTTCTTAGGTGATGATTATCCGCTCACGAGCTTCTTATGCCGCGTAGTCAGGCGAGACTATACCGCCGCTTAGTGATACCACCACCTTAGGTGATGACTATCCGCCCGCATGCCTCCCCGTGTCGTGTGCGAGGCTATTCCACCACATGGTGATCCCACCTCCAGTGGTAATGATCCATTCCGCTGGACGGCACAACGGGTCGCCTCAACCATGCTACCATATGATGGTAAACATACCAATATTGTTAAAGCTATATAAGCTACGACCCGTCTTTAGCCCCATCCAAATCTCTATCAATTGCCATATGCCCAAGTGAAGAACGCACCTAAGAAAATTTCTTTGGAGGAAATAAGGATTGAAATGTGATTGCATATGTGATTACATATATAATACTAAAGCATAATGTACAAAATAGTGAGGCAAATCACCATAAACAAAGTACTAAATGAAAATACAAGGCAAAAGGACTAAAAATAAAAAGTGGAGCCTTGACTTTAGCGGTGAGCTTGGCCACTTCATCCTCTAATGCATGTGTTTCTCAGACAGGACTAATGAGAAGTCTCTACAGCTCGACAACGACTCCTTAGGCGACAGACTTCAGGCGACAGGCGATTCACCTCATCAAGAGCTTGGTCCCTTTCGACAGGGAGAGAGAACCCCAAGCGGTGAGTGAGCTGAGGGGACTACTTGCGCCTCCATTGTGTCAAGCCAAAAAGAGTTGAAGGCAAAAGCACGTAAGGCGCTTAACAAATTGGAGAATTCATCGCGCAAGGAAGAAGCCAAAGACTGGAGGAGCTCGCTTTACCAAGAAGAAACTCCCCCAAAACGGCATACGCCCGCGATGAATTGGATGCGTATAGAGCATCATAGAGGGCTGCGTAGGCAAAATGGAAACTAAGGCACTGTGAAACTTAGAAGAGCGGGCAACGCAATTCGGCAAGATGCACCTCCAGCCCAAACCGCCCAAACTCTAATGTCCTCCTGAAAAAAAAGAAGAGAGGGGGTGAGATGGGAAGACTTGCAATAGTTGAAAAGGGTAATAGAAAAATAAGTATATATATATATATAAGAAAGGTGGGGTATTGGTACCAGGCGACATATTTAAGTCCGTAGAGCAGAGGCATCAGCCTCGCGCCCCTGTGTCAGTCATGACGACTTCAACGGTAGTCGCAGGGACTTCCACGACCAAGGGCGAGTCTCTAAAATTTCAATCAAGGATGACCGCCCACTCTCTGACGCATCCTCAGCAAGCCCATCTATTGGCCTAGTTTCTTCAAGAACGGTGAAGCGGGCGGGAGACTGAGTAGCAAATCCTTCTTCGCCTGCCCAGAAGTTGGGTCACCAAGTAATGGCGTACCAATTGAAACAGGAATGCCGCCTCCATTCGTTCAGTGCTTCGCTAAGGACCCCTGTGGTTGGTAGCGGGGAGGAAGAAGGACAAACCTCACTCACCTCAACACTTACACCCCTCAGGACATCGGGGCTACCTTAGGAGGAGAATCATGCGGCACGATGAGATCTGAAGCGGTCAGAAGCGACCAGGCGTGCCTGACAAATAATGAACAAACAAACAATAAATGAATAAGCAAAAAAATACTTGAAGTGATAACAACATGGGAATAAGGAATACCTGAAAGATCTGGCGAATCGTGAGAGCCATAAGAAGGCTGAAGGATGGATACACTAGTAGGATGAGAAGTGGACGCGGGTGGTCACGCAGGAATGGAGGAGAAGAGGTGACAGCTCAGGGGGCTTTGAAGTGCGAGAAGAAATAGGTCTAGGAGGAGATGGCGGAGCACTTATGACGTCACGAGAAAAGGAAGCCAGAATCCGCACCTTAATCCGCTTGGAACTTCTGCTCGCGCGGACTTGAAGGTCGCTTCCTTTCCCCATAGGAAGCAAGGAATAGTAAGGGTCCGATTTCAAAATAGGAAGTAGGTGACTAGTTGCGGGGCGCTTTAAAGGTTTTTCCATCTCATGAAGGTCTTGTATTAGAGATTCCCAGGAAGCATACCATTCTTCTGAGGCTCTACCTCGTGGTTTGTATAAGAGACCAGGTCCAAGTCCGGATATGAGTTCGGAGGGGATCTATCAAATAAATTAGGTGGACAACAGACTTGGCGGCAAGAGGGCGAGAATGGTAATGGAGGGCATCAAATCCATCCAGCTGACGAACAACGTGGTCAGGGTGATACAAAAGGTGAAAGCATAACCGCCTAGGTCGCTCAAATGATCCGTGTAACATACCCTAGTAGTGAGCCTACTTCACCAGCCAGACACCAGAAGTCGTACACCCCTTCAAATGGGGGTCAGCGATTCCGCTCGATAGCACACGAGTGATCATATATGCGGGATAGAGGCTCAAAACCACTAGAAGAGGTCAAGTACGGACGAAAGACAAAGCTATCTTCATCATTAAGTACGTGACTCAAGGGCACGCAGGCCTACCTCCCTTCTCATTGACGCCTCGCCAAGCCCATAAATGAGGAGCCAAGAAATTAGGGTCAGCATGCCTAAATTGATGGGGAGACCGCAACTGGGCCATATAATTTGAAGTGCTCAAAGAGGAATAAGGATAGGAAAGTAGTATCTACAAAGCGTTTAAGGAAAAGCAACCATGAGAGACTTCCATCGCTTTGAACTTGGTCCAGGCGGGCGTATAAGCCTCCTAAGAATATAGAAGCCAAGGGAGGTGGACCCCACTGCAGCATTAAGAAAAAGATACACTCTGGGCTCACAGACTCAGGGAAGGACCGGAAAGACGTACCTATCTAGCCAAAAGGCTATCAATGCTTAGAGCTCTACGATGGTGTTATAGTGGAAGCCCACCTGATGTTGTTCCACGACATCCCCTGTATCCCCTTCGGCTCGTTGGAAGTAACCAAAGAAATAGCGATATAACTCACATAAGTCTACTTCACTTGGGACTTAAGCTTCCAAGGCGCGAGGTCCACGGCATAACCAGCACTCTGCCACCTCATCCTTCAAATACTTGGCCGCAAGAGCAATGTCTAAGGGAATAGAATCTTTGAAGAAATCAAAGTCACCAAAACAGGGCAACTTCCACATGACGTGAGCGTCCTCCAAGGTCGGAGTGAACTCGCCCTTCGTGGTAACAAATGTGTAGGTGAGGTAACACCATCGCTGGACCAACAGGTCCATGTTGCCCGAACGCTTGATGATGCTAAGGCGAGAAGATTGGTAGATGGCGTCCTTTATGCCCACCGCATCTAAACGTTCCACAAATTCACCGCCCCTCAAAAAGACGGCATCAACCCATTCAGCCCAATTTTTTGTCTATCTAGAGCGGCAAACAAAGTTTAAGGGACTCCAAGGAAACTCACCCCATTTTAGACGCGTACGAAGAACGTGTGCCCCAAGTTAGCACTGGGGGCTTTGGGGGTAGAGTACCTGGAGCGAGAATAGTGTCGTCCTTAGGGGTCGAAGTAGGTGATACCCAAAGAGATCGTCCCGAATTCTGGAGCGTCGAAGTGGGGAGGTTTTGGGTCTTCCTTCAGGGTTTTCCGTTTGCCACGAGAATCCGAAGATCTAGGAGTGGGAACACCCATCACCAATTCAAAGTTAAGCCCTCTGGAAGATCATGCCGCGAGTTAAAGGGGAGGCCACTCAACGATGAGTATCATCAATCAGGATTGACATAAAATGGGCTATCACTGGTTGTGTGTTCAGAGAGGGGAGTATCCCTTGGACGCATTGTCATCAATATGTGGGGAAGCCATTGTAGAAGCAAGGTAAAAGAGAAGTTGGAAGTTGAAAGAAAGAAGAGAATGGAAGTAAGAATAAGGGAAAGGAAATGGGTGAATGATACGAAGAGATGAAGATGATAACAGAGGAAGAAAGATTGATAAAATGGCGGTACAGCAATACTTTTGAAATAAATGGAGGTGAAAGGGCAAGCAAGGGGAAAAGCCATGTGGCCATGATGTGAAAGTTGAAAGGACGTAGCTCTACACCCGAGGAGAAGGAAGGGAATGCCGAACGACTTAGGGAGAAGCGGTGATGAAATAATGACTGGGGCTAAGCTATGACCGAGCGGAAATAGCTAACCAAAGTAAGAGAGGGGTTCGAGGCAAATAGAAGCGGGGGTGATGAAGCGAAGAACTAACACTGATTCGGAAGGAGACATGCCCAACGCTGAGGGACTCTCCCGCTCCGCCTTGGACAGGGGGCTAATGTTTTGGAGGTAAATGCATGAACCACATAGTATGGTTAGTTCACGAGAGTGTTAGATGGTATGGCAGGAAGAGGCGGAGGTGTAACTAGTACTAGCAAAGCGGATTACTGAGTCCAGAGGGCCAGGCGGTATACTAGGCAAAGGGGAAGTATGGCAAGTGTCAGGAAGCAGATTACTGTAGGAAAAGGCAATTGACATAAGAAATCACCTCTTGACACGACAACAGATACTCGATGGGACAGTCACATAGGGAAAGTCATGGGCCAAGAATGGCTTGAACTGAATGAGGAATGGGGCAAGTATGGCCTAAGATGGGAGTAGTTGGACAGGATAACAAGACACGAAAGTGCGCGGAAAGGGGATGACATATAAATACCAGCAAGAACGAATGGAAGGGGGTTAGCAAAAACTCCGTAAAGGCAAGAGAAAAATGAGTGCAGTTTCAAGTAAGGATAAACACGAAGGCGAGGCGATTTGCTTAGGAGTTCTTCTAGCTCGTAGTGATCATTCGAACCATTCCCAAAACACATTGCAAAGTATGCTATTGCAAGATGAAGGTTGGAGTAAAATATTGTTTCAAATTAATGCTCTTTATTTTTCACTCCAACCCACATATACCAAATGAAACACCTCCATGGATACTTCAATAGTTAGCAATTAAGGTAACTGAAGACATTAACGCATGTCACTGTTAGCAACTAAACAAATTATTACTTTACCAGGACAACCACATAAATACAGAAGGAGAATCTCCAGAGATCAATTGCAGATTGAAAATGGCCTTAAAGGAACTAATAGAAAGTTTGAAAGTGGAGGTAGCAACAATTTCACAATTAGACAAAAACTCTGCAACATACTTCAGTTTAACCATAAAGCAAGCACCATAACATGAACAATGTTTGGAGGAAAAAAGACAATAAAAGAGAAAAGAGAAAACACAAGATTGGCATAATACTAAACAAATAGATTTTAGGGGAATTCTAATTCAACTCGTGTTCCATAAAAAGTGAGTGACTATGAAAGACCTCAAAAGAGAGATCCAAGGATACAATATGTAATACCCTAGTTTAAATAAACGGGCTAGAAAATCCTTTTAAATTAGGAAAGACGAAGTTACTCTCGCCTGTCATTTGGATCCTGAATTTTCTCTAAGTCTGGACCCTATACGCCCTTGGAGGGCTATATAATAGAATCATTTCTAGGGATCAAAAGTCCGATAATTGTTCCCTAGAGTGAAACAAGTTAAAAAGTGATTTTTAATTAATTTTATGAAATCCTTAAGCCTTTCGTTTTTAGCTCAAAAGTTTATAAAATCGTAGAAATTCCTGAATTTGAACTAAAATCCAAAAATTAGATTTTGATTTGTGGGGATTATGATTTTTTAGATATTTTATTTGAATTAAAATGGTGGGTATTCCCTTATTTACATTTATGTTTTAAAGTTAATGGAGATTAACTTAAAATTAAGAAATGTAAATAAGTGAAGTAACCGTTCTGGTGAGCACTAGCGCTCATGAGGAGCACTACGCGGTTTAAACAATAAGGAAGTGCAATCACCATTCTAGTGAGCGTGCAGTGCTAATGAGCATTGTAGCGCTCGAGGGAATAGTAAGGCGGTGCAAGGGATAAAATCCGCGCTCTCTGGTGAGCGCAGCGCTTGATAGAGAAAATAAATACCCCATTTCGGAATCCAAAACCTTCAAACCACCACAAACATTACCCCCTTTATCTCCAAAGCGAAAACCTCTTCCCCAACCTTTCTTCACTCCCAAATCTCCATTTACTTCCATTTCTTTCAATTTTAACTCAATCCTTCATTCCTAAATCTTCAAGGTATGTTGTTTTCTTAGTTTTGCTCTAGTTTCTTCAATTTCTTCTTATCTATGGGGAGGTTTCTATGCTTATATGAGTGGAGAGCACTTTTCTCCATGTTAAGGAGGAATTTGAGGTTTTAGTGATTCTAAGAACTAATCTAAAGTTCTAACCTTCCCATGATAGATACGGGTGCCAATCTTGCCTACCAGAACTCCAATGGTGCTCCCTCTGTCTGCCACTCCAGGTGAGTGGGTTCACATCTGTAACTTCAATGTTGAGAATCCTCATTATTTTCATGAAACTTTGACTTATACTCTGATTTTTGAAACTTTTGCACAAGTATTTGATATCACAACTGGATACTATGTTTTGAACTGTGAATTTAAGAGCATACATATGTCTTGACAAATCCATGGGACCATTATTGATAAAATGTGTTTCTAACCAACATTGAATAGTGAGAACAAGTGTTATTATGATTGTATACTCTCTGAACTGTGAATTCAACTTGATTGAGCTTAAACCCTAAGATAGACGCCTTAATTTTCAAAGTTTAGAGGTGATATTGTACATCCTGATGAAACTAAACGTAGCTATAGAAACGGTTGTGTGTTAGCGGCGTTAATCCGCTAACCTTGGTACCAAGTAGCCCAGGGCCAAGTATTCAGAGAAAGGACCTAGTTAGGTGCCCATTATTTCTCACACTGGGGACAGCGATACGTAATGCCTAGATGTGACTAGAGATTCTATTATACCGCACATATGTTGGGTATAACAGAGAGAGATTATTGTTTCTCTATCGAGGTATTGTTGGGTTGTGTATAGAGCAATACGTTCTTGGTACTTTTAAAGAGTTATATGGATGAACATGCAAACTGGTTGAGTATTATTCATATTATTACAATCTTCTGCATATCTTTTGATGTCCCATGAAATGGGTTCCAAGTGAGGACTCACTCACTAGGTTTTGGTAACAAAACTCACCCCTCTTCCTTTTTTCCCAATTTACAAATATAGTAGCTCCGCGGACACTTCCACCCAATCCTCTTCCGCGCGTTGACTCTCAATTGCTAAGCTTATTAGGTGAGGAGTTTGGTGTTTTGTTCTAGATGTGCTCCATGTGATGGGCAGGGTTGGATGTTAGAGCACATTACTTTTACGTAGTTTTGTATATTAGAATGTTATTCTGGATTGTATAACTTATTTTACTTTTCACAGACACTTTGTATAAAAAGGGACTTTATGTATATTTTAGGATAATCCAGTCTTGTATTTTGAAACGAACTATGAGATTTCATTTTCATAATTATGATATTAAAAGCAGGTGATTTTTATGTTGAAAAAGAAAAATAAAAATATATTATGGATCTTTTTATGTGCATACAGAGATGATATAGGTCACGGGCTTACGTGGGAATATGGTTTCCCACGTTCCCACGTGCCCAAGTAAGGTCGTGACACAATAGGAAGAAGAGAAAAATGACAACCACCGAAGCAGAGAGATGAACGAGAGATGGCACTATTGCAATTATGCCCTTTCCCTTCCCTTCGTGAAGAGCCTATAAAGTCAAGGGAAAGAGAAGAACGAGAGCTGGCATTATTACCACTATTCCCTTGCTCCCTTCCCTTTGTGAAGGGCCTATCAAGTCAAAGGAGAAGCATGGAATGGCAGGGAGAAGTTAGGAAACTTCTACAATAAAAAGGACATGTTCATTCAAGGTCAACTATCACACAACGGAAATAAGAGGAACAACGACAGGAGCAGCATGGAGAAGTTTTCAAATTCTTAACAGTTAACACTAAAATTAATTGCATGATCTCTATCATGTCATGCCCAAAAGGGACTGAGGAGTCTAAAATAAAACAAAAACTACCAATCACTAAAATGAAAGGATTGAGAAAAGCAAAGAAAAGATAAGGAAGACAACAACACAAGAGCAAGGAGGAGTATCTCACCTTTGCTATGAGAGAAGCGAGCAACCAAGACCCAACTGACTTTTGCCTTCAGCCACTCACCTCATCAGAGCCTTCTTCTACTTGTTTCCACTGCTCTTTCTCTCTTTACAATTTATTTAGCGGTTGTTTAGGGTTTTTTTTAAACAAAGTTGGGCTTTTTTCTTTCTTGCTTTTTGTTTTTTGTTATTTCACAGGCATTTTTCCTATGTTGTTCTAGGTTTGTATAGCAACAGTGGGCTTGAGATATCCTGTTTGTTATATCCAAACTATACCTCACTCACTAGATACTTATTTATTTTCCAAGAGATTATTTGAATCTTTAACCATTACCATGCTCTTAAAAGTTTTCATAATGACATTATCTATTAATGAGTTCCAAATCTCTCACTTTAGCTGCATTTGTTGAATTTTCTTTCTGGTTTATACCTTCTATTAGTACTTCATGTTTTACTCTCTAGATATTTCACTTTTCTAGTTTATAGCTTCTCTACATATGTATTAAATTTAATTCTAGATGGTGTTTGAAACTATGGCAAAAGCTAACAGATTTATATAGTTTAGAACATATATCGCTTGTCTACCGATATTAAACTCTTAATGAGTATCAAATTACTACATTTTAACTAATTACATAAAAACCAAACAAAAACATGTACCAAATCATGTCACAACAAACTGTTTGCACCTCATAGCATATTAGCATCTCTACCAATAACAAAAGTTAAGAAATGGGAATCTTGTTTAGTGTTCACTCACTAAAGAATTGAAGATAGGACAATTGGACAAGAGCCTCCTGTTCGTCAAATAGAAATCCAATGCCAGATTAAACAATGAGGAGGCACACTCACCTATAAAACCAACACAAAATTGAAATCAATTAAATTGAAAGCCATTGGTTGAGGCTGTAAAATATAAAATCCCCTAATCAAATGTCAAAAACTATATACTCAAGCTTGCTTCTAAGTGAGAGCTGTAATAAGCATATAAGCATATTATTATTATGACCACTATAGTTGAATTTTGCACTGTTTCTAAAATAGGCACAACACAAATAATGCAGATTTCATAAGAATAGTATTTGGAAGTTTCAAATGACCCTCAATTTTCAGAACTTAGATCATTCATTCCAAAGACTATCATGACAATGGGGGCTGGAATTTTATGGAAAATTAAGCCATTGCCATAGAATGAAACATGAAGCAAAAGCTTTAACATTCCACTAGCAATTCCCTTGCCTTCCCAAAAGAAGGCACCTAAAGAGAAAGGCTAAACTCCATAAACCAATTTTGAAAGAGATCCTCACCCTTTATTACCATTCCTTATTAAGTAACTTCAATGACAAATCCTAATAAGTAATAAAAAAGGGCTAAACCAATATACAACAAATGACCAATCGTTCTTACTCTATAAATAAAACTTAGCAATAACATGACTAAGAATATTATCGAAATTGCAAGTAAAAGACAAAGCTCCAGGAAACATGAAAAGCTCAAATACTAGTACACAAAACAAAAATAGTTGTTAGAATATGAAAATTAAAAAGGAAAACCGGTAATGAATCATTTTGGATGCATGAATCATTAGGCTTCCAATAAAGAATCGAAGCTTAAAATTTTTTTTTCCAGATTATTGAACAATAAGCAGTTCACGTGGCAATCTTAAAGGGAAAGAAATGCAATACATAGAGAGAGAGAGAAAGAGAGAGAATCAAAGCATAAAGCAAAGAAATGCGATAAACGAAAGAATTGAAGTTTCCAACAAAGAAATGAAATAAAAGCAATGAATGGTGTTCTTCCTGAATGGCACAAAAATCATTATGAAGAACTCAAATGAGAGGAAGATCAAAACGCTAAATGAGAAGAGAATGATAAAAATCGAGCCACTTACAACGTTTAGGAGGAAACGAAGCGTATAAAAATTGTGAATTGATGGTGTAAGATCCGTGAATCAACCTTGATTGGAGGGTTTGAAGAATTGGGATTTAGGGTTCCTTAACATTGGAGTGCTTTCAGCTTGCATATCTCATTGATCAGTGAGGTCGATGTGTTTTGTGTTTTTTTTTTTTTTTTTTGGGTCTAGATGTGTTTTGTTTGCTGTGTTTCTTATTTTTCTGGTCCATGTTGGTTATTTGATGTGTTTCTTGAAACAAAAAGTTTAAAGAGTAAATAAGTTATGTAGCTTTTTGAGAAAATTTTATAAGATTATTTAAAAGTTGTTTGCTTTGTTGAAAATTCTAGTTTTCAGCTTTTAGATTTGTAAAGGAAAAGCTGAAAACTATTTTTAAAAGCAAACAACTCCTACGCCTTTCAAAAATTGAAATTAAACCTGTACTTTTTCAATATTTTAATAATATGACACATTAGTCCCTTGTATATATTTGATTCTTTAAATACTAATAGAATTGGACATTGACATGCTAGCATAATATTAAGTGATGCATATGTCATTTAAAGTGAAATAGAGTTTAAAACAAATCATTTTGGTGGTTGAAATTCACAAAACGAGTCATTTAAATATCTACTATAAGTCATAAGGCGGCCCATTTTGTACAATTTAGCATGCTTATAACGTTTTAATAGCACGTTATTACCTACTATGTCACGTGTGTAAGTCCACTAATGAAGAACTAACAGAAGCACTAATATGTCCATCATTTTCAATCTTGAGGGACCATGAGATTAATTTCTTTTCTTGAAGGACGAAATAGTTCAACGTAAAAATTTTGAGGGACTAAATAGAGTGTTCACTCAAGATTAAATGTGTGGGCTAGCTCATGGGTTTCACACTCCTAGCCCACGTATTTTGGTGGATCATGTGGGCTAGGGCCATAGGAGTAGCTAAAGATGTGAACTGTGACTAGATGGGGGCCAAATAAAGGGGTTGGAGGCCATCCTTTGAGCCATAGGTTAACCCATGGCCCATGAGGGCTAACCCACTATTTTAATGGGATTAGCGGGTTCAGTGGCTTATTAAGCCCCTAAGTTGTGAGCTAAAATTTTAGTGAAGCTAAAATGCTAGGCCTTAGGCCATTTATGTTAAACAAAAAACAGAATATGAAGAGAAAATATTGCATTACTATATAGTAATTATTAAATGTACAATTATTTTTATTCATATCTTTATATTAGAAATTTTGTCACTAGAGAATACAAAGTGGCTTTCTATTTTAAAGGGCAAAAAAAAAAAAAACTCATGATAAAGGTATGTTATGTAATGATAATAAATAGAAGATGGTCAATTGTTGAGTTTTATAGTTAAGAATCACGTGAAATATAAAATTATGCAATATATATATATATATATATATATATATATATATATATTGTATGTTTTATTAACTCTTGCAATGCCATTATGTAGAGTAACTCCAAATAAAAAATAATAATTATCATACCAAATTTAATCTTTAACCATTATCACAAATTTCTTTAAATTATTCTAATTTGCACTTATAACATAATTTAAATATTTAAAATATAGCTTACAATTAAATTTCATTCTTTTGCAATAGTTAAAATTAAACTACAATATTAATTTAATATTGTTATACAAAATTTTGTAAATTAATTTGTTTAAATTTTAATTTTTCCAAATTAAATTTATTTTAAATCAATAAGAAATAAAAGTACAATTACTTAATAGTCAAGCTTAAAGAAGCGTTCTTAACATCTTAAAATTATTTTCATATAACACTTTATTTTATGTAGAAAATTTTATTTAAATTTTGATAATTAATATGGTTGATGTTTTAGAAAATGAAGTTAATTTTTTTAAAAATCAAACGAATAAAAGGCTTTTACTTCTAAAATACTTAACTGATTAAGATTATAATTGAAATTAATATTCACTCTTTTTTTCAATTATTATATTACTCATCATTTTTTAAAATTAAAATTCATTATAATTTTCAATAGTTATAAAATAATATATTTGGTTTCTTCCAAATAATAATAATATTTTATCTTTTAATTAAATTACATCAAAATTTAATATTATTAGCTCATATTAAATTTTTGTGATTTATAATTTTTATAATAATTTGTTTAGAACTGAAAATTTTCAAATCAAATTATTTGGCAAAAATACAAACAAAATATTTTTTACATTTGAATTATTTAATAATAAAGTTTAATTGAAGAATTGCCCTTTATAATCTTAAAATTATATAGTACAGCACTTTATTTAATTGCACATAATAATATTAATATTTTATCTTTAAAATAATTATAAAAGTATTTAATAATAAAAATAATTATGTAAATATGTTAGCTCAAAATGCTTATTTATCTATCTATATATCTATAATAATAATAATAATAAAATTAACCATATTTTATATTTAATATTATCACTAATCAACTTGAAATTATTACATAATTTATTATATTTTAATCAATATTTGTTTTTATTTATAACTATTATATGATTCTAATAATATTGTAATGATGTCTTTCTTTGTACATTCCCACTAATACAATTGTTTCTGATCTAGGTACGTCTTGGTGCCACTTGGATGCACAAAGTATTTAGAATTGTGGTTTCCTCCAAGGTCGTTCTTCTCACTTCTTGGACATTGGACATTACAATAATTCGTTGTGTTTTCCCGTCAAAAAAAAAAAAAATTTGTTGTGTTTTGATATTTTGGTGAAATTTACTTCGCCAACTATATAAAACTTAATTAGTGCATAGAAATTAAACTCCTATATAGTATATTTGGTTGACATGTAATGAGGAGAAGGGAAAGAGAATGATTGAGAAGGGAATTCTTTCTTTTGTTAGGGAGTTTAATAATAGATATGAAGAAAATGGAACTTAGAAATAAATTCTCTTTTTTCCTCTCAAAATTAGGATGAGACAAGAGGAACCAAAAATTCGTAAAGTTAATAATTATAATTTTTTCATTTCATTAATAATTGTCCAAACAAGCAGGGAAAGAATTTTACTCACTTATCTCGCTTCCATTTCCAATCAATTCCTGTTAATTCTGATAAGTTCTTTCCGTGAATAAACATCCAAACATAGTGTTAAACTTTATGGATTAAAATTTTATTATAAATAATAGGATAAAATATCTATTTAGGTTTCTCACATTTTATCAAGGTTTCAATTTAATTTGCAAAAGTTTTTTTATTCTATTTTTATCCCTAATATTTTCAAAATGTTTCAGTTTGGTCCTTTTGATTGAAAATAATCAAATTATAAACAAAAAAATGAATGTAAATTCCAAATTATATTGTCTGAAAATCACAACAACATATAAAATATTATATTATAATATTAGGATCACAACAAAATATAAAATATAGAGTTTGTATTTAAATTAAAACGTTAATGGCACTCAATTTATGAACACAATTTGATATTTTATATTTTGTTGTGATTCCTAATATATATTGTAATATGATATTTTATATTTTATTATGATCTCCTAACATTATAATTTTATATTTACATATATTTTTATTTATAATTTTGATATTTTTTATCCAAAGCTTAAATTAAAACATTTTAAAAATATTAGAAATATAAATAGAAAAAAATTTGTGACTAAATCGAAATCTTAATCAAATGTGATGTCTCTAAATAGATGTTATACAAAATAATATCACTCGTGACCCACTGACCGTCTCACCCTGAGTGAATTATTTACATATGCATGCATTCCAAATTCCATGCCATATATGATAGGGTGTATGATTCTTAATACTGCTGCATACACAATCTATCAAAACGTTATTGTACTGGAATACTACAAGAGAGAACGAATATTTTTTTTGGGTTCATTTATCGAATATGTGATTTACCTGCTCCATGTCATGCATTGTGTCGTGTGTGTATAATTTTTTATTTTCCTTTTGAAGTTTTCTCCAATCGAACGTTGCTTCTTCCGACCGAACCCAAAGAGAGCAAATGGCAGAGAAACCCTCTTACCCTGTTGGTGGCCGCGGAGCCAAAACGGTGGAGGAATGCCAGGCCATGATTCAAAAGAGCCTCCGAAGTATATCATTTCAAAATTTCCTTCCTTCTATTCTCTTCTGTTTCCCTTTGATATTGGCGTTAAATCCAGTCCCCGTTTTTCTCGCTAATCGAGTTTATCATCAAACAAACATATTACTTGGAATACTCAATAAGTGGGTGGCCATTGAGATGGTGATGCTCCGCATTTATTTCATCCATCTATGGTTCAAAAATATTATTTGAACACTCAATAAATACCTATTTTATCACTCTTAAATTTAATAATAATTTCTATTTATCTTATTTATCTATTATATTCAATAGTGATAAAGTGAATATCTCAATAAATATTTTTTTTTTTTTGTGTTCAAATAACACCTCTGAGTCTTCAAAGTGTGTTTCAATTTTTCTTTTCTTTTTTTAGTTTATACGAAAAAAGAAAATCCATACTTTAAATTGATTTTAACATTTTGAAGTTTTCTTAATCAATTTTTTTTATTGTTTTGATTTCAATATTTTGAATTTTTACATCAACTAGGAATGTTCACAATCCAACCTGAACTCAATTCGAAGCTTATTAGAACGAGTTTGAGTTTTGAAATTAGTGTATTTTTGGGTTAGGTTAAGTCATATTTTGTGTTAACTTGACCCAATCCGAAGTCAATAATTCTTTTAAAGATATATTTTTTTTGTAATAATTAGTAGTAACTTACAAGATTTTATAGTTCAATATAATATATTTTACATGATTTAATGTTATTTTTATATTTATGTGGTTTGTTTTAAAATATATATGACAAAATATATCTTAAGTTTTGTTTCTTACTTACAAAATTTCATAACTTACCTTGTATAATATTCAAATCCTTATATTTATTTTAAAGTTGGGTTGGCTCCAATAGTAGTATTATTGGTTCTGTCCAAGTTCTAAAAATTGATCCAATTTAAAAATCAAGCCAAATTTAAATTTGATACAAATCGGCCTAACCCGACCTTTATATACCACTAACATCAACTTTTATCTTTTTGTAAAAAGTGTTACTTACTTTATTTTAGTTGGAGCGTTATTTTCCTACTATATTGTTACCTTCTTGATTTATAAGGGGAGATAATCTTCCGCTCACAAACTTAGAATTATTGATAAATTATCATAGAAATTACTAATCTATATCTCTACTGCATATAAAGGGAATTGCTCCTTTTAATTATTTTTGGTGTTCAAATTTAATATTTCTCAAAAAGCTCATAATACAATGAGAAAGTTAAGAGAAGTTACATAAAGATAAAGAAAATTAAACAAATTTTAATACAAAAAATTAAAGTTAAAAGAGTGTATTGATACACTAGTAATTTTAATAAAAGTATAAAATTGATATCAAAATTTAAAATATTAAGATCAAATTTACGTAGAATTTTTTTCGAGATTAAATTGAAGTCAACTTTTAAATATTACAAGTGAAAATAGACATTTACTCTCTATACCTTAAATGGGTTTTAAAATTTGGGTATTTGATGGGAAAAACAAATCATACTTTCATAACCACTGCAGGTGAAACATTTACTGGAGGAACCAGTTCTGAAAAAAAGATACATAATTTGTTGTTTTGAGATTTTGATTTAGTTGATGGGTTCATTTCATTGTTCTTTTGACAGCTCCAATGGTGAGGTTTTTGAGGCAAAGCTTGGAGAAAGCTGGGTGTCTTGTAGGAGACAATTTTTTCAAAGCTGTTCACTGCGACCGGGAAATAGCTGGTTACTACCTTCGTGGTGAAGGGGTACTCATTTCCTTGTAGGCTTGTGCATTTCCCTTCTCTATTTTGGTCTTGTTATTCAAATCAATTTCGATGTGTCTTTCCCTGATGGGGATTTTATGTAGTAATCACGGTTAATCTCCTATTGCATTGGAATACGAAACCATTCTGCTACATAAATTCTTAGGTGCATAAGTGTAATGGATACGCTTCATATCTACTAATAAAGTGATATTTCAGTCATGACCCACCTGAAATTCCATTTTTAGTTAAATTATCACTTTCTTAGTAGATATGTAGCATATCATAGTCCAAGTGCATCTAAATATTTCTCCTTACAGTTTTGTGTGCTGAGTTTTGCTCTAATCTAAAGACTTATTAGCCCTCAGGTTGCTAAAACAGAAGGGAGGTTTACTCTGTGATATTTTATACACTAATTTGTTGGTGATTTGATATTTTAAGTGTCAAAATGGTAATTTACTATGTTTTAGTCCTTCGATTAATATTATTCTCGATGCTTCCTTTGGTTGTTTGGCGAGGCTTGCAAAATTGCCTAGCATTCGCTTGATCCTTTATCGGCGTGCCTTTTGTCCCAGGTACTTGTGTGCAGCAATCATTTGAAAATTCAAGATGAGGTGAATCAGGTGGTAATTCATGAGCTAATTCATGCATTTGACGACTGTCACGCTGCCAATTTAGATTGGACTGATTGTGCTCACATGGCTTGTAGTCAGGTTGCTATCTCCTTACCCATATTAAGTTGGAATGGTTCTTTTATATCTCTCATTCTCCTCCCCTAATCAATACTTCTCTACGGTCTGGTGAAACAGATTCGGGCTAACCATCTAAGCGGTGATTGTCACTACAAGCGGGAACTACTACGAGGTTTTATGAAATTGCGAGGGCATGAACAAGTATGCTTTTCATTCTCCTACTTCGTTACTAATACTACCTAAAATTCTTTTACTTGAATCTTTTCATATATTCCATTCCACAGCTTTTCATGGTTACTTTCTAATTCACAATATCTAGATTTCATTTGAAAGGGAGAATGTATTGGAGTTCAGTGAAGTTTTCCACAGAAGCATTAGTCCCAAAAGTTTTATGATTAGGAGAAGTTATATTGCCCAGAATTACACACCATACTTGTTTTATTTCAGAAATTTTATCAACTCCCTTGAGGCTTGAGATTTGTGTTGCCTATTGAGTCGAACACATTAGGTCATTGCCATTAAATATAAGAGTAGTGTTATTTGTATATAATATTTTTGGACACTGTCAACACACTCTTAACCATTATTGGATGAGACTTTGACTTCACTTTATCTGAAATCACTTCCATCCAACAGTGGATGAGAGTGTGGCATGGTGCGCCAAAAATGTTATGTACAAATAATATTTATGTTGTTTAATGTGCAACGCATATTAATTATGTCTATTCACCTGTGCACTTGCGCAATTTTCTCTGTCATAATATATTTCATTAGACATTTTGTTTAAGATAAATTGTTCAATACTGAATTGATGTTGTGGAACTTAAAGGAATGTGTCAAAAGAAGAGTTTTGAAATCGTTGTCAGCAAACCCCAATTGCCCTGGTTCAGCTGCCAAGGATGCTATGGAAGCTGTATGGGATGTTTGTTACAATGACACACAGCCCTTTGACAGAGCTCCTTGAAAACCTGCATGATTGGTTTGGTACTGCACACAGCACATGTGCCATCCGTGCTATTATCTCTGTGAGGAACAATTTTGGTGGCCACCAGACTAGAATGATAATGTTGATACTTGATAGTATATCAGTTTAGTATGTTTATTCCGTCAAAAAAAAAAAGTTTAGTATGTTTATTGCTAATTAACTTCTTGGATTCATTTTAATGCTACTAAAATGGTAATATCTAACTGTTTTGTGCTTAATCAACATCAAACAATTTTTTTACTTTCTAATTAGTTTAAGGTAACTAAAGTCTAATTCCCTTCTTTTTTTGCCTCTGCCTGTAGACATTTGGATAAAGTTACGCCTCTAGGATAACATATAGACCTATTCAGAAGAGAGAAAAGTAAGAAGAAATTATTAATATGTATAACGGGACAATAATTTTATGACAAAAAGGAATAATAAAAAACGACAATTTTGCGTACTAAGACAGGGAAGGACATAAGAAACAGTACTTAGCATCAGGAGATGTTTACAATGAGATCACAATACAATTAAGAGCATTGCTATTTCAATAGTGGGTAGGTATAAATAACATTTGCGTACAATTGAAGCCAACAACTGATTGCGCAAGATTTTCATGTTGACAAAGTATTTTGTTATATAACTTCGAGTAATGAAGGGAATAAGGATTGAGGGTGCATTGGTTGAACCGCAAAAAGAAAAAAGTTTACATCGATTCCGTCGGGAGAGTTGAATAAATAAATGGATGAGTTCCTAGCTGTTTAGAGCGACACAAACTCTAAAAGAAAATTACTTATCTAACCATAAGTCCATGGCAAATGGAACACAATTTCTTGAAGTTAACAAAGAATAAGTTTTCCATTTTAATTGGCAGCAACATTGATTTTCTTATCATATCCGGTAATACAGACTGTTAACTGAAAATGTAACCAAAAATGACTGCTAATTGAAAAGCAAGAGGAAACAATAAGTCTAGACATAATGACGGGTGTAGTTTTGACTTATTGGTAATCGTTAGAAAGTTCATGTATATATATAAGAAATGGATTAAAGATTTCAACATCATGGTTGTAAAGTCATTTGCTTTTCGCCTGGTTAAAATATTGCTTTAAAACAATGTTTGCAACTCTGGAACCTAATTAAAGGAGGTGATTGTGGTAGATTTTATGGTAAATCTTATATGTTTAGATTCATCATAAACCTTCTATTTATTAATCATTGAATCAAATCATTCAACAAAAATAATATCCATCTAATGACTAATTATGAACCATAATAAACCTATACAGGTAAGACCTTACAATTCCACGATTCTCGTTAATATTTATGTATTTTATGAATCGAGGATATCTCTCATGCATCCTTATGTGTACAGTGTACTCGAAAACTTGCCAATGGCTCGTCCAGAGCTTTTTACGAGAGAATTTCCTATTTCCTATACAATACACCCACAGAGGGAGATCAAGAGATAACTATACCGAGTGAAAAATGAATCCCACTTTAAAACCAAGCTCTTCCTTTAATATCAATATTTATTATCATCTCTGACATAAGCCATACTGCACTAACACAATCAGTAGACAAATTCAAAACAGCAAAAAGACAAAAAAAAAAAGGGGGGGGAGAAAAAAATAAACCCCTGAAAACCAAGCCACGCATGAATATAATTTGATTATTAAAACAAGAATTAACCAGTCCTTATTCTGTCCAGGCGGTCAACACTCTTCCTTGCTTTTTCCAGTTGATGATCAATGCTTTTTCGAGACTTCTCATGGCAATCCACACTTCTCCGAGACCTTTCCATTTGATCAAAAGACATTCTGAGTTTCTCCAGCTTGTCAGCGTTATTTGACAGAATCTTCAGTTTCTCAGGCCTGTCAGTGCTCTGCCTCGGTTTTTCTCTGCGATCAGTGCTTTTTCTACTAACTTCAAAAACATCTGTGCTCTTTCGCGGCTGCTCAAACTGGTCCGTGCTCCTTCGGAAACTGTATCTTTGCGATGGCGACTTCTCCACGGTGGCTATAAACTTCTTCAGATGCCTTATATACTCAGGAAAGAGCTCCAAATCACAGTGGTTACCTCCTTTGAGCCACAGAGGTTCATACTTTTCTTTACATAGTTCCCAAAGTTGTTTACCATGGGAGCAATCTACAACTTCATCTGAAGTCCCCTACACAACAATATATAGGGTATTGCTCAGAAACTGCTATCATAAGATTTTTACTAGATTCATCACTGTGTAAATATTTTTGGATAGATTATATTGAAACAGATGTCGTTTCATGTATCCTCAAGCGACTGGGGAAAAATAGAAATAAAAAGGAAAAGAAAACTAAACTAACAGCTTGCATGTTTGTGTTACTAATGCCACCGGGACTGGAACTGCAAATCCTATTACTACTTGTGTATTGATCTCAGCTTATCCATTTTAGCTAAAGAATATCTTATGGACAGGTGCTGTGATAAAGAATAGGTGAAGAAGAGCCTGAAAGATTGGAATATTTCATACACATGCAGAGTGATAGTAATGAAATGGCTGCAAAACTAGTACTCACGAGAAATCAAGTAAGACGAGATTCTCTAAAAGATGCACGTCAAGCATAGACACAAAATCTCACTAATGTCATCATGAAGCACCCTTTTAGACCACAAATAATTATATGCCAACAAAAAAAGAAAAGCGCTCTAACACGGGCAGCATTTTAACTGACATAAAGAGCTTACAAAGTTACAATTAAATTATACTCTTTTACCTGAATAAAGTTGTCCATATAGAGCAACTCAGGTGAAGAAAATAATTGTTTAAATATTCAAGTCTAGAACTATTAAAAACATTTCAAAAGGGGAAACAACATCATGGGTGTACTGAAGAAGTTAAAAAGCAAAAATATATACAAAAAAAAAAGACACCACTCATGTTATTCTAGAAAAGAGGAAATCGTGTGAGCAAAAACAAAAGCGAATGTTGGAAGAATGAAACTAATTCTCAACCTAAGCTTATCCAATGTAATACCAGATGATGCAAAAGAATACTTACATGAATTATGAGAACTGGACAATTCACCAAAGGAATTTTGTCAATATTCTGCATATCAACACAAAGCAGCACTGGATTAGATTAAGGAATTCATGTGCCTGTACATCAGCAATATTTGATTAGAAACGTGAATATATGATTAGAAACCAAAACGGTATGCTACCTTATATATGTCAAACCAATAACTGCGTTTCACTGGATACATGACCCGTAGGCCTGAAAGTATGGGACTGTGCAGAACAACAGCTCTCAAGTGAGGCAACCTAGCTGCAAGATCCAAAGTGGGACCACTGCCAACAGATTGGCCATAAAGGATTATATCTTCTTGCTTGGCACCATAGCTTTCTTCTAGACACTTATATGCAGCCTCAATATCTGCATATGTATTCTGCTCGCTTGGCTGCAGTTCAGACAAAACCATGTTCATCAGCAGATGCTTTTAGCACCACTACTATCCACATCAATGCATGAGGACAACATAAGCAAACATTCATATTCTTACAAACCTTCCCTGTTGACTGGCCATACCCAGAATAGTCATACCTGCAAATAAAAGTATAGATATATTCACACTTCATCTTTTGTGCTGATCAAAACTGACAACATTCTTTGCAATGCTACATAGATAAAATACATGCACTTTCATAGAACTCCAACTAGTAACAAAATTCATTCCTTCCAAATTCCAAAGCAATCCAACGTAATCCAGAGCATCCATCCCCCCCCCACCCACCCAAAAAAACACACACAAAAAAAAAAAAAACCTCCAAATCACCCAGAAAACCAAGGACTCATCATATTCCCCTCCTTCAAAATTAATTCCCAAAATTAAACCCAAAAAAGAAAAAGCTAAATTTGGAATAAACTCACAATCCAAATTCCAAAACTAACATAACAATTAAAAAAAAATCGAAACTCAGAAATCAGACAAAAACACGCGGAGGTCATTCCTTTTTTTTTTTCTTTTTTCTATAGCCGGTAGTCATTCTTAGGTAGGCATAATTTATGATATACATGATCATTATTTGACATGTATAACGTCATAAAAGCTTAAAAAAAAACTTTCCATACACTTTAAGTAATAATTTAAGTGTCTAACAAATTAATATAACAGAGCATGCCCAGTTAAGAATTCAAGTGGCTCGGCAACTTCCATTTACGCAGGTCTCGAGTTCCAATCTCGTGGATATATATATATATAAACCCCGATAACTGTACACCGTGGCCAACACGGCTCGAGCCAAGAAACTGTACTTGAGACCGAAAAAACAAAAAAGTGTCATAAAACCATTTCTCTGAAAAGTTTAAGCCGGTGATTTTTTTTGAACTCAGAGCTTGAATAATTCCATCAGGATGGGGGTTCAAACCCGATTATGTTATGATGAAACCATGTAAAATACGTCTGAGTTTGGTTTTGGAGAGGAAGGGACGAAAGTAAAAGATTTGTAGTACAATTCCTTATCTTTTGAAATCCAAACTCATAAATATGCCTTAGGAGAGGAAGAGTGAGAGAGGAGGGTCATTAATGTTAATGTTTTACCCCATGAGATTGACACGCAAGTGGATGCTGAGCTGGACGAAAAGGTCATACATCTGGGCGAGATCGGCGGCGTTGCCGTGAGAGTAGAGCAGGGTGGACGTGGCCATTGGGTGCCGAATGTAAACGGTGACTATCTCCGTTCCTCGGCGCGTGGGGACCCTCATAATCTCCACGTTCTCGCGGTGCGGGAAAGGGCTCAGCAGCAGAAGCCCCGTCACATCGTCCCTCACGAGCTTGTACGTCGCCGGGTGAGGCGGGAAGAACGCGAACTTCGCCGCCATTGATGAAGTCACTGCGCCCATAATATTCCGTGTATCACACGCGCGCGCGCCAACTCTTGAATACTCTCTCTTTATTTTTTATTTTTTTCGCTCTTTTTTTTTTTTTGAGATTATGGGAGTGGTGAATTTGTTCGTTCAGGTCGCTCGATGCATTGCTCCAATGCACCCTCTTCTTCCTCTTTGCCTCTGTTGTTTTTCTCTCTTCTTGTGTTGCTGGAGAATGAATTTTCTGTTACTTTTATTTAAGGGAGAAGAAAAAAAAAAAATACTTTTTAGCGAAATAAGGAAAGGGAAGAGAAACTGAGAGGGGACCCATTAACACGAGGCTTGAAAAATTTGCCATAACAAGACACATTTGTGGAATTTTAGATTTAGACGGATAAATATGTTATATAAGTTTATTTTAATTAATAACTACTCTTATATTTTATCAAAAATTGATTTTTCTTTTTAATAAGCAACGGGCATACAAGCCAAAAACAAAAATAAAATTAGTATTTGACCTGTAAGTTAAATAGATATAAAATTTTCAATATATGGATGTGGTAAAAAATAATATGTGAAAAATTATAAAAAATTTATTTGATAGAATATAATATTTTCTTTCTTTTATACTTCTTAATAGCTTTTATTTGTACTATTTTTATTATAATATATGAAATTAAAAATAAAGTATATAAAGTAATATTTTTTGACAACAATTTGTATATGAATTTTTAAAATATGATACTTAAAATATTGATTATTTAATATAATTATTTATTTATATTTATAAATTTATATGTTAATATTATTATATTATTAGATTATATATATATATATATATATATATATATAAGGAATACTATAAAAAATTGTTACTAAAACCTAAAATCACTTAACTTCTTAAATCACTCTACTTCCTCTTCTTTTCTTTATCAACAATCAAATTTAAATTTTAAAAATTTGTAACTATCTATTTATATATAAAAGTCTAGAAATTTCTTTTTTCCTATAATTACTCCACTTCCTTTTCTTCTCTACTTGCAATAAAATTTAAACCATGTTACACTATTAAATTATCTTGCTCAATTTGTTAACTTAATAATTTATTAAATGAATGCACTATTATAAGTTAGAAAACAATCAAATTTAAAATTTTAAAATTTTTAACTACCCAATTGTATATGAAAAGTCTAGAATTATACAAATAGATACCTTTTTCTGGTTAAAAGATACATTTTTATTTTGATATTAATTTTCAAATACTAATTTATAGCATCAATTAATTATATTATATTTTTTATATGATACTTAAGATAAATATAATAAGAATCAGACAATTTGAATGACATTTTAATAAAAAATTGAATTTAATGATAATATCATCCTAAAATGACTAGATATTGATGAACGTTCAAAAGAATATTTTGTTATTTTAAAGAGATTAACATTGACGTCTTGATAATGTAAATAAATTTTACATTGTCATTTAATTATATCTTTTTTTATTTGTAAAAGTTGATATAATCATGTATGATTAGATGTAAGTGTAATTTTTTCATAATTGATGCATATAAAATAAATTATATTTTTAATCTTCAAACTCAAATTTAGGTGAATAAAAAAATCTTGCTACATTTTTAGGATGGTGAATAAAATGTTTATATGCTTCACATTTATAAGACTTTAAAGATAGATAGTAAGTCGTTAAATTTAATTATTGTGTAGACATGGTAATACAAGGTTAAATATTTATGTAAATTTTTAATGTTGGCAATATATATGAATTAAATACTGAAAAAAAACCTTAGCATGATTTAGTTGGTGAAATTTTAATTGAAACATGCAATTAGTGATTTTTTCATTGAAAATAACCATTTTTCATAGAAACTACTTGTATCAGTTTTTACTCAAATATTAAAACTGTGTATATAACTTATCAAATTTAATTGAATATATTATAAATAAAAATATTTTTTGATGAATTATAAATAAAAATACAAAACAATTTAAATAAGTTTAATCGGGCGGAGGGATGTTCTCAGCTGCCACCTCCATTGGCACTGATTTGTGCACATCCAAATTTGAAATTGATGGTGAGGAAGGACGCGACAGATCTCGTGGTTACACTAATGAATAACCAACAGCCGTTTGATGTTAAGGAAATGAACAATGGACAATGAGAGTAAGATAATATTTTATTTGAGTTTTCAGTTTTTATTTATAGTTTTTAGTATTTTTTTTATAAAATTCTGAAAAATTAAAAGGTGAAAACTGAAACTGACAAGCTCTAACTCTTTAGAGTATGTTTGGTTGAAGGGTAAAAATGTGAGTAAATTTTTTATGATTAAGTTTTATATGTAAAATTACACATAAAACTCAATCATAAAAAATTTATTCCATTTTTACTCCCAACCAAACATAGCTTTAGAGTTATACTATGGGTAAGTGGATTTCTATTCATATATATATATATATATATATATATATATATATATATATATACATGTGTCTATGTAAAATTCACTGCAATCCACATTAATTACACACTTTTAAAAAAAAACTACTAGCAAATGAATATTTACACTAATCTCTTTATTTTATCAAATTTATTAAATTATTATGAAGTTTAATATGTTGTAATGAAGCTAGTTAATTTGTATTGTCGTGTTAATACTTCTGTTACAGGTTTGTATTATATTGTATGTATATGGTGAGAGACCTACGGCATGTGTTGTTTGTATACAAGTAGGTGAACAATGTAATTGGTGCTCTCATAGCCTTTGCATGGTTGAGGCCATTGAGCCTTTTCCTTGATTGAAAATAATAATAATTTATATTACTTTTGTTTTGTGCCCATATAAAGTTTTTGTCATTACAAATTAATTAGAAATATTTTGTGATATATTTTAATATTTCATTTAATTGATAATTTATGGTCATTACTAAAATCTAAAATAATATACTAACAACTATATTTTAATATCAAGCAACATATATAAGAATGAGCTACTTTTGTTTTGAGGCCAAATAAAATTTTCCTCATTATAATTTTTTTGTGATATATTTCAATATTTCATTTAATTGATAATTTATGGTCATCTTTAAAGTTTAAAATAATATACTAACAACTATTTTTAATATCAATTGACATATATAATAAGAATTAGCTAGCGAGTGATGTGGGATACAGAGAAGCAGCAAGGTTATTAGACTAATTTATTATTTTAAAACTGAAATGCAATGAATTAATCTAATAATGACCAAATTGAAAGTATAAAAAACATAACATATATCCGTAACGAGTTTATTTAATTATTTATTAGTTATATAATAAACTTACACGCATTCTAACAACTACATCAAAGTAAACAAATGTCTAATATTGCAATGAACCACAAATATTTGTTTTTAGAATTTTATATAGATATATCTACTCAAAAAACAAATTACCTTATAAAAACAAAAATTAAAATGGAAATATTTATTATTATATTTATTTAGAATACCTATTATCAAATATTTAGTCCTGGGTATGAGGTTTGGGTAATATGTATTAGGTCCTAATTTAAATCTCATTATGATCAATGTGATTTCTGAAGTATGAAAAAAAAATGTTAGTACGATGGAGTTACAATTTTTAATAATAATAGGATTATTATTAAGCACTTTCATAGTAATTATATTTGTAACGTATTGGTTTTGTATATTCATTTCAATTGTATTTGGAATTAAACTCAAATTATGCCTTCATTTCTATATATGTTTTAAGCCAATAATGTTTGCTTTGTCTTCATCACCTCATCCATACCCTTCATTTTCCCATGTTTATCACAAAGGCAATCAAAGCAAAGATGGCATGTCCAAAAGTCAAGTTGTATGTGTTTAGTATAAGTATCACAATCATTTGGTGTGACGTGACTACTTTAATCGTTCATATACATCTATGTTTTGAATTTATACAAGGGCAATAAAATGTCAATTGACAAGTTTTATTTGTTTAATTTTTTATGATTTTATTATGATTAATATAATGCCTTGGCCTTGACAAAATAGAAGTTACTAGAAGTTATGGTATGCTGCAGGTTTGAGAGGTTCAGTTAGCACAATACAACTACACATTGGTTATTGGTGAGGAGGAAGCTATATATGGGACATGTCATGTTTACACTTTCTGATAAACAATGTGGTAGTATAATTTAATTTTAACTCTTCCAATCTACTAATTCAATGTTAGAGGTCTTTAATGACATGACTTATATCTTTTCACTATAATCAAGCATGTGGTCTAATATGAATGTTGGAGGTTTTGATGGTTTTCTTCATTTTTCTTATCTACTATCAAAAAATAAAAGATGATTTCTTGGCTTTTAGCACTTCATTTTTGCTTTATTGGTTTTTTATTTTCATATTATTATATATTTTATTTTATTTTAATTAAATAAATTATATATGATAAATACAAACTTTTATTAGTTGATGAAATAAAATAAAATAAGAAATTTTATGTCTTTAATAGAAATAGAATAAAAAATTTGTAGTTTGTTAAATTAAAATTAATTTTCAATTCATTTTAATTTTACTGAATATTTTTTACATTACATGTATTGTATTGTATTTTTATTTTAATTTATTGTTTAAAAATGATCATAAACATTAAAAATAATTTCCAATATTTTTCAATTAATTAAATTTTCTTTTGTTACTACTATCAAACCTTATGATAAAACATTATAATTTGTGCATCTAATTAATAATAAATAATAATGATGCTACTCGATAAACTTTTCTTCAAGGTTGCTTAATTATACAAAAATTAGTAAAAAAAACTTCAGTTCATATTCTTTATATATATATATTTGATAAACCTATTCTTATATTAATATTATGAATAAAAATGTTATGAAAAAATAATACGATCACAATAAACTCTAATGTATATATTCAAAAAAGTTTATATGTGTAAATGCAACAAAGGACAAGAAGTGGCATGCTACATATTTTCAGAAGAATATATATACTATTGCAAACCATTCAACTAGATTAAAATTTAAATACTTATTTTAGTTTATTAGTTTATGATAACATAATTTTTGTTATCTTAATTTTAAGAATTATTTTACTTGATCTCTTTAAAAAAATATAAAAATTAATTTAAAGCAAACAAATATAAAACTTTTTTCTTAAAAAAAATAAGCCATCAATCAGAAGAGAAAAAATAACCTTAACATTTTCAAGAAAAAATAGTATCACATGACATTAATTTAATTGCACATAACAATATTAATAATTTATCTATAAATTTTATAAATTTGAAATTTAAATGATTGCATTAATCTATTAGCTTATGATAATATATTTTTTGATTTAATTTTTTATAATTAATTTGATTAAAATCAAGTTTAAAAAAAGAAATAACCTTAACATTTTCCGGAAACATTAGTTTCACATTGCTTTTTGATTTAATTACACATAATAATAATAATAACAATTTATCTCTGGGATTTTATGAAGATGAAATTTGAATATTACATTAATCTATTAGCTTATGAAAACAGAACTTTTGTGATTTAAGTTTTTTAAAATAAATTTGATAAAAAAAAACTTTCAAATATGTAAGCTTAAAATTATTTTTAAAGTAAACAAATAAAGAAATTTTATTCTTAAATTGTTTATCAAATAAAGATTATGATATATTTAATTAGGCAATAATTAGTGACGTTAAGGTGGATATAAATTAAAATTACTATTAGTATTATATAGAAAAATTAAAAAATAAAATGTATTATTATCATATCTAATTTTTTACCGTTGACGCACATTTCTTTTAAAATTATTCTCATTAAAAGAATTTTAAAAAAAATTAAAGAATCCAACGCACCAGGTTAATCTCTAGTGTCAATGTAATGTTCCCATTTGTTTGTCCATGTTAAATGGAATTTAGAGCAAAGAAGATTCTCCTAAACTAGGCACAATTTATTTATTTTTAGTTTTTATATTTTATTTTTATTTTAATATATTATATATTTTTTAGACATTTATAAGAAAAATAGTATGAATAAAAATTATTTTTTATTATTTCTTTTATAAAATCATGAAAAACAATAAAAAAAATTAAAACAATTAAAAAACTAGTCATTACACTTAGTCTTTCTTTCCTTTTATTTTTATTTTTTCGCTAAATCTTAGTAATTTGGTAACAAATAATGTTATTTATATTACTTTTTGAGACATCTTTGTGTCCCTTGAACATTGCATGAAGAGAAAAATTTAAACTCACTCTCACTCAATGTTTAACTCATGATAGCCTCCCTTTTTATAATTAATAAGCGATAGCATTTCCAAAAGATTATCAAAAAAAAAAAAAAAAACTCATGATACTCCTCGAACGATGTCTCAAAGAGTTATAACATTTCTATATATCTTTAGCAAAATGTGGGAAAACAATTTCATGAATTAAATTTATGTGTAAAATTGCATATTAATTATATAATTTGCAAAATTTTCTCCTCTCTATTTTTACTCTTTACGAAACTCAACGGAAAATTTTGATAAATCGACTCATGAGTAATTTTTGTGCTATTTTATTCATTGAGTCTATCTGTGAAATTTTCGTTCCATTTTTATCCCGAACAAATGTAAGGAATAAAAATAGATGAAAAATTTTATGAATAATATCCATATGTAAAATAATTCCTTCCTTCCAACCAATGACACCTTTATAAGAAAATTTTAACCCATATCCCGAGCACAATAGGAATGATGGAACCAAGGACCATTTTTGGGCTTTGTTACCTAAATAAAACAAAATAAAATATTATGTACCAAAATAAATTGAAAAAACATTTGATCCGAATTGGAAGAATTATATATAAGGGAATATGCTAGGTCCCTTTGCGTATTTAGTTTGCACATGAATATGTTAAGGGCCATGGGTATTCAATTTGCACAAGAATACATAGTTCAGTTCGACTATTAGAACATGCTCTAGCACAAGTCAAGTGAAGAAGTGTGGACACATCGAGAAATGTTTTCATATCATCTAAGTCCTCCTGGCTGATACCACACCCAAATAATTATCCATAGATGGAGTGTGTAACAATAGCTAGAGTTGATGCCTCTATCATCTCCATGATCACCTCCACCATCTTCACCATCACCTTCACCATATCCATCACCTCCTATGAAGGATCACCACCACCATATCCACCACCTCCTAAATTCGCAATCCCCACCTCCACCATCTCCATGGTCGTCAAGTTTCTGGGAAGCATGGGTACGGGCACGATGCTACTACCATCGTAGATTGGAGCATCCACAACATGGGGCATAAAAGGTGCTGGGCCTACATCGAGTGGTAGCTCTTATGGCACCTGAGATAGACGAGGGTCTTGCAAATGTGAGTCGGTAGATAAAAACCTCCGTGCAATGCTTGAGTACCACCTAAGATACTCTGCAGATGGAAGACTCCCTCAGTGTGAGCCTCCACCATGACGCGCTAATGACATGCATTCCAAAAATTATGGTACTTTGCATGCTTATCAAGCCACCATACCTTATCATTACCTCAAGGTCCCGTGCATGTAGTCCATCAATATTTAATGGGGTATGTGGAATATACTGTTGTTCCTAAGATGTCGCATGACACGATCAAGCTGGTGCCACTCAACAATCTCAAAGCAAATTAGTGCAAGTAATAGAAGCCCAAACACCAACACCTCCATACACATGTGCCGATATGAGCAACGACATTCATGTCCTCATTTGTTGACAACTTAAGTTAAACTTTCTACATAACTATAGAATATGGAAGTTAAATAATTCAATTATTCAATGACACTTACCCATCAATGGGTATGGCATCAAGATGTGCCCTAAAATCCACTAATGACGAGCATCACCATCTGATGGAATCCTCAATCCCCCATTTGAAATAAAAAAATCAGTCAGTAATTAGTAATATTCAAACAAACAAATGTCAAAATGAAAAAAATAAATAATTGGCATAATAAAATGTATACCTCAAGGCCAATGGAAATGTGAGTCTTTGATCGTATCCAGGGTGTAATGAGGGGACCTAAGAATATGCCCAGGACAAAAATAAGGCTGCGCATCTTGCAAAGTCGGCAATGGGGTATTTCATAACCTGACAAAGCTGCGATATAAACATGTAAGGACGAGATCCCAGGCTATAAGTCCCCATCACCCCAAAATCCTATAGTAGAGGTAACCACTTTAGATGGACTTGAGAGAATGACTTGTCTGGACAAAAGAACCCTCCAATCAAGTATGCCCTTGTCCATCATCGGACTACTACATCAGATGCATCACTGGGAAAATCTTCATCCTTAATGTGTTCTTAATCCACAGAACCTTGACATATGACCCATGTCTATCTCTCGCTAAGGGATCACCTCTAATAAATACCAAGATAGATCTCATATACTCTGTTGTTGCCATTTTTCCCATGCACCCATGCAGCTATTAATTGCATCACCATCAACACTCAGCCCTAGCTAGCTACATCACCACATTTTGGAAAATGGTAGTACACTTTCCATATGGAAGATGAAAGGTGTGCATCTAGGATGCCATTGCTCAACTAATGCGCTAATGAGTGCTGAGTTGTTGCCAAAGTTGGCAACTTCCCAAAATCCCGTCTACTACAAATAATACTCCATGCAATCATTAGGTCCTGGTGCACGCAACGCCTTGGATGCAATACTTGATGAAGCTCATAAATTAAATTAATATGTTCATAAATATCAATCCAAACTAAAAAAAAAAAACAATAGGACCTTAAAACATTAGTCACCAATATTAATTTTAAACACAAACTCTCTTAAATTAATTAAATACATATATTCTGAAGTTTTAAATTTTACCACGTAACCCTAAACTAATTAATTTTTAATTAAAAATTCAATGGTGGTTTCATTTACACTTTTAAATTTAATAAAATAAAAAGCAAAATAAGAATTATCATTGTCAACAAATCATCCACATAAAACTAACTAAATTATTAAAGTTATACTAATCTAATTAATATTGCCCTAATTGACATTAAACTAAACTAATTACTAGATGACTTGCTATTAAACTAAATGGATAATATTTTTCAAGTTTAGAGCATAACTAATTATATTATATGCATTTAGATCCTCTAAAGTGAAATCCCAATAAAGTGAGCAATTTTATCATTAAATCAATAAAGTTAAAATGTCCTAACTTCTTATCTAAAGGTAACATCCCTCACTTTCCCCTTATATTACACTGTCCTAAATTGAAACTAAACTAACTAAACAAAATTTGAATTAATAAAAGTAGCAATAAAAATAAACTAATAAAGAGAAAAATACTAGGCGATAAATCTGGCAGAGATATGAACATCATCTAAGCAGTAAAGGAAGTTTGCCATGGTTAAACACAAGCATATTCTCTTTGAAAGTGAAAAAGGGAAGGGAAAATTGATATGGAAATGGAAAGCTACGCGGTGAAAATGACGGAGGAGGGCTTGGGCGTATTCATATTTATACCACCTTCCAATAGTGAATATGCTTGGAGCTCTTGTGTATTCTAAATGGACATGAATACACTAAGGACCCATGTGTATTCAAAATAAATATGAATATACATGACCACTAGCATATTTATGTCCATTTGAAATACATAGGGGCGTAAGCATATTTACGTAAATATTGAAACGGTTTAAACGTTTACCAAAAGTTTTTTCACTTTATATCCATAAATAATTTTTTTCATTTTATATGGGTAAAAATTTTCCACTTTTGTATCCCACATGCAAACAATCATTATAATCATCTCTCTTACACACTCCTCATACCGAGATTGGAGACTTCCTCTCTTCAATGCAAATAAGAATGCATCTCAAACACACAACAAATGATATACCATATTTGCCCCAACACCTCTTCCACCTCGATCTCTCTCTTTCTCCCCATGGCCCATATGGTGGTTAAATCGGAGGAAATATTCTTACATAAATATAAGTTTAATATATCACATTTGGTTACACTCACAATAAAAATAGATTCATTAACTTTATTTAACACATACTCATTCATTTTTGTGTTCCATTAGCTTTTTTGTGTGTCTAACAATGGATTTGTAGAATTATGCCTATATATCTCAAGTTAGGATGATCTCATGCATGGAGTTACGTGCATCAGATACAAAGGTGAAGCCGCTCAGTTTTTACCAACAGATTATATTCCCTGCATTGCTGATTGATTATGGTCACTCAAATCGTATGGTAACCAATGAATATATATGATATAAGCAATTATATTATTTGGAAAAAAAAGTTTGGTTTGTACGTAATGTTTACCATATACTATCTCAGCCTGGATTTCCAGCACTCTATAATAAGGGCAGAGAAAGAAGCCACATCAACAACCATAGTAGGTTCATATTAACTACCATAATATATAGGTTTATGGTTAAGTTTGAGAGAGACATGTCATGTGACTTTTTTTAACTTCAGGCAAACTACTGATAGAGGTAATTGCAAATTATATTAAATGCCAAGCCAAGTACATCATTACTTAAAAGAAGGCACAGTCATAATCATACTTGTGGAAAAATGTTTGTAACAAAGTCAATTGTCAAATTCACGTGGACTTGCCACCCCAAATCAACCCTGATAAAAATATTTAACTGTCAATCGTACTATTAAGCTACATGCAAACACGTGAACGTGCTATTTAATAAATTATTACTCTTTCCATTACATCGCAACGGTTCAAAACACCAAAAAAAACCACATATTAAGAAAATAATAAATAAATATTGATAATAATGTAAAAGTATATTAATTTATAAGATTATCCCTATTTAATATGATGATGCTCTTAAAAAAAAAAGTAGATAAGATAAAATTTCAATGAGGATAGCTGGTAAATAAAAATTAATATCTTCTTAATTTGATAAATGAACAGATGAAAAGTGAAATAAAATTTTTAAAAAATAGACAGTTGATACAATGGAAAAAATTCTTAAAATTCTTAGCCTGTTTGTTTTGCCAGTTTTAGTTTCAAAGTTTTATTTGTGAAGGAAAAACTGAAAAAATTGAAAACTAGGGGTTGTTTGGAAGTGTTTTGTAGTTATAGTTTTTTAAACTTTGAAAAATAAGTTTAAGATTAGTTTTTAAAAATAAAAAACAAAGAAAACTTGTTTGGATAATTTTTTTTAAAAAACAACTTTTAAAATAGATAAAACAAGAAATTGTTTGGCAACAACTTCAACGTTTCAATGCCAAGCCTCACCCTGAACCCCAATTCCTTCAACAACAACAACAACAACAACAACAACCCAACATTTTCTTGCCATCCAAAGCCCCACCTCCACGACCACAAAGAGGAAACAGATGAAAATAGAAAGGAGCAAACAACAAAAGGAGATGCTTATGGCTGACGGAGGTGCGGCGAAAGAGGCGGTTGCGTGCATCGGCGAAGGGGAGTAGGTCGCGTTTGTGCGCGCGAAGGAGCAGGTCGCGATCGTGTGTCCGGCAAAGGAGCGCCATGAGCCTCGCGAAGCCTCGATGACAACCACCATCTACAAGCGATGATAATCCCACGACCACTCGCGAAACTCATCCACTACCACCTCGCCCTCCTTCGTGGCCGGCTAGCCACAAGCTCAGCCTAAGCACCTACCTATTACAACATGAGAGAAAGGAATAAAGGGAATGAAAGGGTTTGTGAATGAAGGGATGGAAAGAGAAGTCCAATAAAACACACAAACATCCACAAAGGAATAAGCCTCATGAAGAACAAAAACTCATCATAATTACATTTCAGCCGTGTGTTTGGAAAACAACTCTCAATTGTTTTTCATCTTGTGTTTTTAAAACCCAAAAGTTGTTTTTTCATTTTTAAAAACAATACAAAGAAAACAACTTAACAAACAAGTTTTATTAAGTTTTGCTTTTAAAAAAAAATATTTTTAAAAGTTGCTTCGAGTAAAAATCTTGAGTTTCATTTTTTAGTTTTCTTTGAATCAAAACTGAAAACTAAAAATTGGAATTGAAACAACAACCTTAGTTTCTCTTAAACAAGATATATAAACAACTCTTGTTTGACACATAAGTGATGAATATGAGTCACCTTTATCAATATTTATTTATATGTCAAATAATAATAGATCACAACAAAAATTTAAATTTCTCTTGCTCCAACAATAACTTAATTATAATTGATATGATATCTAGACATTCTCTAGCATTTATTTTCTTGTCCTAGGAAATCATAGTGGCAAAAAGATGTTTGATAGTGGAGGAGAGAACATAAATATTTTTTGTCTCAAGACAATTGTTTTTTGATTTTTTGAAAAAAATGAGAAAAGGATATGGGACAAAAATTTAATTTAATTTTTCTAATAATACATTCAACAACTTCGACAGCAATAAGGTATGACCGTCAATGATGGATCAACACTACTTAAAGACATTTATTTTAGAGGCACTTACCAAATGCTACCTAAAAAAAACTTGGAAATAAGTTTGATGCACAAAAAGCAAACACAGGGTCAATTGGTCAAATTTACTCGCATTTGTTTCCAAATGGACAAATATCAAATGCTGAACTCCCACTATACAAATGTGGTGAATCATCATATCAGTCACGCATCTGTGGTCCCAAAATTCCGGGACTAAGCTTGGAGTCAATCAGGCTCACAAGACGAGCACCAAACTTGTTGGGTTGAAAAGGACCACGCAACAACTAACTTTAACAAGAGATTGAAGCCGACGACAGAATCAAGGGGTTTTCGCTTTGTTTGTGGGCCCTGCAAAGCAAGCAAATGAAAGGGGAAGATGGGCTGGGTTGCACTCTTTCATTTTACCCCTATTTTGTGGTGGTTGTGATGGGGGAATGAGACATATGTCTCGGGTCCGCAGCATCTGTTCCATAGCGCCTGTCACGACATACTTTTACATTTTGGCTTGGTTTCTAAACTTTCTATAATAGCAAGGCAACGGCTTTGGGATTCAATTCTTCTGTATCATCTCTCTCTTTCTTTCTGTTCTTTCAATTAAATTTTATCATGTACTTAAATTTTGAGTAGTTCAAAAATTTAATTGGATAAAATATTATAGTTAATGCAATTATTATACATGTGTTTTATTGAGAGGACAATAAATGAAAAAAAAAAAAGATTTGTTTCCACGGCTTTGGGTATTGGTAGAATGAATAATTGCTTAGATAGGGATACTACAAAGTCTCAGATACGACTTATTACGACGATGTTTTGACGATGGGTTTATACCAGGCAATTCATGGTTCAAGGATCGATGTATCCGATAGTTAAATAATGTCAATCGGTAATTATCGACACATTCCAGGAATAAATAATCACAAGTCGGTACAATTATATGGAAACCGTAGAGGGTAGAATATATTATTACGACCATTTTGTTTTTTTACCGACGGGTTATTTAATAAAGTAGAATGTATTTTTAACGATATTACGACGGGTTTTTTTTAATATAATTTATTACCGACTAATTAACGTCGGTACAATTATTAAATATTTTTTAAAATTTCTTTATTTATAAATAATTAAAAGTTAAAAAATATATTTTATAACTATTTATTATTTATTTCTTTATTTAAATAATAACGTAATTATCAATCAAACTTATATTAAATAAGAAAAATAATAAAATGAATAAATTAAATTGAATAAATATAATAGTAAATTATAACAATAAAATATATACAAATTACAATAAATGTAAAAAATATCCCGAATGTAAAAATGAAAAAGCTAGATAAAAACTAGCTAAAGTCCTGGCGTCATCGTGGCTGCATCATCATCTCGCACCATTATCGTCATCCGTGGTACAACTGTACTGGCCCTCAAAGATGGAAGGGAGTGGGATATGGGGAGTGTTTTCAGAAGCTGGAGGATCCAAAAGCTCCATGTTTCGAAAGAACGTCATGACATCTCCAAGTGATCTTCTGCGCATCCTCCTAGAGCTTAACCTTCGCCTTCTTTGCTTTCTCCTCTCCTTCTTTGCTTTCTCTTGCTCCTTCTTCACGACCACTTAGTCTCACTGAAGCTCATCATGTTCAACATAATTTCTTTTAAAACCATATCTTGCTTCGCCTATCAGGATGATCAGAATCTAAGAACCTTATATGACAATCAAACCAATAGTTCTTTCCTCCATGTTTCAGGGTGAATGCTTTAGTATCGTCCATACAAATCGGGCATGCTAATTTCCCTTGGTCATCATCCAGACAACATTCCATAAGCTGGGAAATCATTGATGGTCCACATTAATGCAAACTCATCATGAAATTCTGCTTAGTTGAAATGTCGTAAGTAAGAACACCCTGGCACCAATACTCATTCAATTCATCAATTAGGGGTTGAAGATACACATCAATCTTAGCTTTTGGATTTTTAGGGCCAGGGTAAGAATAGGTAAGGATCTTTCATGAACATGTTAGGAGGGAGATTATAGACGTAACTACTATGGGCCAACAGGAATAGGGTTTGCTAAATTGGTTATTCAGAGTAAATCCATCTAAAGAGTCTCAATCTAACATTTCGTGGGTCACAAAAATTAGGATATTGTTGATCAAACTTTTCCACGCTTCATCGTGCGATGGAATGCATCATCACACCATCATCTCTTTGATTTTCACGTGCCACCTCATATGAGGAGCCGAACTCATTGACGTGTGGAGTCTTATGAGCCTAGGGATTAAGGGCAGATAATGCATTTTCTTCTGAGGGACATCCTTATACCTCCCACTTCCACGTCTCTTGGGTTTAAACCTAGGCTCTTGGCAGAATTTACACTCAATAAATAAACTATCATCTTTATAATAAAGCATACAACCTTTCAAGCAGCAATCAATCTTTATTTCCTTCAACCCAAGTTTAGAAACTAATTTTTTAGCTTGATAGAAATCTTTTGGAATTGCATCGGGTTTGACTTAGCATGGTAAGTCAGCCCACTGATCAAAAGAACTTTGGCTTTGATTCCCTTCGGACTTAATGGTCAACATTCAAACTGCTAATGACAATTAAGAGTGCACACAATCCTTCCATAAAGGTTGATTGGCAGCTTCTAGTAGACTATAAAATCGAGCGGCATCTTGGTTGGGCTCCTCGAGGCAGCCTGAATAACGAGCGGCAATTAACCAGCGCATCAAACACCATCTCATGATATCTAGCTAGGTTATCCTCCCACAACACATTACCCACATCGTGGTGAGTTATATGGATCCTACAGAACTACATCCAGTTTCACACATACCCACTTGGTTCCATGTGTTAACTACCTCCCCATGCTCGGTTCAAACCTAATAGTTAGGCATGAATCCCCACTTGTACAAATGAACCCTTATTGTATCGTCATCCAAATACTTCCTACATTTGCACCTATTACATGGACACCTAACTTTTGCTTCATTAATGAATTGTTATGTTTTACATGCCACACTCATAAATTCTTCAACACCATTATAAAAGTCTGAACTAATCCCTCCTCTATTAGGATGCAATCTATCATACATCCATGATCGATTTGAAGGTAACATTGCGTTTGTGATTAACTCTAGACCTTACAATTTTGTAGATAGAAAGTTATTACTTTCAAAAATAAATTCAATTGCTATTTAAATTTTTTTAAACATAGTTACTTTTATTTAATCTGTTTCTCATACAAAAAATATTAACAAAATTTCGAGCATCTCCCTTAAATTAGGAGCTTCCATCTTTACATATTTCAGTTAATACAACAATTATAAATGTTATTATAAATATTGACAACAAAATAAATATAGTGAAACGGTCATTTGGACCCACCTTTTAAAAATTATACGCCTATGGTTGTATTGGCTAAAATATATGGATGGAAGAAATTTACAAAGCGTTCTTGTTTGAAACATGGATATTTATTATTTTTTAAATATAAGGGCTTCTATTTTAAAATCAGAGTGTATAAGCACATGGCTTTAGAAGAGGATTATTCAAGATATAATGAAAGACACTATCTAAGATTGTGAAGTTTGCAATGATGGCATTGAAAGGCATGTAGCACCTAGGATTATGTACATTTGTTTAAGGTGCACGCAACTTTCAAGAAATGTACATAATCCTCAATGCTTAGGCCTTTCAGTGTCATCATTGCCAACTTCACAATATTGGATAGTGTCTTCGCTATATCCTGAATAATCCTCTTATAAACACTGTGCTTATACACTCTAACTTTAAAATAAAAGCCTCCTTTATATTTAAAACATAATAAATATCCATGTCTCAAACAAGAACACTTTGTAAATTTTTTCCACCCATATATTTCAGCTAATACAACCATAGGCGTATAATTTTTAAAAGGCCAAATTACTACTTTAAAACACATTGAATTAGTTTTGTTTGTTTTTTAAATACAATTATTTTTAATCCTTTTTTTACTCTTATCACCTGAGGCAATTTTTTTAAACTTTTATCCCTAAAACAAAATTTAACAAAATTTCTGCAATATCTCTCCTTAAATTAGGAGCTTTCATCATTAGATATTTCTTTTAATTGGTCTTTAAGTTTTTTTTTAATATTTTATTTTAATCTTATATCCCTAAAGATTTTAATGAAATTTTGACAGCATCTCCCTTAAATTAGGAGCTTCCATCATTGATATTTTCAATTCAACAATTATAGATATTATTATAAAAATCAACAATAGAATAGGAACAAGTTAACAGTTACATGTTAATAATTACATACAATTCAAATAATCCTAAAAACCGTTCTATTGCGCATCCCTTTATAACTCCACAACATGCATCCTGCAATCTCTGCAAACACAAAAAATCACAGCAAACAAATCAAACAAGTCAAGGACCTCTATGCCCTTCCCCAGTTATGCAATCCCCATTCCTACAACTCTATCCTATAAAATATAAGTCTCTATATATCATACATAAATATTAAATCATTAAACGATATAAATAATAAGGAATGAGCTACTAACCTCTATAGCAGAGAAAAACTGAAATATAGAGCGCTCTTCGCATTCAACCTAGTCCAATCCTGAAAATCCAACATTATAAATTTCAATCACAACAATTATATACACACAAAAGAATACTAACATATATAAAAACATGTGCAAACCAATCCGAACGTCAACAATCAAGTGATCCTCAAGTAAAACTCCTACATTAACAAATTAATAACAGCAATTAATCCCCAATGCAACACACACACAACACTATGGGCACCAAAAATGAACGGAAAAAGTAAATCAAATCAAAAAATAAACCGATTAAAATGCTCACCAAAGCCTCAAGATCGTAATGGTGACCTTCGTTTCTCAAACGGACTAATGCGCGAACGGGCAAAAACTCACGGTGCGCGGGTGAGAGAGAGAGGGGTTTTAGAGAGAGGAGTTTCAGAGTGAGGGGGAGGGCCTAGGCAAAGATGATGTACAGATTATCGACGGGTTTACCAAATGTAAGCCTTTTAATGAAACGTGCATTCCACTATCAAATCGTTCCCAGGCATTACCGCAGGTGACGGAAATCCCAAACATTTTGCGGTTGAAAATAAATTTCAAAATGAACGTCGTAACCCGTTGGTAATTTAATGAATAAAATAAAAAAACCTTCATACCCGTGTTAACCAGCGGTAATTTATAACACAAATAATAAATATATTTAAGAAATTGCCCTATTTTCATACCGTCGTTCACAATGGTAACATAATTCGTAAATAATTAATTTTAAAAATCATACATACCTGTTCGGTACGGTCGATAATTGATTTAATAAATATTAAATTTGAAATACCCGTCGATAAACTTGTCGATACATAATTCAATATATTAATAGTGAAATGTAAAGTTACCCTTTGGTTATGTAGTCGGTATATCCATCGGATATTGTTTTTTAAAATTTTACCGACTCATTTACCGACAGTTCCTAAAATCACCCTTAATTATTTTCAAAAGCTCGTCATCCGTCAGAAATCCGTCGGTTGTATGCGTCGAATTAATAATTATTCTAGTAATAATTTTCTGCAATTTGTCTTGCTCATAGAACTTTGAGGCTATGTTTGGATAGTTTATGGTAAGTGAAAGAAAATGTGATGGAATGGTATGGCGTGAAATTAATGGAATAAATGTTTCCTTCCATCGTGCAAAAAAAAAATCTTTTCCAACGTTTGTAAATTTAAAGAATGCAATAAAGAGAAGTTTGCATTTTAATTTGTTGTTTAGAAAAATAACAAAAAGAGTGGAATAGTAAGATTTTCAAGTTATTTATATCTGATAATCCACTTCATTCTATCTTTCTCAATCCATCAAAATTAAGGAGGAAAAAGCTATTGGATGGAATGGAGCAGGCCCCATCGATTCCATCCGATCCCATTTTACTTTAAAATACTCAAACATGAAACATAATATCATTCCATTCATCACTACATTCTGTCACTTTTTTTTTTTTTAAAAATTAAGCTAAACATAGTATATGCCCAAATAGTACAAGCCTTGTCCCATTAATTATAGAAATATATTATTTGAACGTATATATATTAGATATCTTTAGACTCTATGTGATTGCGAATGAGAGAAAAAGAGAAAAAAAATTGGAGAGAAAAAATTTTGGAAAGAAAAATATTAAAGTGTTTTTAATATATAAAAGTAAAGACGTATTAAAACTTGTCTAAAGATTTTCATGTTGTTATAGAACTTTCCAATTTAAAATAGTATTTTATTAATCTCATTACCACCCACTTTATCACATGTAAAATTTATCGAATCTATACTAGGAACTTATAATACTAATCTAATAGGAATATAAAATAACAATAATAGTATGTATATTATTGATCATTGCATTTCGAAGATATGTTAACTCAGGAGAACTCACTCCATTCATTTCTCCTTTCAAAGACCATACATTGATGGAGCAGTGAGTTGTCTAGGTTGTTATTGTTGAAGTGGGAATCCTTCTCACATAATATGAATTTATTGCGATCTAGTCTTGTCTATCAAAGACTTAAGTCATATTTCTACATTATTATCCAATACACTTACTATTAGTCTCAAACCTAATAATACATAGTGACTTCTAAAATCTACAACAGATCACATATAACTTCATTGGCTTACAGATAATATCATACTTATCCATTCAAGCTGTTTTATAAATTAAAATCTCACAAATTAATAGAAGCATAAATTACCAAAAAACTCTAACACTAATAGCATCCTCTTAATTATAAGAAATGTTATTTGTATTAATTCAATATGGGATATATGATACACCTTCGTTATTTTAGATGGAATATAATCTCATTTAGTTCAAGTTTTATATAATTCAATAGTAAATGTGAGTGTATTGAATCCATATCCTATATAATTACAAATTACACTACTTTATAATTGTATAGGTCAGTTACATAGCTATCATAGGAGTTAGAAGAAAAAGTGCACCTTAACGGCAAGAGAGTAACAAAAAAACACATAACAAAATTAAAAATAACCATGGTATAAAATTAAACTTTTGAAAAAGATGTTAATGGGTCTCCTAGATGCATGGCACAAGGGGCATGATAATTTTAAATCCTAAACTCTATACACAAAAATTTAGATAGTGGGGACAAAATTAATTCATAAACTTGTTAAAAAAATTTTACATTTATTTTTATCTTAATTAGAAGTAAGTCTTAATATATTTATTCGTTGAATAATTTTTTATAGACATGTAATTTTATTAATTAAATCGTTGAATTATAAGTTATACTTCATAGATTAAGTATATAAAATTTTATAAAATTTCAAAACATTTGATATTTATTATTTCATTTTATTTGACACATAACAGTTTTAAAAATATATATAAATCTTGTATATTAAATAATATATCAATCAATGTTTAATTTTTTTGAAATTTAATATGCTTAATCATCAAGATAATATATCTCATAATTCAATAGTATGATTGATGAAATATATTATTTATAAGAAAATATTTAGTAGAGTAAATATGTTTACTTACTCTTAAAATAAATGAATTTTTTATTTTATATATATATAGTATAAACAAAATTCCTAAATTTTAATGGGTCCCTAAGCATGTATAACTGCCCCTATCACCAGGAGTCAGTTCTACTTTTTCTTATGACAACAAAAAATGTAGGATGCGTGTTGACTTTTCTGAGCATGTTATTGTTACGTACACGGTCATGTCTTTATCGGTCAGTGTCGATTCAATGTCTTTTACTTACTTTTTGGCTTTTAAAATAAAAAGCAAAAATGAAAATTGCGATGCACTAGCACACGGCGAGACAAACAGTAGAAGCTGAATGCCTCGAGTAAACATTTAATTGGAGGAGCTGCCAAATAATTTTGTTCTGGTAAGCAGTGGTGCAGATAAGATCTAAGCAGATCCAGGTCGATTTTGTCGACCAAAACAGAATCTGTCCTCTTCATCAACAGCCAGGGGTGCCCCAGTTGTAGAATGCATGGGAGCCTGCATACCTTCAGCCAAAATCCTGGATCGTCAAATTCTTAAAATGAAGCTTTTGGGCTATATTCACCTAGATAAATAACACCCCCTTAAAAGAAGAAATATTCCAGCTGTCTTGGCAATAAATGAATAATTACCGTGGTAAACGATATAACAAGGCGGAGTACACAATGCATAGATTCCCACAAAAAGCGAGTAGCGAAAACTACCGCTTTAAATTTGAATTGGTAATAAGAATAGAATGGAGTGAACGGAAATGTAATAATTATTTTACTCTAATTTTTAAGATTTTTTTATTTCATTTCATTCCTTCCAGTTTGAAGGAAGAAAATTGAAAAAAGTCAATAGAATTGGATAGAATAAAATTTATTTATCTCTTTATTTCATTCCATTTAAATTTGGTAATTCATTTAGCTTCATTAATTCAAGTATATCCTAACTCTCAAAAAATCATATTGCAAACAAAATAGTGCATAAAAAAAATTATATTGCGTGTGACCTTCAATGATCTATCTCCTTTGACAAATTCACCCAAATATTAATTAACCTCCAATTTCGTTAATACCTAATCATGATTAATAGTTTATTTAACATGATTTGACACTTATTTCAATTTCTATAGGTAGATATTAAATTATTTTCCACTGTAACTATATAGAAATTAAATTGTTAATTTTGTTTATCTTTATAATCTAATTTATTTAAACTTTGATGAGATTTATTTTGATTTTTCTTTATTTATTCAGAATAACATTTACCTTTTCTCTAATGGACAATGAAAGGAAGGATGATGTAATAATTTTACAAACTCAAGAAGACGGTATAATGAGTTTACAAATTTGGAAGATGATAGTGAATAATTTCATAAACTCAGAGACCTCATCATCAAATTTTACAAATAGAAAAAAATTGAAGTGAATTTTAATAAATTTAGAGGAAATTGATGTAATTTACCCTAACTTTTATTATATTTTTGGATAAATAACACTACACTTTGAGATTTTGAGTTATTATATTTCATCCATTCTTTATAAATATGACATTCCACCACATTTCTATTATTAAACTCATTTATTTTTTTTTAATATATACTCATTAAACTCATCTTTTCCTCGGTGTATACAATAAAAATTATAAAATAAATCTAAAATTTATTATTTGACAAAATATTATAACTTCAAATTTTAAAAACAATAATTTCAGAGCTTAAAAATAAATCATATTTTTAACTTTTTTTCCAAAGTGTAGAAGATTGCTCAGCAATAATATTGTGTAAAATTTATAATTAAATAAATATTATTTCATACAATAAGTTAATATTTAATAATTTTATATCCTTTGAAAGAAAAATTTAATAATTTTATATCAAGGGTGTTTAGTGATTACCTTAGAGTTCAAAAATAAAATCATATTTTTAACTTTTTCTTTCAAAGTATATAAAATTACTTTAATAATATTGAGTATGATTTATAATTAAATAAATATTATTTTATACCTTAAGTTAATATTTTAATGTAAAATATAATGTTACTTTTAGCAGATTTTATATGTAATTTAAGGGTTCCAATATTTATAATCTAAAATTGCAGTAGCAATTTTTTAACCTAGAATAAGAAATGAAAAACTTATAGAATTAATAGATTTTTCAAAAATAAATCACACAAACAAATTTCAATGTAACAAAAGTTGAAAATAATTTTAAGAATCATTGTTAGAAGAGTAAATTTGTTATTTGACTAAAATATGTACACTAATCAAAATATTGATAACCATAACTATTAAATAAATGTAAGCTAAAATTTTAATATCAAATATTAACTTATTACACAAAATAATATTTATTTAATTATAAATCTTACTCAAATATTATTATTAAAGTAGTCTTATATACTTTGAAAGAAAAAGTAAAAAACATAATTTTTTTTTAAACTCTGAAATTATTGTTTTTAAAATTTAAAGCTGTAGTATTTCATCAAATAATACTTTTTAGATTTATTTTATAATTTTTATTATATGTATTATGGAAAAGATTAGTTTAATAAATATAAAAAAAATGAGTTTAATGATAGAAATGAGGTGTAATGCCATATTTGTAAAAGAATGGAATAGAGTGCAATAATTTCAAACTCCATGGGTGTTCAATGTTATTTACCCCATTTTTTTTTATACTACTAGTTACTAATTTCACAACATTTTGGAACAAAAATCAGAATAACGAACACGGCATTTCCATAATTGTAATGAAAATATATAACCAAATGTAAATACATGAAAATGAAACCAAACACCTTATTTTAGGAAATCAAAACAAAAGATCGCAGCGCCCTAGAGTCAACCGACGTAAACAAGACGAGATGTTTACTCATTTAATAACCTTCCGACCTAATGCATAAGATGCTGAATAACGGAACCTTCATTTTGTTCTTTGGTAATATTAATATATCACAAATCTTAAAACTCAGCAGCAGGAATCTGATTTTAGCATCCGATAGGACTTCAGAGTTTGCCGATTCAAAAAGACATTAACCAAGTAGGAAGAGAAAAATGAAACACATAGACACTTAAAATTTTACACAAAACACAAACACTAAAAAATTTTAGTCGTTATTGATGGCAAATTGAGCTGCATGCTGACACAAATTCACATGAACACTTTGAAAGTTTTATTTCCTAACAATCAACGGAATTTACATGAAGATCTCCATGTTTTTATTCATATTCACATATTGATAAATATACTCCAGAATCATCAAATAAATACAACTCCAGTCTGCAGCTCTGAATGTAGAGGAAAATATAGTTGTACAGTTGAACAAATGTTAAGCTCAAAAACCCTGGTCATTGCAGGGTCACTTGCTTTTGCTCCAGCCTCAGCTACAAGGCAAATATTTTTCTTCCGATGAAAAATAGAATGATAACATCAATGAAGCACCAAGATAAAATATGATATTGATACGAACACAATTTAAAGACACAGTGAAATTTGAAAATTTAAGATAAAGAATACGTGTATATATATATGAATTATATATTAAATTTATTAAATTTAACTTAGTATAATCAATATGTTATTAAATTTACTTGACTTTCTTCATAACTATATTAAGAAAATATAAGTATATATCAACAACATTCTATGAAGAAACTAATTTGTAAAACCACTAAAAAAATTTAATTTTGACACATTTTGAAATGTCGAAATATCAACATCGGTATCAAACATGATACGTCTTAGATATGTGCATAGTGAAATTATAAAGTATCAATGCAGCATAGGATAAAATTATAAAACTGGAAAAAAGCTTGAAACACAATGTTTAATTTGGGAGTCAGTAAGAGGACTAAAATTTTAACTTATTATTTAGGTCCATCTATCATCTACCCTAAGAGTTCAGTTTTACTTGCCATAAAACAAGCATCATATAGACAGTAGCATTTACTTTCCTGTACAACTATTTCAATAATATGAAACAAAATGCCAACCAAGTATATAACTAACACCACCAATCTCACCTGCCATATTTGCAGCCCAACTATATCAAAACGTGCTTTTACAAATGCATTGATTTAGACAAATGATAACTTGAGTATGATATACAAGCACACCCTTACTCCAACACAGTTGATATCTTTCGTCCATGCAGTCACATAGCATCTGAAGCACATCTAGCTGAGTGCCGAACCCATTGTATTTCAATTTTCAAATATCTTAGGCTCCATTTACTTTGCAGAAAATAACTTGATCAAAAGGAAACCATTACTGGTTCACAACAATAACAGAACAATACAGAAAACCAGAATAAATAAATGGTTTATAAGAAACCACTTCAAAACCTGCTTTAGAATGTCCAAGAGTAGGGATTCTCAAAGATGGGATTAGCAGACATAAGCAGCCCAGCAAGGCAGCAAGCATTAAAGATGGTTGCCGATTGTTCAACAGAGACATGACTACCAGCTAGTACGTTATTGAAACAGGTTATAGATTGGTGATGCCAGAAAGCAAAATCTTATGACACAGAATAGGGATAAAGAAAATCTTCTTTTTGGATAAGCATGACAAAAACTCGGATGGAAGAACATAGAAATGTTAAAAGAATGTTTCTTTTCATTTTGATCCCATGAATGGTTTCTGATAAGTTAAATTAGATTGGAATCAACCATTAATGCAATGTTATTAGGCTGCCAATACATTTTGTTTTGGTTTCCTTCAGATGTTAGGTACAGCAAAATTCTAGCATCCTCTGAAGTTCTTGAAAATGGAATTTAGTTAGGCCCATGGGCTTCATGATAGAGTGGATTGTTTAGCAGACTTTGGCAGATTATTTTATGGATTCTGCTGCTCATGCTTGGAGTCCAAGGATTCACAGAATCAAGGTTACAAATGGCCAAGATATCAATATAATTCTTTTAAATCAACAATAAAAAACAGATTTTGGATAATGTCCATAACTGAGAGATCTTTCCTGTTGTATTATGCAATTCCTTTCTAGGTGTAACACATAGACCCTTGGGACCATCCCTAGGTTATCTGCTCCACCTTCTTTTGATCATGAATTATCATCCATGGACAGTTGCACTATAATTTGAAAAAAAGATGGAAACATTTTCCTGACAGGAATTGGCCATGAAACAGATCTATGATTCTACTGGGATTTTTTACTGGTATTTCAACTTTCAGGCTTCAATTCAAATCTAACATTCACTATGTGGGTGAAAATGTGATGCAAGAATGAAGTGAAAATATATAGCAGAAAACCCATAAAATTTATACATATAAGAAAAGGGCTACTGCCTGCTATTTAGTTAGTTAGTTAGGGTGTGTGTGTAATGTATACACACCACATAAAAAGGCTGTATCAAATAGTTAAATCTTGTTCATTATTTGAAAGTCCCTTGTGATGCAGTTCAGTAATCTAATTTAGGGTTGGATGCAAAGGGAAATTATGGAAATAGGTTAGCTAGGTCTAAGGGATAAAGGATTTGTGAGAGGAGTCCAGCTCCTACAACACGTCTGTGATAAGATCATAATTCAATCCTATGTTGAAAAGAAACAAGATGTGTTCTGAATATACTTCACTGACTTCTCATTTCTATTGAAATTACATAGAGAATCACTAATAATATATCCCCCATATATCATGCTAGAATCGCCTGGCACTTAAGTGGCTTTTAATTAATTGGACAACCTTTACTTAGACCTCTAATTACTAGATTGGATTTTTAATTTCATAGGATAACTTATCAAGATAAATAGAATAATGACTCTTAAGTAGCTAAAATATGTCATGCTCTTAAATAATGCAGATCTAACACTCAACCACTAAGAGGGTGTGTGTGAGTTTCACTTTGGAGGGGAAGGGAGGGAAGGGAAGGGGTTTCAGAGTAAAATCCCTCCTTCCCTTGAAAGTGAAACTACCAAACACACCCTAAAACTCTGAATAGACATACAAAGAAGGTTTCTTTGTTCTCCATCAACTTGGATCTTGTATTTGAAACTTAAAAGTAATAGAAAATTGGATAATGTTGTCCTGTTCTGAAAAAACTCCTAGCATAGCCAAAAGGAAAAACAAAGAAAAGAAAATAATTCAATGATGACCATCCATACTTGAGAACTTCATGCAGCTTAGCTTAACACACCAGAAAATATAACTTGACAGATTTAATTCAGCTTAAATGGTGATAGGATCATAGAATTGGATAAAGAAAATGGAAACATAGTGTATAATATGTATCTATATTTGATTCTGTATTGATCACAAAATGAAAGAAATAAAGGATTGCTAGGTATTAGAGAGATTCAGCTGCTCTCCCAAGTCCCAATTCCAATTCCCAGATATCCTCCCCCCTTCCCGCGCCATTATATTGCATTCCCCCATTCTCCCCATAACAGAATATTAACTACCTCACTCCACTAACCTTGCCTATGTGGCAGAGTTATTAGAAAACTCTTCCCTCACTCCCTTAGTCACATGCTCCCCATTCCCTACATGTGTCTTCCTATTCTTCCTAACATCTACATTAGCAATTTAGCATAAGGGGTACATGAATCATATTACATAGTGGGGAAATATTCTAAGGGGTCCTAACAATACTCCCCCACTAAAAATCACTTTGTCCTCAAGGTGATGTACATAGAGCAAAACAATAGTGCTGAAAAAATAAAGGGCTTCCTCCTGGGTCCCATATCCAGAAAGAATGTACTCTCTTGTGATGAAGGTAATCCACATGTTGGAAATAAGAAACCATATTTCTTAGAACATGATGTATTCCAGGGAGAAATCATCCAATCAGGAGTGCTCCACCAACATCAGATTTTGCCCTTATCTTTGTATTCATCTCATGTGTCCCATAATGCCTTGGATTTCGCTTCTAATTGGTTCCCTTAGTGATTTCAAATTTCCCATGTCTCTTTCTCTGCAATTAAACTCTTTGTGGAGGAGGTCCCCAGAAGACACCAAAACAAAACGCTTTATTCCTCTTGCCAAGACCATCTACTACTAGTCCATGGCAGGTCAAGAGAGTTTGCAATAAAATCCTCCTCATTTATGCATCTTCTAAGAACAAGTTCAGTGGGTTGAAAATTAGAAACCCAATGAATAATTTAACGTTAAGCATTCCAGGACAAGAAGGATACCTTTGTCTAAAATTGGGAGTTGCAACTTCTCCTCAAGAAGCAACGTGTTCCAAAACGGAACCATTTGTGTGAATTCTCTTGTAGTTCCCCATTGATACCTCTCTTTTGCTTGTTGCGCCTGGTCTCCTCCTTCCACGGGTCCCTCTTGGCAGCTTTCTGGACTCTAGATTAGTAGTGATCGTTGTGGGACTAATTCCTATTTCAGCATTCACAAGGATTTGAGGCCCAATTCTTGTTTATTTCAACAAGGTGAATAAGTGGTACCCTACATCTCTGGGCCTGGCCCAATAGTGAACTCCCTCCTTCAGCATCCCAATCGTTCTCCTCCTAGAGTTGGGCTTGCTTCCATAAGTTCTCAGTTAAATTCCATTCTTCAAACCAGCAACTCTTCTTTTCCCACATATGGGCTTAGCAATTAGGCCAAAATGAGACCCAAACCCTTGCATGCGTTGCCCGTTGCCATTCTCCTTCTTTCACGCATAGCTCAAGGGAACTCCAAGGCCACCATCTTCGAAGACGCCTCCTCTCACCATCCTTCCAGCCTCTTGGATCAGGTGGCTCTAGTAACGGAAGATGTTTCAATAGGTACAATGAATCCGAGTCTCCTTGGTAAACCCTATTTCTTTCCTCCATCGATGAACTCAAACCTGGTGGTTTTGGTGGCAATCGCAAAGAAGTATAAATCTCCACAGCTCCGCCCCTGAGTCTCGGAGTTTCTTGGCTGAGGTGGCGCTCGAACTTCCTTACGCAAGGCTAGGGGGAGTTTCTTCCGCCGACTCACTCTTCGCGCGACAATTGTAGCGGCCTCGAGTCTGGTGGCTTTAGGCATCGTGTCAGGCGGTGGTTGCGCGGCATTCTAGCTCAGAGCTCTCCATCCTTTGCCTCCCACTTCGCACTCTGGTCGACCGCCTTCATAGCATCAGGAGAGGTCGTCTCCCCCCTTGCTCTTCTTTCGTCTTCTCCTTCATGAGATTCCAAGTTGAGAGTGACCTTCTCTCTCATCCCTTTCATCTCAATCAAATTCTGGGAACGGTGACTAGAAGCCACTTCTCCCTTTCCTTGTTCATCGATTCCTCCATCACAATTGAATTCAAGAGTGATAAATGGTGATCGATCTCCACTTCCTCTAGTTCAACATCTTCAACCTCTTCCTCCTCTTCATTCTACATGAATTTAAAAATGCTCGAACATCAGGAGGCCAATCTTCCATTGAGGATCTCCCTCTTCTCCTCCACACCGATCTTCATCACCTTCCCATATAGATAGTCGACAATGCCAGTGGTATCTTCCTTTACTAGATTTTTAATTTTCTTAGAATTCTCTTCCATCTACTTCATCTTCTTCTTTGACTTGACTAGAGCGGGAGCTTGCATGGTGTTCTGGCAAGGCTCCAAGATCGGGAGCTTTAATACCATTTGATAGGTTCATAGTATTGGATAAAGAAAATGGAAACATAGTGTATATATGTATATTGTATTTGATTCTAAATTGGTCACAAAATGAAAGAAATAAAGGGTTGCTTGATTAGAGAGACCTAGCTACTCTCCCAAGTCCTAATTCCAATTCCAATACCCCTCTTGGTAGCTCCCCCCTTGCCATTATATTGCATTCCCCCATTCTCCCCATCGCAGAATATTCACTACCTCACTCCACTAACCTTGCCTATGTAGAGTTAGTTAGAAAACCCTTCCTTCACTCCCTTAGTCACATGCTCCCCATTCCCTACATGTGTCTTCCTATTCTTCCTAACATCTACATTAGCAATTTAGCATAAGGGGTACATGGATCATATTACATAGTGGGGAAATATTCTAAGGGGCCCTAACAAATGGCAACAAGCTTCTGGCTCAATCAACACTAGCCTCAGTCTAAAAGATTTGAGTATGATGTTTATGTTACTATGTTAGAGGTTCAATACTCCACTAGTCCACCTCTGCCACTCCCATTCTAAGGTGCTTGCACCACCTATAGTCCTATGTAGCCCAAAATCAGACAGAAGAAAAAAGAACTTCAAAACACGTTGAACAATATAACCACACTTAAGAACACACTGTCCTAAAAGTTTCAATCGATGGACTCATCATCAACCTACTTATTGAGATTCTTTGGTGCCACAGGATACGTGTCCATATGCACAAATCTGGCATTGGCAATAACTCCTTCCATAATTCATGGATAAAGAATGTCTGTCATAAAGAAGAATAATGATTTTCTCCTCACAGATATAAGTTTCTCAACCACCAAATCAGAAAAGTAAATTGAAACTTCAGAAGTAATCATAAAGCACAAATAATAGTTTCCTACAAGTTGATTGCATACACAAGTCAAAGTTGAAACCTTAAGGTGTAATCATACGCCACAGGCAAAGACAAACTTCCATTCTGATTTCTTCTGTCAATTACATCCAATTAAACATTATTCCCCTCTATACAGGATATAATCCTAAGACCATATTCATGCCTTTGCAAAATCAAAACAAGAATAAAGGAATTAATTTCATCCGCCAAAGACATGACTGAGCTATGGGCCCAAATGCACAAACATTCGTTTCAACATAGTTCCATTCCCAAAAACCTAACATTCAAAAACACCAAAAGCTTCATTCATCTTTAACAACAACACAATCGACTTATTATGACCCCAAAAAGGTCAACAATGAAAAGCGGAAGAATTAGTTAATCAGGTACAACGCATTTCATTTCCATGGTAACCCCTAAACAGAACAATAATCATCGAACCCTCACCTAATGCTGCCCCCACCTAAGTTTGCCTCCTCATTCGCTTCCTCAATTTCTGGTACTTGTGCTTGTTCATCTTCCTCTTCCGCTTCTTCTTCACGCTATCGGCCCACACGGTCCTTGAATATTCCGAGCCCGGGTCCTCTCCCTCGGGCTCGGGCTCGGGCTCGGGCTCGGGATCAGGGGGCAGAACCCAGTTGCGAAGATGGGCTTTGAAGCGAACCCGAAAGGGGCGAAAGGGAAGTTGGGAAAGACTATGGTGGAATGGGAGTGCTCGGTTGCTGCGGCCGCAATTGGTGTGGTGGGCTGGTGACATTCTCGATGAAGTGCAGCGATGGGGTTCGGTGACTGCGAGGGGTGAAGGGCGGCGGCGATGATTCTGGCGGGTGGTAGTGGTGGTGGTCTTCTCAGCAGTTTCTGAAGCGCCGAAGCCATTTCAAGAACCGAAGCAAGGTTGCGCAATTGCAACGTTGCGAAGCTAGGTTATGCACTCGCTATGTTACCTGAGCGCAACCAAACGGGGCGGATGTTCAGTCTTGTTCGTGCACATACCTAAATGCAATTATCGTCATTAGCCTTTTCTTCTTTAAAATTAGACAAATCACTCCTCTAAAATTTTAAGCCTGATAAATTAGTTTATATAAAAAAAAGGTTTTTAAATTGATCCTATAAAATTAAATAATTAGATAAATTAATTTTTAAAAAAATTCTTAAATTAATCCATAAATTGTTATATAAATTAATCTTTTTATCCAACTTATAAGTTCTTATCTCTCTTTTCCTTCAAAATCTAATTTAAAACTAATTTGGCTATTATTTAATTTTGTAGATTAATTTATTGAATTTAAATTTTATAAGGACTAATTTGAGATATTTATTTTTCAATGATCAATTTGTTCGATTGTTTAATTTGTAGAGATCAATTTTAAGTTTTTTATGTGGACTAATTTATTGACAAAATTTTAAGGAACCAAAATAAGTGTTTTGTTTTAAAATTATCATTACTTTTGTTGAGGTAAAATTGCATTAAGATTCCTTGTAAATACTCATTTATTAATTTAAGTTCCATAAAAAAATTAATAGGTGACGTTTATATAATTAATAATGATAAAAAAAATATAATTCTTTGGGAATAATTTTAGTATATATATTTATCATATATTCAAATTATATTGTTACGAACAAGAGTAAGGATTGATTTTAGAAACCTTAGTGCAATCCAATAACTCGAGGCCCAAACTTACGGGCCCATACTACCGAATTCTAAATCTAGAAATGTGCTCCCCTTGGTTCTTGAAGGCTTCCACGTGGTAGCGGTTGCCAAACCTGCGCGCACTTCTTCCCGCCACCTCACCCACGTATGACAACGTGGAATCATGGGTCTAAGGGGCAGGATTAAGTTCCTAACTCTAGCAACCATATACAAAGCCACACCTGCAAATTGCCATGACTCAATTTCAAGATGTTCAGGCGTAAGAAAATCTCATTCTCGCATAGCTTTATAATTACTAAGTCACTCTATATACATACTTTAAGTCATAAAATCATTTAAACCATAAATTCATCTCTAATATAAATTACTTGCTCCTTGAAATCAAGATAATCATAAACTATAATTTCATAATCAAACTCTGAATCTATGGTCATAATACAAAATATATTGAGTTGCTCTCTACACAAAATAAAGCACAAAGCTATACCAAAATATATGGAGTTGCTCTCTATGCAAAATAAAGCACAAAGCTATACCATTTAAATTCAAAATAAATATCATGATTAATCAAAAAGTTAAGTTATGCATGGTCCAGGACTTTACCCACACTACCACTGAAGTACTCTACAAAATACCCAAAACATTTCACGACAACGTGAAGCCACCAAGCTGAAATAATAATGTGCTAAGGAGGAGGAGGTGGTGGAGGATGCAATGCTATAGTTATCATATATGAGAAAAAGAAGGAGAAGGGGGTGAGTTTTTTCTTAAACTTAATAAGTGATCCTATCCATAACCATACATGGCACAAGAAGAAAGATACGTAACAATAATGCAAAGCTCAAATCATTTTCATTTATAATACATAATAGCTGTAGCTATAAAATCACTAATTTACTAGAAGCATAAAATCATTTTTATTTAAAGGATTACTAAAGAGAACAAACTATCCATAACTGTAAGGTGGTGAGTCCTCAACGAACAAGAGCACTTGTCAGATCATAACGGTTCCTAGTCACTGTCCCTAAGGACTGATCTAAATAAGGATAACTTGCCCTGGCGGGCACTTGGTATATCAAGGTTAGCAATTTAACTGTCATTAACTCACAGCTATGTTCCTCTCTGTAATTTCTTATTCTAAAATCACACCATAGTCTAAATGGGAATTCTATACAATCTAAGTTTAACCACTCTTGCTTCTCATAAATAAAACATAACATTTCCTCATCAACCATAATTGATTCTCCTCATAAAAAATCAAGTTTAAAAGCATGACGTAAATCATATAAACATGTCAAATATGGTCCCATGCATTTAATAATCGTAAATTTCCATGAGCAAGTTCAAAGAAACATTTCCTAGTTCTTGCACATTTTGTAAAAAGGAATCCATATGTGTCATATGAAAACTCAATTCTTCATCTCTAAAAACTTTATAATGGTAGAAAATAGTGATATGATGACCAATATAAGACCATGAGATCAAACTTACTCACTTGGAGAAGTGGAATGTGGAGTACCAACACCAGGGAGCTCTAGGAAGGAGGGATGCCACTAATGTCTATCATAACAATAACAAAACTCATAAATGATCTATGGATATTTTGGATAGCTCTAAATCAACTCTAACAACATTAGGGAGTACCCCATTTGACAACAACTAAGAATATGACAATACCTAACACAAGAACATTGAAGGAATAGAGAGGAAGATGACAAAAATCCACAAAATCCCTTAACGTTGAGCTTGGAGGATGGAGATTGATGTTGGATTGAGAGAGAAATGGTGGAAGTGTGTTTGGGGAGAAGGTTTTTGGTTTATGAAATGGGAAGCCCGATTTAAGGGTTTTATAAAAGGGTTGGGACTTACTTATTAAAACTGTGTTGTTTTCTCCGTGTTGACATTGGGGTCCTCATTACAGCGAGTCAGGCTTGCAACAATGAGTTTGCCTGAACACCCACTCCTTACAACGGTATATCTCAAACAGTGAGACTGTCCAACACTTAGGGCATAGACTGGCCTGCTGCTGCTACAAAGACTATTCCCATAATTCTACAAACATCAGCAACAACATGGCTTCTGTATCTCTTGGCTTTTCACACATCTACAGCCTTCCCGATAGCACGGGTGGGTCCTAGGGGACCCTAAGATCATATTGGACCCTCTAAGGACATGTGTACTCGAGATATTACATAAATACCTCCTTGGACTCCAGGTACAATTTTACATTCACTTGCTTACTCTCACCCCTTTTGAGCCTTTGCTTATTTGCTGATAGAGTGCTTACAAGTACACACCCTCCACTCTCACTAGGAGTTCTGAAGAACTATGGTTTGTAACACCCTAATAATTAGCTTCTTATACTTAAGACATAATCAACCGATTATTATTTAATTATGTTTTGATTTCATTTGTTAGGATTTCTTTCAAAATACTTATAAGGGAAAATAGCATGATTTTTTTTTTTGTGAAAAAAAAAACTTAAAATGGCAAGAGCCTCATGCACTAATGCAAATACGTGAAACATATCATAACATGTAAAGATAAATCCTTATTCACCCAAACACACACAAAAACAATTCATGGGTATAACAATAAATTATCTCATGAATCATCCACATATCACATAGCCTCATACTTCAAGAAACATAGTAATCACATCATAATATAGTAAAAACTAAAGTATCATAAGGGGCATAAGTCCATGAAGGACTCCTACACCTTACAACCCAATGCCTAACATAACATAAAGGAATCCTATATGAAAGCATAACATGAACCAATCTTAACTAAGAGCCAATATTAGAGCCTGGTCTCAAATACAGGAATCCCAAATAGAAAAAATTCTTTTAATACGTAATAGAAACATAAGTCCAAAATATAATAGTCTATGCTAAGAACATAATAAAGATAGGCAACAAAGATAACATCCAAGCTCTCAAACATGTGCTAGAAAATCTCATTTTGAACTCAAGGAGCTCCTGCATCAATGCCCACAGGCCGTCTAAAGACGACATGGAAAAACAAAGGAATGAGATGAGAATCCAAAAGGAAACTTGTAGTTATTTAAAAATAATTCAAGTGTCATTGTTGCCATCTTTAGTCACTTCTATTTAATTACAAAACAAATGAGCATACTTTAGTTCATTTAATTGGTTTGCAAACTAGAATTTCGAAGTAACACATATTTTAAGACTTAGGAAAATCTCTTTGTTAAAGAACAGTAAAATAAAATGCATGGTATCACTAGCATAATAAAAAAACAAACAACATGAGGTAGGCATAAAAATGTAATGAACACAAGCATTGTCACTTCTTTAGCACTTTAATTTACTTAAACTTTAGTCCCTTTAATATGCCACCCTCTATCATGTCATCTTGACCAATCGCATCACCACCCTAGCGATTTAACTTTCGTCTATACTCTGAATCACCTATCACTTGGGGTGGGCTTAACCTAATTAACCGTCGCTAAATTTAGATGGGGATAGAAAGGCCAAACTTCACTAAAACTTTAAATCTAACTTCCTAACATCTTATTTTTCAACATAATGTAAAAGTCTTATAACTTATTTGGAGAGATAAGCACAACCTTCATGCATTTAATGACAAAGCTTAAAACTTCCATCCAACATACTTCGGTTTGCACCCCAAGGCCTATGAGACATAATCTTAACTCATGCTATCACTTTGATCCACATTTTCACGTTAGAATGAGTTACGCCATGTCACGTAGTCCATGGGACACTCCCCATGCGCATAGCATCCAATCATGCATTTTTAACAACTTGACATTTCCATGGAGAGTAAACCAATGCATAAACATAAACGTACCTAATCCAATTACAGGAGTAAAAGGACTAGACCTAACTAATGTATTTCACAATCAAGTCCATTATCATCAAAACAAAACGTTGGCAAAAACTAATCAATCAAATGTACACTTTCTAGCCCAAGTTTCACAAGCTACTCATTTGTTTGGTATCAAAATGCTACTTTATGAACAATCAAGAGCCAATCAAAAGAAACCATTTCACTTTAAAAAAAAAACTCACCAAATAAGAAAATATTTTGCAATGTCATTATTATTAACTAATTATTCAGGACAAATAATTTTGACATGGATAAATTTGGGTATCAACATTTACCATGAAACCCACTCTTGGGCATGTGACCAGTGAGCAAGGCTCAAGCACCTCACCACTGCCAGTTATACAATTGGAGAATCTCATGCCCATCCCCATGCTAGACTCAGAAGTGCAAAGAGTTATAGTTGTGGATCCTTTTGGGGCGACGCGGTCCACGTCTAAGCATCGGGAGAAGCTCATATATGATGACCTAGAGGACGTTATTATTAAAACTTACTAACGGTATTAATTACTGAGAATGTTATTACTGATCCTTTTTCCTTAGTAATTCATCGATAATTATTATTATTGTATTGGTAAATGAAATTTGTCAATGAATCCGTCAATAACAAGTTTATTTCTAGTAGTGGAGGTTTTAATATCTAACCTTAGTTGAGGCAAAACTTGATTTAGAGATCAGGGAATGGTGATAATATTTTCATATGGAAGGGTCATTGGTAACCTGGAAGTGAAAAATCTTGGGAATTTTACATTACTAGACTATAATGAGGAATTGACAATGTGAAGAACTGAATGAATATGCTGATTCTAATTGTGGTTGGGGATGGGACAAAATTGGACATATTTTATCTAGGGGTAATATATTTTAACACCCAAAAAGTGGGTGTTTATTCAGATACTCACTTATAATCATCGAATATGATGAATGTTAAGGATAAGTAGGAACCACCATCACATCTAATGGTTATAAAGTGGGTTTCTAAATAGGCAACCACTTTTTTGATGTTAAAATATCACTACCCTTTACCTTGTGATTAGATTGATTGTATTCATCCCATTAAGGTTCTGGATCCTAGGGCTGGGATGATGTAATTGTGTGGTTCCCAAAACTGATGGTGATTTTTCTTTGGTCCGCCTATGAAATTTGCTCTAATTAAATCTTTAAGCACAAATTATGTTTATAGATATATGTGGTCTTTTTATGCTCCTTCTAAAATTAAAGCCTTCTTATGGTCAGTAACGAATGATGCTTTACTGTTAATCAAGTTCTAGTTAAAAAAGGCATGACTTCTTTGGATTTGTGTTCTGTTTGTGGTTCTAGCTTTGAGACAGTGATTCACGTATTAAGGGATTGTGTGAGGACTAGGCAATTGTGGAATAGTTTTGGGTCCAGTTTGATCACTTATTCTTTCTATGAAAGCTCCTTGTTAGATTGGTTAAAAGAGAATGTATTGAATGATTCAAGGGAATTTCATAATGTCAATTGGTCTCTGAATTTTAGTAGTGGCTACTATTTGCTTTGGTATGCTATAAATCAATTTATTTTTGAGAATGTTCGTGATGCAAATTTGTTTTTGTTTGGCAGGGTGTTAAAACGTCCAAAGATTATGGCTTCCATCTAAATGTTGTAAATAAAGCAAGGGATAGAATTCCAAGTAGAGTTTTGAAGCTGGCAAAGTGGGAGCCTCCCCCATCCAAATTGGATTAAGATAAATACTAATGGTTCCTTTTATTACAGATTTGAATATAGCCCCTTGTGGGGAAATTGCAAGAGACCATCATGGTAGATTCTTGGCTGCTTGGAATGTATATTTGGGTATGTGTTTAGTCATTGTAGCAGAACTTTGGGCGTCTATTGGGGTTTATTCATCAAAATGTTATTTTGGAAGTTAAGTCTGATAGTGCTTTAAGAATGATTAAGCATAAATTTATTGAGTCTCATTATCATATTGCTCTCATAAAGTCTATTAGGACTCATTTGACACGCTTATAATTAATAGAATAAAGAGTGATAGTATAAGATTTAATAAGATAAGATCTTATAGAATTTTAATACTCTACAATGTTTGGTATAATATTATATAGGATATTATATTTGATATTTTATAATATTATATTTGATATTTTATAATATTATAATTTATTTGTAAATGATTCTAATATTACAAGTAAATATTAAATATAATAAAATAATAATAATTTTTATTAATTATTTAAATATAATTTTCAAATATTACATTTATGTAAATATTTACTAATTAAAATTTAATATATATTTATAAATTATTTATTAATTATGATCATTTTTAATATGTATAACTAAATTGGTATATATTATTTTTTAAAAAATATTTATTTATTATGAAATAATTTATTAATAATTAATTTATATTTATATAATTTTTACTTATTATTATCTATTTAATAATTATTTTATTTATTAAAATATTAAAAAATACCTTATACGTTAAAAGCTAGAGACGTAATATGGCTCCCTTATACCGTATTAAGTTATAAAATATTTTGACTATAAAGAGATTATGATAAATAAGCTTATATAATATGTTATATATACCAAATAACAATAAGAGAATAACGTATAATATTAGTTTATTTTATTATTCCTAATATAACATTCCAAACACACCCTTATGGAGTTATTGAATATCGGTGGCCTATTTTTAGTTGTGCTTATAAATTGGCTAAAGATGGTCATAGATTGCTAATAAGGGTGTGTTTGGTTGCGAGTAAAAATAGAGTAAAAATTACCTAAATGAGTTTTATATATTTTTTTACACATAAAGTTCATCTAGGTGAATTTTATTCTTCAACCAAACACACCTTTATTAACTATCACATTTTTTTTAACAGCCGCTTTGTTAGGCTATAATTTTTCTTGAGTTTCAAGCTTTAATGCTAATCAACAAATAAAATAAAATAAAGCAGGGCAATTTTAATAATATTGAAAAAACAAGAACAAAATGGAATAACTCTTTATTTGGTGTTGAAATCTTAGGGTATGTTTGGTTCTAGAAAAAAGTTGTTACTTTTTATTTTTATCTTTTTAATATTTTAAATTTTATAAAGAAAATATCGAAAACTGTAAAAACTACTAAATTTAAATTTAGTTTTTATTTTCAGTTTTTAATATTTTCTATGAGAAAAATAAAAATAAAAAAAAACTTTTTGTAAAAAACCAAACATGCCCTTATTCTCTTACCAGTCGCTGCACAACAAATCAAGGTAAGGCTTCCTTTGATTCCTTCAACACTTCCAAAGCTTTTCTCCTCTCTTAATGCTAAAGTCAACGGCTTCCTTCCGTTCATCCGTTTAGTTCATCTTTCCTTTTAGTCCCAGTTCGAACAAACTAAGCAAAAAGACCCTCGGTGTTAGTATTTTCTCTTCCTCCAGTCTCAGGTCTGTGAGTAAGGAAGGAAGGACACTGCAGGGGGGGGGGGAACGAGTACACCTCAAACTGAAATATTTTGGCTCTCTCAGTTCAACCTTCATCCTTTGTTTTCACTGACATGCAACATGGATCTTGCACTTGTTATCCTCGTTGTTGCTATTTCAGCTGCGCTTGTTCTACATTTGGCGAGAACATTGCACTCGATTCTCTGGGTCCCATGGAAAACGCAGCATCATTTCAAGAAGCAGGGGATAGGTGGTCCTGGCTGCCGTCTGATCTTCGGGAACTCAGCAGAGATCCGGCGCCTCTACGCGGAGGCTAAATCAGAGCCGTCCCCATTTGATCACGATATATTGAAACGCGTGGTTCCTTTCTACCACAGATGGTCATGCATGTATGGGAAGATTTTCTTGTACTGGTTCGGGTCTACGCCCCGGTTGGCAATATCAAACCCGGACATGATTAAGGAGGTTTTGCTGAATAAGGGTGGGGTGTACGGGAGAGTGCCCTACAACCCACAGTCTAAGTTGCTTTTCGGACAGGGACTTGTGGGGTTGCAGGGTGATGAATGGGCCTTTCATAGAAGGATCGTAAAACTGGCCTTTAACATGGAGCTTGTCAAGGTCACAAAATCTTGTAGTGTTGTGGTCAAAATGAACTTTCGCGGGATAAAATAGGATGGAAATTTTCATGAATGACATATGAAACTTGTCCATGAAAATTTCTACCATATTTTTTACCTCAACCAAGCATACCTGTAAGATGTATTTGGTCTGAGTAAACAGTTTTCTGTTTTTATCTTCTTTTTTAGATCTGTTTTTCAATTTTTAGGATTTTATTTGAAGAAAACAATAAAAATTGAAAAAATTGATTTTCAGTTTTCATTTTCAATTGAGAAACAGGAAACAGACCGAAAACATAGAATGAAAACAGAAATCTGTTGTCCGAAACCAAATTGACCCTCAATCTTTATTCATTTTTGTGATTTAGGAACTTGAGATTATAAGGGAACAAATGACAGCTTTGTGAAATCTGTTGCAGGGTTGGGTGCCTGATATTGTGGCAAGTGTCTCAAAGATGCTAGAGAAATGGGAAGATGAAAGAGGAGGAAAGGACGAGGTTGAGATAGATGTGCATGGAGAGCTTCATAATCTTTCTGCAGATGTTATCTCAAGGACAGCTTTTGGCAGCAGTTATGAGGAGGGCAAGCACATTTTCAACTTACAGGAACAGCAAATGCATCTTTTCTCACAGGCAGTTAGAAGTGTCTATATTCCTGGATTTAGGTAGCTATGCATTCCCTTCTTAATTATGTCATAGAATTTAATTTCTGGGCACTGAAATGATATTACAGTGTAAACCAATTTTGCACTACAACCAATAAAACTTCATAAAAATGTCAAGTCATACTAAGTAACTATCCGCTATGATAACTACGGGCAAGCATGTGTTATTTATTGTCTGACACTCTGATCGTTATTTTGAATGCGAGGGAGTACTACTAAATATAAGATGAGAACTACAGCTACATATCCGTTTATTTATTCCCAGCTTTGCAAAAATGAAAATTTGAAATTGGTTTTTGATGTCTCTGAGTAAAGTTAATTGCGTAGCTGGTGTATTTTACCGTGTTGATTTTAAGATACTGAGTTTTTCTGATTTCCTTCTGAAATTTTCAATAGGTATTTGCCAACTAAGAAGAACAGAGAAAGGTGGAGATTAGATAAAGAAACACGTGAGTCAATTCAAAAGCTAATTAGGACCAAGAGCAATGCAGGAGGAAATGCAAGAAACGTACTAAATTCATTGATGTGTTCCTACAACAATGAACTTGGTGGGAAAGACAGGTTAGGGAGGAAGAAATTATTGATGAATGTAAAACCATCTACTTTGCTGGGAAGGAAACAACAGCTAATTTGTTGACTTGGGCAATTCTTTTATTAGCAAAACATCAGGAATGGCAAAGTAAGGCACGAAGAAGTTCTTCGTGTCATTGGCGCGGAGACAATGGACTTCTAGTTGCAGACAATTTGAATAACCTTAAGATTGTAAGTTCAATGTTCATAATCTGACTTGCCTGATCATGTTACATATAAGAGAATCAATTGAATGCATGAATCAGACTTGGGTGATCATGTTAGGATCACAAAATTATGATACAGTACAATTGTTGCATTATTGAATGCCAATTGGAGCACATTGGTTTTGTTTCCCAATACAGATGATTGCTCCCTGGTCAGCTGCTCTATCTTCAGCATGCAGCCCGTGCTATTTAAGGCTTTTAAGTTGAATAGTTTGCATTAATGCAAAAAATTAGGCCATGTCTGGTGGAGAACCAAAAGAGATATAAAAAGAAATTTTATGATTTTAGTGCAATCTATAACAATTGGTAATATGATAGGACTCAATGGCAAAATTTGTATATTCTAGATGGAAGTCTTATAAATTACTAAATGAAAGAAAAATGGAGGATGTGGGGTTTTTGTGTGCATAACAGAATGATGAACTCGCAAGAGAGAGGGAGAAAAGTGGAGATTGTGTGTCTCCATTAGAAGGGCAATATTGCCAAGGGCGATATTGCATGTAAGGGGATGGGATATGAGAAGGTAACAAGTTAGTTAGTGGGGCTTTGGGAGAGAGCAGCCTCTGGAATGGCTTCATTGTTGTCTTTTTCTTTGTTTTCACACTCACGAGATCCTGGGAGATATCTCACTGATATCAACCAGATTAATCAGTGCCACACATTTTACAACACTTCTTCTTTTCTTACCAGTACTTTGTCATCATACATGTAAAAGCAGTGTAGTATATGAATTTATTTTTTTCATTGTTTTGAGTAAATGAACAAACAATTGATTGAGTTCATAGAATGTTCCACTTTAGCTAATAGAATTGAACACAAAACTTTGTTGTGTTTCTATTGATTATTGGTTTACATTTTCCAACAGGTTAGCATGATAATTAATGAAACACTGCGGCTCTACCCTCCTGCAGTAATGTTAACTAGGCAAACCTCAGAAAATGTCATGCTATGGAGCCTCAACATTCCTGCCAAGACCCAACTCTATTTGGCATTGACTGATGTCCATCATGACAGAGACATATGGGGAGAGGATTGTCATGAGTTTAATCCCATGAGGTTTAGTAAGCCTCGGAAACATTTAGCCGCATTCTTTCCTTTTGGGTTAGGCCCCCGAACCTGTGTCGGGCAAAATTTGGCTATCGTTGAAGCAAAGATTGCTCTTGCACTTATCATTCAATGTTATAGTTTTGCAGTATCCAAGAGCTACGTTCATGCTCCTATACTATATATAACATTGCAGCCTCAATATGGTGCACAAATCCTCTTCCGAAGGATTTGATGTTAATGAATAATGACAGTTATCTGTTCCCTTTTTTTGTGTGTCTGTAATTTTGAACACTTCATGTTGTAAAAGCATTGTATCAGTAAATAGAATGAGTTCATAAGAGCTTGAAGAGACATAAGAGCTTCTGCTTTGAGTGCAACAGAATCCCTCGTGCATCCTGCAACGTCCGCAGCAATGCCAATGGTTCAAGCTTCAAGGCGTGGTGTAATATAAGCAGGTCAAGATCTTCTAAGCTTTGGGGAAAGGTTAAGGGAGGAGGCTAAGGTGATACAGAATTGTTTGCAGGCAAATTCATTGTCAAAGAATGAATCTCCCTTCTACAATCCATCAAACTATTCATACCTGGGCGACCCTCATGCATAGTTTTTAAACTTAGACCGATGATATTCGGTTACACCATTGGATCACTGGTTTAACTAGTGGGTCATTAGTTAAATCCATTAACCGGATTTAATTAAATTAATATATATAAATATATTAAGTATGTAATATATATAATTATTGACATTATCCAAACAAGCTAGTTGGTCTAGTGGTTATGTGTACTGCCCTCTTTTCCCTGCACATTCCGTACTATCCCTAAGGAAAAAGTTTTGGATTTGTTCATAGACAATAATATATATATATATATATATATATATATATATATATATATATATATTATTGACATATAATATATTAACAAACAAGCTAGCCTAGTGGCATGTGCACGCACCTTGTTTTCGGCAAGGTTTGAACTCTCACATGGATATTTTGAATTTATTCATTAAAATTCCTGTGTGGAGTTGAGATTAAAGGTTAGGAGATCCACGGTTCACTCCAATTTTGATCGAGTTTGACCTCATTGGGTTGTATGCATATCTGATCCAAACAATGAATTGGAAGGCAGTTCCTTGCCAGTTTCAATCTAAACTAGCCGGTCCCTTTTTAATACTATGGTGTGTTGTCATGTTTACAAGAATTTTGAGACATGTAGGTGCTTGCAGGCAGAAAATAGGGTGCACAATGATGATAAAAAGGGAGGAGCTAGGCACCCGTCCTCGATTTTTTAGGTCAAAACACAAAGTAGCATGTTCACATGAAAATTTACTCTCGTCCCATGAGTGTTAAACATTTTTATTTATGGGTTTATCTAAGACATTGGTTAAGGAAATAAAAGAGAAAACTTTACAAAAAAAAAAAAAAAGAGAAACATTCTACAAACTTTTGTATTTTTAACACTTACAATCCACCACTAAGTTTAAATACTTGTCTTCTTTGGTATCTTTAATCAAAGCACCGGTTAGAAAAACTTTTTATTTATTTTTGGCAGTGTGATTTGACATATTCTTGCTGCTTTAGAGGGCTAATTGCATTTCATTATTAATTTGTCATGGAGCTTTTGAGGTTGCTTTGAGCCTCCAAGGGTGAAAGTGCAATGACTATTTTAAAACTTAGGGTCAGCTTAGCCTGAAGAATAAAATGAAACAGGTGAGTACCTAAGCACATATATCATGATCATAATGTTAATGAGCTTGCATATCATTCCAAGGTCTTTTTGTATCGTCAAATTTAGGACGCAGCAGCTTTCCTCCGCGGAAAAATTTAGTTTATGCCTTCTAACTCAATTTCTACAAATAATAATTATAATTATTATTATTATAAAAAAACAAATGACTATGGCCTCCGCTGCATGATTGAAGCTGCTAGGGAGTTCCCTGGCTGCGGGTTTTCAGAATTCCATTATCAATTAAAAAATATTATTTTAATACTTAAAAAATAGCTTTATCACCGTTAGAATGGTAGTATTCATTAAATAAGATCATAAATGCTCAAATTAGGTTCATCCACTGCAACTTTGATGTATTCCGTGTGTCACTACGGACTACCTTCAAAGTTTGTCTTGGAGCTTTCTCCTGACCGACCCTGATCACAAGCAAACTGAAGAATGTAATTTATACATCAGCTTTCTAAAGTTCAGAAAACCTAAAAGATAGCATCAGAGAACGTGTAGATTAATTATAAGACAAAAGACAATCAGGACTGATAAAAATTAGAGCTGGACAATTAGATTACAGCAAGGACGCAGTCTAAATTTAAACTGTATGATGGTTGGTTCTCTTCCAAGTGTGAGGCCCAATCTCAATATTTTAGGGGTATCTATTGATAAGCCATGTAATGACATTAACCCTATCTTAAGTGAGGAGATAAGGGTCATTAGTGCGCTAAAGAGAGAAAAAATTGGGGGGGGGGGCATTATTATTTTTGCTGATATTTTCAGCAGTAACCAATTTTTATCAACTGAATAATCGAATGGTCAAATCTTGTTCGATTGAGCTGAAATTTTAATTAAAGATTCCTGACTTGCGGTTCTTCAAGTGAGGAAAAAAATTGAGGGGAGCATTATTATTTTTGCTGGTATTTTAAGCAGCAACCAGTTTTCATCAATCAAATGATGGAATGGTCAAATCTTGTTTGATTGAGTAGAGATTCTTGACTCGTAGTTCTTCAATCTGGACGGTGTGATTAGTGATCTAAGCTCTACAAATTTCAAGAAAAAAAAATGCAAATAGAGGTTGTTTTCTAGTGATGTTTTGAACTCTTCTTTATTGTTTTTCATCTTGTTAATGTGTTTGGGTCTTTTTGGGTGACCATTTGTTATTGTGGAAGAGTTGTGCAAATGTGCTTTGTGTTTGTAATTTGTGAGACTCATTTGTTTGTTTGATTTGGGTAATAGCGGAGCTTTTATCATTCAATGAGTTTTTTCACCTTTTTTCTATGTTAAATTTGATGTTCTATTTTTGCCTCATCTTGCATTTGCATATTTGCTGTTGTTTGTTGTTGTTATATTTTGATCAAAATACTTTCATATTGTTTTATTTGTAAGAGAGTTTAGTGCTTTCGCTCCAGACTCTATCAGTGTAAACCATAGATTGGCTGGGAAGCAAAAATAGAATGGTTGGAAACACCGAGACCATATTGGTGAGCTATTTTGTCTACGTGGCCTTTCATGAGTATGATATAACAAATCAAATGTCAGATTCAATGTTCACAAGTAAACATTTTTTAACTAAGAAAAGAAATTGTTCATGAAACCTTGACATTACCGTGATTTACACAAAGAATTCTAATTTTGCAGCTTGCATCCAAGCAATGCAAAATTTCTCATTTCTTGGTCACTAATATACTCTCTACATATTTCCCTGCCTAATTTTAGAACATAGAAATTAAATTTAAAAATTAAATTCATAAATATTTTAATATTTACATGAAAAAAAGCTTAATCTTCTATTAATATCACCCTTCTAATAGTGGTGCGAAAGTGAATTATATTTGCTTATATAATTGAATAATAAATGCACCAAAATTTAATCCTTGTAAAAATACGATAGATAAAACATATCACTCCGTTTCAAAGAGTAACTAGGACCAAATCAGTCACATTTTCATGTTCCAATTGATTCTTTTTTTTATTATTCTCAAAGAAGAAGATTATTCTTTTTACCAAACATATGTATGTGGTGCCAATCACGATCTTCTAATAAGAATAAGAAATCTTCTCGATCAATTCTTTTGCTCGTATTCTTCAAGAATCAGAAACATCATTTTTTCAATCAAGTTTGAATTTATTCATTTGGAATCTGAACTTTTTCCTGCATTTTATTTACTTATTTTTTTCTTCCATCATTTCTTATCCTTAAGTTCCATAGGTTGATCCGATAGAATCTGACTTATATTCTCAATGAGCGAAGGGTATAAAATAAATCAAATTGATTTTCGATCAAAAGTATTATGTTAAATCTTCGATTTTTTTTCTCTTCTCTATCCCTATCTCGTAGGTATAACATTTGAATCAATAGAGAACCTTTCTTCTGTATCTGTATGAATTGATGTTATTACATTTCAATTTCTTTTGATACCTCCTAAGGAAATCTTCGAATTGGATCCCAAATTTACGAGTTAGTGTGAACTTATTCGTGTAGTTATGCACTTTTCGAATATGAATCCATCTTTTTGAAAGATCCTGACTTTCGTGCTTGGGTGAGTCTGAGACCCTTTTGGTAACTTATATTGTGTTGAAGGGGTATCTACGTCATCCAATGGATTGCATAAAATCTTAAGAACAAATTTTCCTTTTCAAAGAATTGGAACCGTGGTAAGCGATATCCAATTAGGCAATTAGTTATTGATGTATACGGTTGCTTATGTTTATCGATGTATGTCACTAACTAGGCAATTAGTAATGTAATGCAATAAATCATAAACAAACGGAAGAAAAAAAAATAAAAAAAGGTCCTAAATAATGCGCATGCATCCAAACGAGGCCTTAGCCAAGGCGCTCATAAGCGTTCCCCGACGCCTCAGCGGCCGGACCAGTTCCCAGCAGCTTTCTCCACCGCCACTGCTGCCGCCGCCGCCTTCCTCCAGCGGAAACTTCGGCAGCGGCATCGGGTCCCTGCGCTTCTGCCTCATCTTGATGTCACTCAGATCCATTTGCAGCGGAAACTTCACCGTCCCAAACATCCCGTTGTAACGCTTCCGGCTACTGTCGCTCCTCCGGCACCGGCTTTCACTGCCAGACGGCGATCGGAGCATGGCAGTGAACCCGTTGGTCCGACCGGAGTTGAGCTCGGCCGAAGACTCCGATCCATGCAGCTCTGGACCGGGTCCGGATTGACGAGTTATGACTTTGCCGCAGAAAACGACGTCGTTGGGAACGGCAGGGGAAATGGCTTTGGGGAACTTGAAATTGAAGTTGGAGCGACCCGTATCCAAATCAGAAACGGACCCTGATTCAAGTAGTTTCTGGTAGCGTTTCATTTGTTGCGTGCAGTGTCTAACGGTAACAGTGGGAACTGATGAGTGTATGTTGGAAAGAGTGTTGGAACTTGGAAGGGATTGTGAATGAATGTCCGAAGTTAAACACTGAGAGATATATAGTTGAAGGAACTAAGGAATAGGGACAAGACATGCAACGTTGACAGTACGAGGTTTACTTCTCGAATGCAGAGCGAGAGCGAAGAGACAGAGAGATTGACTTGGTCATGAGGAGCATGTTTCTGTTTCTGGGATGATTCCTTCAACAGCAAGACTAACTGAGGCATTCTAGAAAGCTGAGCTCACTTTATTCAAAAATATTTCTAGTATTTTCAAGAAATGAATTTCGCCCCTCTAGTTTCGATGGTAACTTCCTACAACCTATGAAATCCATGTTTCCTCTTATCGTTGATGCGCAAGGCCGACAAGGAGTGTTATTTCTTATATTTAACTGACCCTAGCCCTGTACACGGGAAAATAAATTAAAGAGTGGTGTTCATTGGACATGGATTTCAAACACACACTCACATCTTCATTGGTTGGGGTGGGACCTACGTATATTAAGTTGGGTACATACATCATCCAAAGGTGGAAGTTAGCATGTCGGTACATGGTACATACCCCATCATTTCTCTAAATTCAATTAGTCTTGCGAAAAAATTTGCATACTAAATTTAACGGAGAAAATTTCTAGTAAACTCTTTCCAACTTTGACTTATATGCATTTTGATTTAGTCACTTTAAAAATGTATAAAAAGGTCCTTAAATTTTTTATATGTGCATATTAATATGATATGCTAATAAGTGTTTTCTTTTTTATTGGAAAAGTTTGAAAAAATCCTTTATTTTTTTTTACCTATATATATTTTTATTCTATTATTTTTTTATATGTGGGGTATTTTAATGAAATTGTGATGTCACACATGCAATTTTTTGTTAAGAAATGAACATTTGTTATTAAATTATATATAGTAATATACACATATATCAACAAGTTTAATGATGATTTTATACTTTTTAAAGTAATTGAATCAAAGTGCACATGAAACAAAGTTTAAAGGGTTTTTCAAAATTTTCCCTAAATTTAATGATTTTAATTTTGATACATGATAAGAAAAAAAGTTGACAAAACACTAAACTGTTTACTCTTAAATTTTACATCAAACAAATTAGTTTATCCAAAAAAAACTTGAAGCAGTCCATGCCAAATAAAAATATCAAATTAGTCCCTCTTTACAATAATCAATTTGACATTTTCTATGATTCTTGAGGGATCACTTTGTCCTTTTTTCTAGGAACCAATTTGTCCAAAGTTTTGAATTAATAGAGATTTCTTTGGGTATTATTTTTTGGAAAGATTAATTAATCCGGCATAAAATTTAAGATAGACAAAGTTTTGTCTAAAAAAAAATTATATCCATAACTAATAATATATTTTTATTCACAAGATTTTTAATATAATGGATAACTAAGTCAAACATTATTATTAATATTGTAACACATAACTAAACATTTATGTTACACCACGAAAGTCTAATCAAATCCAATATTTGATGTTTAAAGATTTCATAGTGGATTTGTGTCTATTTTTACGAGAAGGGTGTCTTTCTTTTGTTATATATTATTATCGGTGCATTTGGTTGTGCTACTACAGTGTTAAAATTAAAGTACCTTTTTTTGGGAAAAAAACATTTTAAAAATTGTTAGTGTTATTTGTTCGTGTTATTTACTCAAAAGAAGCAAAAGAAAAAATAATCACTTTTCTCTTTATATTTTTTTAAGTGTTATTTGTTTGTATTATTTGCTTAAAAGAAGAAAAAAAATAATCACTTTTCTCTTCCTTTTTTTTCAATCATATAGTGAGTTGCCTTTTCTGGAATAAAAACAGTAGAAAAGAGAACAAGTATGGTATAATACATGTGTTAATTAGTTTTTCGTTTTCCAAAAATATCTTTGATATTTCACTTCAAAATGACTAAAGATATCATTGTGTTTCTTGTAATATTAAAAACAATATAAATGCAAGATAATAATAATAATAATAATAATAATAATTTAATCTTTATATATAAATATACGACAATTTTATCACATTTTTTTATTAACTTTATCTTGTTATTGAGTGTATATTTAAATAAATTCTAATTAAAAAATATACGTTGTGCATAAAAATACTTTTTATCTAAAATGAAATAGGATTTTTACGTCCGTGATTGTAATTTTATAATAAAAAATACTTCCCAACATTAAAAAATCCGCTTCTGTTTCTGTTTTCAATTTTTTTTTGAAGAAGTACTTCTCTCATAAATTCAATCAAATTGTCTTTAAAATATTTTTATCATGGACATTATTGCGATTAAGATTCCTTTCAATAATTATCTATTTTTTTATGATGTAATTCATTCATCATTACAAACAACTCTTGTTGATGAAAATATAAACATTTTAACTATTTAGAATTTTCTTAAAATCTATTTATATTACTAATAATTTAGAGTCATTTCAAGGAAAGTCTTTCCATATATTTTCAAAGAGAAATTTATGCCTCACCATTTTCTTAACCTTTTTATTTAAATTAATTTTTTAAATTTTTATTTACATTCTAATTATTAATTATTTTTTAATTATACTTTCATATCTCTTTTTTATTAACACATACTCTATATTGAATACTATGTCATTACTTATTAGTTCCATAATTTTTAAACATTCAAAATATTACAAGACTTAAAATGTTTTAAACATTATAATTGAAACTTTTTATAATTGAAAGGTATTAACGTTGAAATGTTACAATATTATTAATAAAAAAAATAAAAATAAATTGAAAGGCAAAAAAAATAATAAGTGCTTTCATATATTTGAAGAAAAAAGTTGTACAAATATAATTTTCGAAAACCACTATAAAAAATAATAAATCAAATCAAAAATTTAAAATTCATTTCTCAACTTAAATGTTAAAAAAGCTTCTTTCCCTTATATGTGGGAATTCATTTTGCATGGTTAATTTTTACTTACATATGTTTTCCCAAATCAATATATATTTCTCCTAAACTTGTCTCTTCTCTAAAAAGTTATATCAACAATCTATTTTTCAATTCCTCTTCTTTCCTGATAGTTTCTAACTTTAAATCTAGAGTTTTTGAAAATCATAAAAAAAAAATTATTTATCTACTTATCTCACTATATTATATTTAAGTTTTTGCTATATAAACATTCTAACTTATCAATTCCACAATTTTTTCATATTAATTTGTTTTGGAAAATAAAACTTCAATTTTTGAACACTAAGATATTTTTAAAAAATCAATTCTACAATTTACACTTCTTTGATATTGATACTAATTATGTATTAATTCTTTTAAAAATAAAATATTTATATTACCTTTTTTTTATTGAAAATAGTTGTGTAATCGATGTACTACAATAATTTTTACCAATTATGACTCATTAATTATAACATATATTTTAATATTGATATTTTAATTTACTAAAAGGAAAGGATGTGTAATTGAAATCACATAGATAAAATTTATTAATTATTTTTTATTAATTAGAAAATATATTTTTATGTTTTTACAAATTAAATATTTTAATTTACTAAAAAGATGTACATAGATAGGATAACCAAAAAGTTCATGAAGTGGGTACCCGCAAGAATTACCTATAATGGCTATAGGAATCACTACTAGAAATAGCGATATATCGAAGACACTTGAACGGTTCAAACTAGTCGAAGTTACAGGCATTTCTACGGGTTGTCGCATTTTTTGTAATAAATGAGGTTATCAATAATGTGTACGACAAACCTATCGGTAAATGTTGGTGCTACCATCACTACTAGGAGTTGAGATATCGACTTACTTATCGATGGATATTTTGACGGATAGGATTTATACCGGTCAGAGGCATTGGTTTTGCGTCGATGAATATTACTGACGGTTAATAACGTTAGTCGGTAATTATTGACACATTTACCGATGGAATAAAAATAATTAGAGTCGATACAATTATATGGAAACTCGTTAGAGGATAGAAGATATATTATTACTTGTTTTATTTTTTTATGGATGGGTTATTTAATAAAGTGGAATGTATTTTTACCGACGATATTACCGATAGGTTTTTTTTTAAATATAATTTATTACTGATTGATTAACCCGTTGTACAATTATTAAATATTTTTTAAATTTCTTTATTTATAAATAATTAAAAGTTAAAAAATATATTTTATAACTATTTATTATTTATTTCTTTATTTAAATAATAACGTAATTATCAATCAAACTGATATTAAATAAGAAAAATAATAAAATGAATAAATTAAATTGAATAAATATAATAGTAAATTATAACAATAAAATATATACAAATTACAATAAATGTAAAAAATATCCTGAATGTAAAAATGAAAAAGCTAGATAAAAACTAGTTAAAGTCCTAGGCGTCGAGCATTCCCGACGTCTGCGCATCATCATTTGCACCATCATCGTCATTCGTGCCGTCCGACTTGACTGGAGAAATGGAGGGGAGTGGGAGATGGGAGCGTGTTCTGAAGCTGGAGGATCTAGAAGCCTGCATATCTGGAGAACGTCATGACATCTGCAGTGATCTTCTACCGCATCCTTGGAGCTTAGCCTTCACCTTCTTTGCTTTCTCCTCTCCTCTTTGTTTCTCCGCTCCTTCTTCACATTCTCCTCCGCCCGCTCCCAGGAGAGCTTAAGCTCTCGATCTCTCAGCTCCTCCTCAGCAGCTCGCCCTCCTGCTCTGAGCTGAAGGAGCCTGCCTGCGCTCCTCCTCCTCAATCAACTGGGCCTCCTGCCAGCCCATGGTTGAGGGCATGGACATACTCCCTCAAGGCATCATCCCTAGTAGCTGACCCAGTGCGGAGGATGGGGACATACTCTCAGGATGGTACCCTATCCCATATATGCGGCCCTTGTAAGGGTTGCTAACCACCTGAGCCCACACATCCTCCTTATTAGGAGGAGGAGGAATGTGAGCATTTGGCCTAGCCTCAGCCATCTGGGTCTGGTACTGGGTCTGGACCTATTCTCAGGTCTGGAACTCGCGCTGTAAAGGAAAAAGAAAAAACAAGTTGTAAGTAATAATTATGACAAATGAAAATAATAATAGAAATTAAGTAAAGATATGTCTAAATTTAAACTTACATAGGTCACCTCTGAACAAAAGTCCACCCAGACCTCTCCAGACTACCCCCACTTACCCTTTCTGGTGTGAGTCTCCCGAAATAGCTCGCCCTGTGAGGGCGGCTCACTCCTCGCCTCATAAATGCACAATAAAGTCATCAAAATATAGTATTTGTCACAATTCAAATATAGTAAATGTTATTATAAAACGTAGAAATGGTAAAGAATTACCAAGCGCTTCCGGTCCCTCCTGGGTGCTCGACCTACCATGTGCGCGACCCACCTTCTGCGAGGCTCGGTTTGTCTTCCCTTGCCCGACCTATCCTTGAAGGTCGGGTCGTTGGCCTAGTGGCACTCAACTCAGCCAAGGTGGCGTCGTTCAACCGAGCGTTCATGTGTCCCTTACGGACATCATGAAACATATCCCGCATTTGCTTGGAGGACCTAATCCTCAAAGCCCTCTTTAGTGCGGGCTCGTGCTCAGGCTCAAAATAGAATGTTTTCTGCATAAACAAATTCACTACACATTAGTGATTATATATCAAGCATATAATTAAATAATGTAAACATATTTTTTAACAAAAGCGAAACAATCATATAATTACCTTCCACTCCTTCCACCACGACTCCTTGACATTCGGGGATGTCAGTCGATGTGGGCCACGGATGGTTATACCGACTCTGTATAACCTCCGTGATCCTATGGTGAGCCGACGCACATAGGAGAAAACTATTATATAAATAATCAAAAACCAATCAAAATTACTCAAATTTCATAAGCAATTTAATTTTAAAATATAATAACAAACATGTTTCAACTTACCTGCCTTTACCGTCCGGCCTCCAGAATGGTCTGCATCAGGCCCAAGTGGCCTGCATCTAGCCCAAGAGGCTTCCCATCGGCATCCGTGCCTGACCCCATCGAGGAAGGAGGAGTCTGGTCAGATGTGGGGTGGAGTCGGGGCAATGATAGGGCTAAGGGCAGTGGTAGGGCTAGGAGAGGTGAATGCGAGTTAGCTGTGAGTGTGAATATGGGAGGGTGGGGCCCAGGCATACCCAAGAGTCGACATCATCCGAAAGCCTGGGGTGCTAATGGTTGGACTGAGGTAGAGGTAGTGGAAAGGAAGGTGGTAGAGGTGGTGGAAGGGATGGTGGCTGAGGTGGTGGGAGGGATGATGGTGAGGTGGTGGAAGGGGCGGTGGCTGAGGTGGTGGGTACACGACCTTCGAGGTCGGTCCGCCTCTCGCCATACTGAAACAATTAAAAAAAATCCACAACAAAACATTAATTGAATCAGGAAATTTCAAATAATTGCATAATAATATTGCATATAATATTGAACACCTTTGTTAATCTGAAAGTGTTAGACCGTTTTCATCATCACTCTGTTGTTGATCACTAAGTGACTCATCAGCAGTACTATCACTTGTTTCATCTTTGTGATTTCTGATTGGGTGGTTACTTGTGCATTCGATTAAGTCAACTTCCCTAATAGTCAACGAAGGGGTTTTCAGGGTTGTTGCATCGAGCCTGCCCTTGAAGGATGTGGATCATCCACTTGATACGCATCTTCAACAGTTTCTTCCTCTATCTCAGTCACACCTCTTGGTTTGATCTTATTCACAACCCTCCACTATGACCTACTTTTCCCAGGATAAGACATATAATATACTTGTCTAACATTTTGGGCTATAATAAATGGATCATAACTTCTATATCTTCTGGTGTGATTGATTTCAATAATTTTATAATTGTTGTGTTGACGTGTCCCAGTTAGTGGTTTGGTCATACCATTCACATTTGAATAGGACACATTTATTTGTGAGGTCACCTACGTACTCAAACTCAAGGATTTCCTTAACAACACCATACTAATCACATCTCCGTCCCCAGTATTGCCTTTAACACAAACACCAGTATTGTCGGTTTTTTTTCGCACCCGAATCAGTTGTGTGAAACTTGTACCTATTAACGTAGTACATGGGCCAGCTCACAACTTTATTTTTTGAGCCCCAAGCTAGATTGAACAAATAGGGACATGTTACACCATTATTTTAGTTATGAACCTACGTACATAAAGTTTGAAATGTCAAACTTGTATCAAACAAAATTAACAGATAATATTTTGGGTTTCGTAATCTTAAACAAACAGACTTACATGTAATCTAAACTAATCTGGAAATTGTTGAAGAGAATCTTGACCGTGCATTTGCTCAAAGTATCTATTGTTGAAAATATATTTTACGTTATATTTTATATATGCATAACATTACACTCACTCCTACACAAAAAAATGTCGTAAAAAAAAATAGACTTACAATCTGAATGGTTGCACTTCGTCACAATTTAGTAAAATATGTAAGTGTGCGGAATTTCACTCCTCAGAAGTCAGCCATCGAGGCACGCTCTTTCCAGGAGCTCGACCAGGTTAATTGAATATAGACAACGTAGATGGAGTAGAACACTCCCCTTCATCGTCATTATGACCAACCGAGTTCTCCTAGATTGAACATGTGGCTGAAAGTAAAATGAGCAAATTTGAAGTCTCCTTCGCTAGATAAGCTTGACATATTGATCCTTCCGCTTGAGACCTATTCTTCACGGTTATTTTAAACCCTCCTATTTCCCTTTCAAATGGATACATCCACCTGTATTGAACCGGTCCACACACTCTTGCTTCATATGCCAAATGTATGGGCAAGTGTTCCATTGAGTCAAAGAACCCAGGAGGAAAAATTCTCTCTAATTTCAGAGAATTTTGGGAATATTTTTTCCATGACAAGTAGATCATCACACCGAAGAGTAGAAGAGCATAAATCCATGAAATACTGACTTAGCTTGAGCGGTTTCCAACAATATCAAGTAGCTCTCTGAATGCAATTGGAAGCAAACACTCCATGAACACGTGACAATCATGGCTTTTCATGCTAACAAGCTTACCCTGTGCAACATTGACACACCTACTTAAGTTTGAAGCATAACCATCGGGCATTCTTAACTCCTTAAGCCACTAACAAACTGCTGTTGCTGATTGGAACTCAGGAATATTTGGCCTTTGGTTTATAGAAACGACCATTTCTCAGTTCTTGTAAATGCAAATCAGGTTGCGTGCAATACTCAGCCAGATCATGCCTTGCCTTGTCGTTGTCTTTGGTTCGATCTTATCCAATACAGTATTCATAATGTTGTCAAACACATTTTTCTCAATATGCATGACATCTAAACAATGACGCACCAAATTATCCTTTCAATATGACAACTCTAGAAAATACTTTATTTGGTCCAATTATGGTATACTCCATAGCCCGTTGCACTACCTTTCCGATTTCCATTATTTTTGGGATATCCTTAACTTGATCCCACATTTCATGACCACTTTGTGTAAGGCATGTTCAACACAATTTTTAAAAACCATATTGCTTCGCCTATAGGATGATCAGAATCTAAGAACCTTCTATGACAATCAAACCAAGAGTTCTTTCCTCCATGTTTCAGGGTGAATGCTTTAGTATCATCCATACAAATCAGGCATGCTAATTTCCCTTGGGTCATCCATCCAAACAACATTCCATAAGCTGGAAATCATTGATGGTCCACATTAATGAGCTCTCATCATGAAATTCTGCTTAGTTGAAATGTGGTAAGTAAGAACACCCTGGCACCATAGCTCATTCAATTCATCAATTAGGGCTTGAAGATACACATCAATCTTAGCTTTTGGATTTTCAGGGCTAGGGATTATACATGTTAAGAATAGGTAAGGATCTTTCATGCACATGTCAGGAGGGAGATTATAGGGCGTGACTACTACAGGCCAAAGGAATAGGGTTTGCTAAATTGGTTATTCGAGTAAATCCATCTGACAGAGTCCCAGTCTAACATTTCATGGGTCACAAGAAAAATTAGGATATCGTTGATCGAACTTTTTCCATGCTTCACCGTGCGATGGATGTGTCATCACACCATCATCCCTTTGATTTTCACGTGCCACCTCATATGAGGAGCTTAACTCATTGACGCGTAGAGTCTTATGAGCCTAGGGATTAAGGGCAGATAATGCATTTTCTTTTGAGGGACATCCTTATATTTCCCACTTCCATGTCTCTTGGGTTTAAACCTAGGCTCTTGGCAGAATTTACACTCAATCAATGAACTATCATCTTTATAATAAAGCATACAACCTTTCAAGCAGCAATCAATCTTTATTTCCTTCAACCCAAGTTTAGAAACTAATTTTTTATCTTGATAGAAATCTTTTGGAATTGCATCGGGGTTCGGACTTAGCTCACTAACCAGTGCAGCCCACTGATCAAAAGAACTTTGGCTTTGATTCCCTTCGGACTTATTGGTCAACATTCGAACTACTAATGACAATTCAAAGTGCACACAATCCTCCCATAAAGGTTGATAGGTAGCTTCTAATAGACTATAAAAGCGGCATCTTGGTTGGGCTCCTTGCTGAAGGCTGCGAATAACGAGCAGCAAATCAGGACCAGCGCATCAAACATCATCTCATGATGCCTAGCTAGGTTATCCTCCCACAGCACATTACCCACATCGTGCTAAGTTGTATGGATCCCACCAGAACTACATCCAATTTCACACATACCCACTTGGTTCCATGTGTTACTACCTCCCCATGCTCGGTCCAAACCCAATAGTCATGCATGAATCCCCACTTGTACAAATGAACCCTTATTGTATCGTCATCCAGATACTTCCTACATTTGCACCTATTACATGGACACCTAACTTTTGCTTCATTAATGAACTGTTGTGTTTTACATGCCACACTCATAAATTCTTCAACACCATTATAAAAGTCTGACTTTAATCCCCCCTCTATTAGGATGCAATCTATTATACATCCATGATCGATTTGAAGGTAACATTGCGCTTGTGATTAACTTTAGACCCTACAATTTTGTATAGATAGAAAGTTATTACTTTAAAAAACAAATTCAATTGCTATTTAAATTTTTTTAAACATAGTTACTTTTATTTAATCTGTTTCTCATACAAAAAATATTAACAAAATTTCAACATCTCCCCTTAAATTAGGAGCTTTCATTGTTACATATTTCAGTCAATACAACAATTATAAATGTTATTATAAAGATTGACAACAGAATAAATATAGTGAAACAATCATTTGGACCCACCTTTTAAAAATTATACGCCTATAGTTGTATTGGCTGAAATATATGGATGGAAGAAATTTACAAAGCGTTCTTATTTGAAACATGGATATTTATTATTTTTTAAATATAATGGGGGCTTCTATTTTAAAATCAGAGTGTATAAGCACATGGCTTCAGAGGATTATTCAAGATATAACGAAGACACTATCCAAGATTGTGAAGTTCGCAATGATGGTGAAAGGCATGTAGCACCTGAGGATTATGTACATTTGTTTAAGATGCACCGCAACTTTCAAGAAATTTACATAATCCTAGATGCTATAGGCCTTTCACTGTCATCATTGCCAACTTCACTATATTGGATAGTGTTCGTTATATGAATAATCATCTTGAAGCACTTGCTTATACACTCTGGCTTTAAAATAAAAGCCTCCTTTATATTTAAAACATAATAAATATCCATGTCTCAAACAAGAACACTTTGTAAATTTCTTTCACCCATATATTTCAGCCAATACAACCATAGGTGTATAATTTTTAAAAGGCGGACCCAAATTACTATTTAAAACACATTGAATTGGTTTTCTTTGTTTTTTTAAATATAAATATTTTTAATCCTTTTTTTACTCTTATCACCTAGGACAATTTTTTTTTAAACTTTTATCCTTAAAACAAAATTTAACAAAATTTCTGCAGCATCTCTCCTTAAATTAGGAGCTTTATCATCAGATATTTCTTTTAATTGGTCTTTAAGTTTTTTCTAATACGGTTTATTTTAATCTTATATCCCTAAAAAGATTTTAACGAAATTTGACATCTCCCTTAAACTAGGAGCTTCCATCATTGATATTTCAGTCAATTCAACAATTATAAATATTATTATAAGAATCAACAATAGAATAGGAACAGTTAAACGGTTACATGTTAATAATTACATACAATTCAAAAAATCCTAAAAACCGTTCTATTGCACGTCTCCTTATAACTCCATAACATGCATCCTGCAATCTTGCAAATGTAACACCCTAATAATTAACCTAATACACCTAGGTTGTATCTGATTAATTACTAGGTTTTACTCTTTGCTTCAGTTTTTTAATCATACTTTGAAAATACTTAGTGAAATTACGAGCCATTTTTTTTTAAAACATGATTGAAAACGTGAGCCCGCATAACGTGAACGACTAGCGGAATATAAAAAGACATATCAGAAATTAAATACATCATATCACATTGGCTCCATCATTTAACATCCATAATTACATAACACATAAATATTTTGCCTACCAATAGAATTAGGCTAGGTGTAGGCAATCAAACAAAACATAAATAGTATATGGATGGAAGGACATCCATTAATGGCACCTAGTAATAACACTCCAAGGATAGGGATAGATATCTGAAATATACGAATGAAACTAGCAGGATCAAGTTCAGCTACCAGGTGAAAGCCTCAATTTTCTTTTAGAAACTAATTCTTTTTGCTAAACTTGAAAGAATCTTCATGATTAAAATTCTCACTTAAGATAAAAGGAGGAAGTCTTGATCTTAAGAGATTTATGTGATAACTTAGAATCATAAACATGCTATGCAACCTCATTTTAATCTTGTCATTATAAGGTGATAACTTGGAATTATAAACATGATATGCAAATCCATTTCTTTATCTTTAAGATTTAAGGTGATGACTTGAAAATTAAACATGATGCAAGAGCTTGAAATATAAACATGATGCAAGAAACTGAAGCGCGGTAGTCGCAGAGCCAAGTGGAGGGAGAAGAGATCTTAGAAGGGAAATGGCGGTAATCGCACTAGACGGTGAAGGGAGAAGAGAATTATTATTACATCTTTTTAAGCTCTAATCTCAAGACTTCTTAAAGAATCAATTCTTTAACTCCAATAATCTTATTTCTTTGCTTGTGATACTTGGGCAAGTCTTTGAGCTCTAGGATCTTTAAGTGATGACATAAAAATAAACATGTCATGCGTTGATTCTTTTAGCCATTATAAAATAAAGTGAGAACATAAAATAAATATGAGATGCAACTTCTTTATTATCTTTAGAGATTAAGTGACAACATGAAATATAAACATGAAATGCAAACTTGGAAATTTAAACATGAGTATGCAAGTCCATTTATTCATTCTTGAAATTTTAGTGATGACATAGAAAGTAAACATGGTTATGCAAGGCATAAACTTAAACATGGATGCAAGTTCATTTGATTTCTTTACTAGAGCTCCTTCAAGACTTTATAGAAATACAAATTCAATCCAATATATATATCTTAGCAAGACAAAGTGAGAAATACATCTTTCAAGTTCTAAACTCAAGATCATAGAAACATCATAAAAATATTATTCTTTAAAGTTTTGCATCAAGTGAAACTTTCAAGCTTTAGAGGCCTAACTTGTGATGGATTCACAACCCACCCTCAAGATCCTCATTGTCAAGCCATCATCATAGTCCCACCTAGGCCATATGGCCAAATTGTTCAAAGAAAAAGGAGGAAGAAAACCAAATGGAAAAACTAGAGAAAATCCATGAAATCATCATTTTGAACCAAAAACAACACTTAGCAAAACATAGAAATAAACTTAAAAACAACTCCCTACCTAATTTGATTTGAAGGAAAGGAATAGGACTTGGTTTCCTTGAGTGAAATGAAAGAAAATCTCTTTGAGAAATGGGAGAGAAATTTTGGCCAAGGAGGAGGAAGAAAGAAAGTTTTTGGTGCTCCTAAAACTAGAATTTGTGTAAGTTATGAGCAAGGCTTCCAAGGCTCCTCAAGTAAGCATATTTATAGAGGAATTCAAGCTCATGTATGACAAGAGGAGGAGGCATAATTTTCGGAATTTTCATGGGGAACAAAGGGAGGAAATCATTTCTTGTTTAAGGCATGTTTTATGCCATGTTTTAGGGAATTTTTTGGCATTTTGTTTTAGTGCATTATCTTACAATAATTCTAATGATTATGGCTGAATTATTTCATGCATTACAGCCTCATGGAAGAGGGTTTTGTGTGTTCCATGTATTATTTAGGTGTAGGCAAGGTATTCATGCAATTTAGAGAATTTACCGTTAAGGGCTTAGGTGAATTAGTAAGCAATTTGAGTGTTTTAAAGCAATTTTAGGTTCTAATCAATTTAAATAAATAATTTTGACTCTAGATTAATAATTAGAATTTAATAAGCTTTAATTTGAGCCTAATATTGCTTAGGTTTCGTTAGACGAATCAAAAATCTCAAAATTTGTAAAACTTACAAAGAGAGGGCAAAACGGTTATTTTACTTAAAAATTGCCCGAGACCACCGAGCTTAACCAATGGTTAATCATGGCTTAAAAACACCTTTTAAAACATTTTAGTGAGCTTCGGGCTCACCAATCCGTTAAAACTTGCATGGGCGTTTTGGTCATTCTGCGTCAGGCTCAAAATTATGATTCTTCTCCTCTATTAACACACATAACACAAACAATCACTTATTATTATCAAAACATCCCCTTGAGGACGGGTGGGGTCCACGATCCTCATTTTTGAGTAAAATAACCTCAGGGCATTTTGGTCATTTTACACGTAGAAATTTGGGTTTGCAATACTTGCACGAATTGCTCCTAACTTCTCTTCTAACGTTATATTCCTTTATTAAGGATTGTTTGGTCTCAAATTTTATGTAAGAATTACCTAGTAATCGGTAATTTCTAACGATAGTAAAAATTGGGGCGTTAAACACAAAGAATCCCAGCAAACAAATCAAACAAGTCGGGGAAGGACCTCTACGCCCTTCCCCCACATGCAATCCCCATTTCCTACAACTCTATCCTATAAATATAAGTCTCTATATATCATACATATATATTAAATCATTAAACGATATAAATAATAAGGAATGAGTTACTAACCTCTATAGAAAAAAAAGCTTAACATATAGTACTTCTTGTCAACCTAGTCCAATCCTGAAAATCCAACATTATAAATTTCAATCACAACAATTATATACACACACAAAAATACTAACATATATAAAAACATGTTCAAACCGATCCAAACGTCAACAATCGCAATGATCCTCAAGCAAAACTACTACATTAACAAATTAATAAGCAATAAATCCCCAATGCAACACACACACAACACTATGGGCACCAAAAATGAAGAAAAAGTAAATCAAATAAAAAAACTAAACCGATTAAAATGCTCACCAAGCCTGAATGGTGACCTACGTTTCTCAAATAGAGCTCTGCGCGAACGGCAAAACTCATGGCGAGCGCCAGAGAGAGAGAGAGGGGTTTTAGAGAGAGAGAGAGGAGTTCAGAGTTAGGGGAGAGAGGGCCTCGAAGATGATGTAAGCCTTTTAATGAAACGTTGTTCCACTATCAAGTCGTTATAACAGCATTATGGGTGACTGAAATCTAAACGTTTTGCGTGGTTGAAAATAAATTTTAAATGATCGTTCGTTAACCCGTTGTAATTATAACACAAATAAAAAATATTTTGAAAAAATTTCCCTATTTTCATACCCATCAGTTACAGCCGATAACATAATTCGTAAATAATTAATTTGAAAAATCATACATACCTATCGGTAATATTAATTGATTTAATAAATATTAAATTTGAAATACCCATCGTAAACCTATTGGTACATAATTCAATATATTAATAGTGAAATGTAACAGTTATCCTTGTATGGTATGCTGGTATATCCATTAGATATTTTTTTTAAAATTTTACCGACTCATTTACTGACTTCTGAAATCACCCTTAATTATTTTCAAAAGCTTGCCATTTCGTCGGAAATCCGCGGTTACTGCGACTGGTGCGTACCCATCGGTTGTATGCGTCGGGATCTGTATTTCTAGTGCATACGCCATATGGCGTGTATTGTGTATGACGGGTGATTATTAATATCTTTTAAATTATTTTTAGTAAATATTACCGATCGGTTTACCAACAAGTTAATCATATTATTATATTTAAATTAATTTTATTTTAATATTACCGACCGGTTTACCAACGGCTATAATTTAATATTATCTTTGAATTTTTTTATTAATAAAAATAAACCGATGGGTGTTTAATAATATCTTTTAAATTATTTTTAGTAAATATTACCGACTGGTTAACCGATGAATATTTAGTTTAAAATTATTAATTATTATTTATTATTTATTACGACGGTATACCGAACGGTTTGTTGAAATTTCACACGTTGCCACGCAACCTTTAGTATTTCCCACTGTCCGTAAGTAATTATTGATGATTGAAATGCACTCGTTTCATTAATTGGTTATCGTCGTAACCTTGTTTATTCCCCACCATGAGCCTTGTCAAATGCTCTCTCTCTAAACGCTCTCTCTTACCTTCACTACCGCTGCTATTTTGTCATTGTGCACTGCCATTAAGCTCTTCGAGTGACGAGACCACCATTATGATCTACGAGCTTTGATGAGCATTTTAATTGATTTAGTTTTTTTATTTGGTTTATTTTTTCAGTTTGTTTATGAGTGCTCATAATGTTGTGTTTTGTTGCATTGGGGAATAATTATTGTTATTCCTTTGTTAATGTAGGAGTTATATTTAAGGGTGAACGATCATTGATTTTAGGATCGGTTTGTCATTCTTACTCCTTATGTTATTTTATGTTTTTTACTTATATAAATGTGTCGATTTAAATTTATCATATTGGATTTTCATAATTGGATTTGGTTGGATGCCAAGAGCTTTCCCACATTTTGTGATTTTTTTTATTACTATAGAGGTTAGTAACTAAATCCTTGTTATTTATATGGTTTAATGGTTTGATATGTATGTAGGATATATAGAGACTTATGTTTTCTAGGATATAGTTGTAGGAAATTGGGATTGCATGAGGGGGAAGGGTGTAAAGGTCCTTCCCGACTTGTTTGCATTGTTTCCTGGATTTTTGTGTTTGCGGAGATTGTGGGATGCATGTTGTGGAGTTATAACGGATGCGCAATAGAACGGTTTTTAGGATTATGTGAATTATATGTAATTATTAAATGTAACTGTTTTGTTATATCTATTTTGTTGTTGATCTTTATAGTGATATATATAATTGTTGAATTGACTGAAATATCTAACGATGGAAACTTCTAATTTAAGGGGAGATGTTGTTGAAGTTTTGTTAAAAAATTTTCAAGAACAATAGATTAAATAAAAGTAAAAATATTTAAAAAAACTTAAAAGCCAATTGAATTTGTTTAAAAATAATAATTTAAATAAAACTTAAAGACCAATTGAATATATTTTAAAGACCAAGTAAAATAAATATTTAACGAGAAGCTCCTAATTTAAGGGGAGATATTGTTGAAATTTTTCTAAAATTTTTTTAGCAAAAAAAGATTAAATAAAAGTAATTATTGTATTAAAAACTTAAAAGCCAATTGGATTTGTTTGAAAGTAATAATATAAATAAAACTTAAAGACAAATTGCATGTGTTTTGAAGACCAATTAAAAGAAATATCTAATGAGAAACTCCTAATTTAAAGGAGATGTTGTCAAATTTTTCAAAAATTTTGTTTGGAAAAAAAGATTAAATAAAAGTAATTATTGTCTTAAAAGCCAATTGGATTTGTTGGAAAGTAATAATATAAATAAAACTTAAAAAATAATTGCATGTGTTTTAAAGACTAATTAAGAAATATCTATTAATACTCCTAATTTAAGGGAGATGCCATCGAAATTTTGTCAAAATATTTGTTGAGGGAATAAGATTAAAAGTATTTGTACTAAAAATTTAAATAGTAATTGAATTTGTATTTGAAAGTAATAACTTGACATCTTTAAAAAATTGTAGAATCTAGAACTAATCACAAAAACAATGTTACCTTCAAATCAATCATGGATATACGATAAATTGCATCCTAATAGATGGAGGATTAAACCAGAATTTTATAGTGGTATTAAAGAATTTATGAGTGTGGCATGTAAAACACAACAATTCATTAATGAAGCAAAAGTTAGGTGTTCATATAATAAGTGCAAATGTAGGAAGTATTTAGATGATGATGCAATAACGTTCATTTGTACAAGTAGGGATTCATGCCTAACTATTGGGTTTGGGCACATGGAGGTAGTTAATGCATGGAATCAAGTAGGTATGTTTCAAACTAGAAGTAGTTCTGGTAGGATCCATGTAACTCAACAAGACGTGGGTAATATTCTAGAGGATAACCTGGTTAGACAACAAGAGATGGTGTTTGATGCGCTCAGTCCTGAAATTTACTTCGTTATTCATAGCCTTCAGTCAAGAAGCCCAACCAAGATGCCGCTCAATTTTGTAGTCTCCTAGAAGCTGCCAATCAACCTTTATAAGAGGATTGTGTGCACTAAGAATTGTCATTAGCAATTCAAATGTTGAGCATTCAGCGAAGGGAATCAAAGCCAAAGTTCTTTTGATCAGTGGGTTGCACTGATAAGTGAGCTAAGTTCGAACCCCAATTTAATTCCAAAAGATTTTTATCAAGCTAAAAAATTAGTTTCTAAACTTGGGTTGAAGGAAATAAAGATTGGCTGCTTGAAAAGTTGCATGCTTTATTATAAAGATGATATTTCATTAACTTATTGTAAGTTCTCCAAGAGCCTAGGTTTAAAACCAAGAGATGTGAAAGTGGAAGTGGAAGGTATAAGAATGTCTCTCAGAAAAGAATACACTATCTGCCCTTAATCCCTAAACTCACGAGACTCTATGCGTCAATAAGCTCAGCTTCTCATACGAGATGGCATTGTCAAAATCAGAGGGATGACGGTGTGATGACGCATCCATCACACGGTGAGGTGTGGAAAAAGTTTGATCAACAATATCCTGATTTTACTTTTGACCCATGAAATGTTAGATTGGGACTCTTCAAATGGATTTACTTTGAATAAGCAATTTAGCAAACCCTATTCCTATTGGCCTGTAGTTGTTATGCCCTATAATCTCCCTCCTGACATGTGCATGAAAGATCCTTACCTATTCTTAACATGTATAATCCCTAGCCTTGATAATCCAAAAGCCAAGATTGATGTGTATCTTCAACCCTAATTGATGAATTGAATGAGTTGTGATGCCAGGGTATTCTTACTTACAACATTTCAATAAAGCAGAGTTTCATGTTGAAGCTGCATTAATGTGGACCATTAATGATTTTCTAGCTTATGGAATGCTGTCGATGGATGACCCAAAGCAACTTAGCATGCCCGATTTGCATGGAGATACTAAAGCATTCACCCTGAAACATGGAGGAAATAATATTGTCATAGAAGGTTCTTAGATTCTGATAAGCCATATAGGCGAAGTAGATGAGCTTTAAAAGTAATTGTGTTGAACATGATGAGCCTCCAATTAGACTAAGTCACCGAAATGTGGGATCGAGTTAAGGATTTCCCAAAAATAATAGAAGTAGGAAAGGTAGTGCAATAACCAGGTTATGGGATATACCATAATTGGACCAAACAAAGTATTTTCTGGAGTTGCCGTATTGGAAGGATAATTTGGTACATCATTGTTTAGATGTCATGCATATTAAAAATGTGTTTGACAACATTATGAATACTGTATTGGATATAGATCAAACCAAAGACAATGATAAGTCAAGGCATGATCTGCTATATTGCATGTGGCCTAATTTGCATTTACAAGAATTAAGATATGGTTGTTTCTATAAACCAAAGGCCAAATATGCTCTAAGTTCCAATAAAAAACAAGTTGTTTGTCAATGGTTGAATAGTTGAGAATGCCCGATGGTTATGTTTCTAACTTAAGTAGGTGCATCAACGTTGCACAGGGTGAGCTTATTGGCATGAAAGCGACGATTGTCACGTGTTCATGGAGTGTTTGCTTCCAATTGCATTCAGAGAGCTACCTGATGTTGTTTGGAAGCCCTTAATAAAGCTGAGTTAGTATTTGAAGGATTTATGCTCTTATACTCTTAGGGTTAATGATTTGCTTATCATGGAAAAAAATTTTCCCATAATTCTCCAAATTAGGGAGAATTTTTCCTCCTAGGTTATTTGACTTAATGGAACACTTTCCCATACATTTAGCATATAAAACATGAGTATGTGGACCGGTTCAATAGGTAGATGTATCCATTTGAAAGGGAAATAGGATGGTTTAAAAGAACCATGAAAAATAGGTTTCAGGTGGAAGGATCAATATGTCAAGCTTATCTAGCAAAAGAAACTTCAAATTTATGCTTATTTTACTTTTAGCCACATGTTCAATTTAGGAGAACTGGGTTGGTCGTAACGATGATAGAGGGGAGTGTTCTATTCTACCAACTTTGTTTAAATTCAATCAACTTGGTCGAAGCATGGAAAGAGCATGCCTCAATGGCTAACTTCGAGGGGTGGAATTCTGTGCACTTACATATTTTGATAAATTGTGATGAGGTGCAACCATTCAGATTGTAAGTCAATAATTCCCGTCTTTTAGGTGAAAGTGTGATATTATGCATCTTTAAAATAACCTAAAATATATTTTCAACAACAGATACTTTGAGCAACTGTACGGTCAAGATTCTCTTCAACAATTTCCAGATTGGTTTAGATTACATGTAAGTCTACTTGTTTAAGATTATGTAAGCCAATATATTCTTATCTGTTAATTTTGTTTGATACAAGTCAGTTTGACATTTCAAACTTCATGTATGTAGGTTCATAACAAAAATAATGGTATAACATGTCTCTATTTGTTTTGTTTAATTTAGCTTGGGGATAAAGTTGTAAGTTGGCTCATGTACTATGTTAATGGGTACAAGTTTCACACAGTTTATCGAGGTGCGGGAAAAAGAACCAACAATACTACCTGTTTATATTAAAGGCGATATTGGGAACGAGAATATGATTGGTATGATGTCGTTAAGGAAATCATTGAGTTTGAGTACATGGGTGAGCCCACAAATAAATGTGTCATATTCAAATGTGAATGGTATGATCCACCTGACTCCTAATACGACAACACAACAATTACAAAATCATTGAAATCAATCACACCAAAAAATATAGAAGTTATGATCTATTTATCATAGCCCAAAATGCTAGACAAATATATTATATGCCTTATCCTGGGAAAAGTAGCTCATAGTGGAGGGCTGAACAAGACAAAACTAAGAGGTAGGATTAAAATAGAGGAAGATTCTGTTGAAGATGATTATCAAGTGGACGATCCACCTCCTTCAAGGGTAGTAATTGATGCAACAATCTGAAAATCCTCTTCCATAGACTACTAGGGAAGTTGACATAATTGAATGCACAAGTAACCACCCAATCAGAAATCACGAAGATGAAATAAGTGATGGTAATGCTGATGATTCAGCTAGTGATCAACAACAAAGTGATGATAAAAACAACCCTGCACTTTCAGATTAACTAAGGTGTTCAATATTATATGCAATATTATTATGAAATTATTTGAAATTTCTTGATTTAATTAATACTTTTTGTAGACTTTTTAATTGTTTTAGTATGGCTAGTAGAGGCAGAGGCGAAGGTCGGTTAACCACTACCCCCTCAGCCAGGACTCTCCCACCATCACCATCACCACCACCTCCCCTTCCACTACCTCCACCTCAGTCCCTACCACTAGCACCCTTGCCTTCAGAATGATGCCCACTCCTGGGTATGCCAGCCTTCCACCTCCCCGTATTTACACTCACAACCCACTTGCATCAGTGACCCCTTCCCTAGCCCTACCATGCCCCGACTCCCAGCCTTCTATTAGATTTCTTCTTCCTTGGCTGGTTCAATGGCACAACATGCGGATGGGAGTCCCTGGCTCATATGGCAGGCCGCTTAGGCCTAATGGTAGGCTGTTCAGGAGATTAGTCGAACGTAAAGATAGATAAGTTAAAACATGTTATTACATTCTAATTTTACATTGTTTATGATATTTAAAAATTTTTGATTATTTTTTGATTTATTTTATGTGTAATAGTTTTCATCTGTTTGGCGACTCACACAGATTACGGAGGTTATATAGAGTCAGTGTAACCATCCATGGCCCACATGGACTGACATCCTAGTAGATATCAAGGAGTCGTGGTGGAAACAGTGCAAGGTAATTCTATAATTTATTCGCTTTTGTTAAAATATATGTTTATATTATTTAATTATATGCTTATATGTAATCACTTATGTGCTGAATTTGTATATGTGGAAAACCTACTACATTTAGCCTAAGCATGAGCCCGTAGTTAAGAGGGCTTGGAGGATTAGGTCCTCTAAGCGATGCGGGATATGTTTTACGATGTCCATAAGGGACACATGAACAGCTCATGGCTGAATGATGCCACCCTTAATGAGCTGCAGTGCTCTAGGCCAGTGACGTCGTCAAGGATAGGTCAGATAAGGGAAAGAAACTGAGCCTCACAAAAGGTGGGTTGCTGCACACGGGTGGGTTGAGCACCCAGAGGGGACCCGAAGCGTTTGGTGATTATTTAACCTTTCTACATTGTATAATAACATTAACTATATTCCAATTGTGGCAAATAATATATTTTTATGACTTAATTGTGCTTATTTGTGGGGCGAGGGAGTTAAGCCACCTCTAACACAGGGCGAACTTTTGGAGACTCATACTCGAAAGGGTGAGTGAGGGGGGAGTCCTGGAGAGGTTTGCGTACACCCCGCTTGGAGGCGACCTATGTAAGTTTGAATTTAGACATATCTTTACTTAATTTTATTATTATTTTCAGTTATGTCATAATTATTACTTGCAATATGTTTTATCTTTTTTCCTTTGCAGCACGAGTTTACAAACCTCGGAGCAAGGACAGAACCTAATGCCAGACCTAGATAGCTAAGGCTTGCCCCAAATCAGGCCCAGGTGGTTGGTGGCCCTTACAAGGGTTGCATATATGTGATGGGGTACTTCCCTGAGAGTAGATCCCTATCCTGGGCACTGGTCAGCTATTGAGGATGATGCCCTGACGATGACGGCCCTTACAAGGGTTGCATATATGGGATGTGGACTATCCTGAGAGTATATCCCCATCCTCGGCACTGGATCAGCTCCTGGGGATACATCGAGGGACCATGTGCATGCCCTCAACTAGGAACTGCAGGCAGGCACGATTGAGGAGTGGCAGGAGCAGAAGCCAAGGCTGGCAGCTGGAGTAGGAGCCGAGGGAGATCTAAGAGCTAAGCTCTCCTTGGAGCGGCAAAGGAGGAGAAAGTAAAGAAAGAGAAGGCTAAGTTTTGGAAAATGCAGGAGAAGATCACCTCTGAAGTGATGACCTTCTTTCAGACATAGGGCTTCGGGGTCCTCCACCTCTGGTAGGATGCTCCCCCGAATCCTATTCTCCCATATCCTCTCCTCTCCATTTTTGAGGATCACTCACAATCGGATGGTACGGATGATGACGATGAGTTACATGATGATGATGACGATGTCATCGCCCAGCGATGCCACGCCCAGGAGTTCAACTAGTTTTTATCTATCTTTATTTCTTTTCATTCTGGATATTTCTTACATTTATTGCAATCTGTATATATTTTATCGTCATAATTTGCTATTTTATTCAATATCATTTTAATTGGTAATTAAGTTATTATATAAATAAATAAATAATAAATTACCAATCACTTCATAATTAAATAACAAAATTAAAAAAAATTATGAATTTTTTATACGACGGTATAACCGTCGTAATATATTATATTTTAACATAAATTGTTTTCATAAATCAAATTATCGTTGGTAAGACTATTGGTAAAAAATTACAAAAATTAATTTTAGAGTAAACCCTCAAATTGGTTCCTAACGTTAAAACTGGTCCTAATAATTGGAAAGTGCCAACTTGGTCCCTAACAATATCAAAAGTCAGACACTGACTAGTCCCTGGACAAAAAACAATAACGGTGTTAATGACAATTTGTTCGGACAAATTAGTCCCTAACACCATTTACAAAAAAATAAAAAATAAAAAAATCAAATCCCCATCCCCTTCCTTCTTCCATTTTTTTCATCCATTCACATTCTCTGATTTACATTATCTAAAACCCAAGCCAAAAGGAAGCAATGGAGCACCTCTTTGAACCTCCATAGATCCCATAAAAAACTCAACCCATAAACATAAAAATCCAATCCATCATCATTCCCATCGTCTAGCATCAAGAACCACCACACACACTACTGCCTTTGCCACATGCAGCCGCGTCGCACACCCAGAGCTGCACCATCGATATCAGTCTCTCGCATTCAGTAAATGCATGACCTTTGTCAATGAGTTGCTATTCCTGCTGTCTTTTCTTCTTCTTCTTCTTCTTCTTCGTCTTCTTTTTGGGTTTATTTTTGAATGAAGAATAGGGGTTTGGTTTATATTTAGTTGTTATGTTTTGTGTTTGTGGTTAGTGTTTGTGGAAGTTTCAATGGCTTGAAAAAGATAATGATTTTCATGGTTGTTGAAGAATGGAATTTCATTGAGCGGGTGCAGTGATGATGAAAAAGAACTTGTGAATGGACAAACTGCAGCTGCCAATTGGTTCGTGTGAACTTGCAGTCCCTTTGAAGGCTAAAGGTTGGTTACAAATCAACTTCTTGTGTTTTAATACTATGTTCTGTTTCTGAGCTAAGCTCTTTTTCTTCTCGTTTCCCCCAAAGCCTTGTTTGCATATTATTCTGTTAGGAACATATAATATAGTTTCTCAGTGTACTAGTCCATTTTCTTTTTGTGAAGATACACACAGGCATACCCACAAAAGAAAACAACAATAAAGGAGCATGATGCGCCTCTAATATACAGCGGCTTGATCTTGTATGCATATTGCTGTTTTCTTTGAAGAACTAATATACCTCTAAAATTACTCCTTTTATTCTTCATGTCAATATCAAACATGCAGATCAAGCTGTCTCAACAGATTTGGTGCTGAAATGTCAGAAAAGTAAACACCTTCAAAATACCTGTTCCCTACGGTCTGGTTTTCTTGCCATAATTAAAATTCATGTAATAAGTTTATGTGTTTAATTCATGATGTATTCCAGAAAGCTAACATGGCTATTTCACAGTATATTAATTTGTTCCTTTCAAATTCTATCATCTTTGAAGTTAACTACATGTGTTGTTAAGAGACTAACTGGATCCTTTTGCAAAAAAATTTTCTCAGAAAGAACATACCAAGAAGCTTATGCAACCATCTTTCACTCTGCGCACATTTATGCTTGTGGAGCCATTACTGCAGCTCAAAGTATTTGCATAGCCGGTTCAACCCGTGATCTTGTGATTCTGGGTTGATGAGACCATTAGTGACCATCATAGGGGAGGCCTGGGAGAGCATGTTATGGCATTGGGGTGAAAAGAATTAGACAGATAATTCTATTGTTAACAATTCTGCACCTGCTATAAAAACCAAATCTCTGTCTTCTTTATGAGTTTACTTTTCTTCATACTTCCATTAGTATTGGTGTTTATAGATATTTGCTGAATTTTTCTCTCATTACTTCTGCAAGAAAGTTAGTGATAAGGCCCAAGTTTTCGAGCAGCCTTTTTAAGAATACTATGGTGTCCGTATTCTTTTACAATAGGGTTATAAGCATGTACAAATTTATTCTTACCATTCTTTTACAATGGTTTGATGTTTGGTGGTGGTGGTGGTGGTGAAGAAGATGTAAGAAGGGAGGCGGTGGGGACATGATTTTTTTTTTATGTAAATAATGTTAGGACCAATTTGTTCAGGAACGAAATTATCATTAACACTATTATTTTTTTCGTCTATGGACTAGTCATGTTCGACTTTTGACATTGTTAGGGACCAAGTTGACACTTTCCAATTGTTAAGAAGCTTGTCACCGAAATTGTCAGGGACCAACTTGAGGCTTTACTCTTAATTTTATATATTTAAACATCGGTCTATAAAATTAAATCAATTGTCGGTATAATTATGTCTATGATGACTATGATGACGTCTTTTATCTAATTGTACCGAAGGCTAAATATTTTATTACTCGTTGGTACACGTGTTGAAAATAACTAATGGGATTTTTATTACCATTGGTAATATTCATCGACGCGGGAAACTAATACCCACGTATCGTCGGTACAATCATCGTATAAATCCTAACTAAAAAAACCCCATCGGTAATGGCACAGTTACTCACTCTTTTCTTGTAGTGAATGAGGACATGTTTAGTCTTCATATGGGGATAACGATTAGGGCAAAGTCCCCTTTGTTAAATAATGTGGGGACGAGAAATGAGATCTCCACCCGATGGAACCTCCCAATTCTTTATTTATATAAATTACTTAAATATCCAACTTTATATATATATATAAAAAACCTTAGTACACCTTCATATTTTTAATAATTTTCGTGGGATTTGTATTATGTATATATTTTCATTTTTAATTTGAATTATGTTGATTAATAGTATTTTATGTTTTGAATTTTAAAGTACTTTAAAAAAATTTCTCTTTTTAGAATTTTTTTAATAAACTTGTGAATATTTATGGTGATTCAAATCCTTGTGAGGATTCAAATCTCCACAGGAATAAGAAATGATGACCAATGATGGGAATAAAGATGGGGATGGGGAGCAAAATTCTAAATAGGGCGAGGTTCTCTTATGGATATCTATTGTCATCATATCTCTATAAATAACTCATGATATAGTAAAATTATCCATGTATTTTCTTTCATTATTCAACAATTTTAACTTTGAAAATATGCAAAATTTTTCATAAAATAGATAATTTATTGTTGGTTAAAGATCATCTATTGAGATTTTTTCAACCATATAAATATTATATTCAAAATAAGATATAAAATATATAATAACACATTTATTTTTTATTTATTTAATTATTTAACTATTAACTTATTTTCAAAATAAATTTAATTATTAACTTAAATTTCAAAATAAATTTCTCATTTCTTGGCCACTAATATACTCTCTCCATATTTGCCTAATTTTAGTACATAGAAATCAAATTTAAAAATTAAATTCATAAATATTTTAGATAAAACTTCAAATTCATCCCTTTAAAATTTTATGTTGACCAAATTAGTCCCTGAAAAAAGACTCTTAAATTGGTCCATACAAAATTAAATAGTCGAACAAATTGATCTTGAAAAATAAATCTCACAAATTGGTCCCTGTAAAAACTTTAAATGGACAAATTGGTCCTTACAAAATTGAATAATTAGCCAAATTAGTCCCTCTGATAAAATAGGCAAGAGGATTAACTTATCTAATAATTCACTTTTATGGACTAATTTGAGAGATTTTTTGTAGGAACTAATTTGTGACTATTCAATTTTGTAGGACCAATTTGAGAGTTTATTTTTCAAGAATCAATTTGGTTGACGCAAAATTTTAGATGAACGAATTTGGTAGTTTTGTCAATATTTTAATATTTATATGAAAAAAGCTTAATCTTTTATTAATATCACCCTTCTAATAGTGGTGCGAAAGTGACTTATGTTTGCTTTTGTATCAATATATAATTGAATAATAAATGCATCAAAATTTAATCTTCATAAAAGTATGATAGATAAAACATATTACTCCATTTCAAAGTGTAATTAGGACCAATTCAGTCACATTTTCATGTTCCAATTGATGCCTTTTTATTATTCTCAAAGGAGAAGATTATTCTTTTTACCAAATATATGTGGAGCCATTCACGATCAATCTTTTTGCCCCCATTCTTCAAGAATCAAAGATCCTTTTCAATCAAGTTTGAATTTGTTGGTTTGGAATCTGGATTCTTCTAATGCATTTTTATTTACTTTTTTTTCTTTCATTATTCCTTATCCTTAAACCCACAAGTTTGATCCTAAAATCTAACCTATTTTCTCATTGACGATAGGTACAAAATAAATCAGATTGATTTCTCAATCAAAAGTATTATGTTAAATCTTTTTTCTTTTTTCTATCCCTATCTTGTAGGTATAACATTTGAATCAATAGAGAACCCTTTCTTTTATATCTGTATGGATCAATGTTATTACATTCAAATTCCTTTCTAATACCTCCCAAGCAAAATATCTAATTGGATCCCAAATTGACGAGTTAGTATGAGCTTATCCAGGCGGTTATGCACCCTTCAAATAGGAATCTATTTTTCTGAAAGATCTCAACTTTTGTGCTTGGGTGAGTAGAACCTTTTAATGACCTACAATTACATAATATTTTAAGAATAAATTTTCCTTTTCGAAAAATTGGAATCATGGTAAGTGATATCTAATTAGACAATTAGTTATTGATCTATGTCACTAATTAGGCAATTAGTAATGTAATGTAATAAATCATAAACAAATGTAAGGAAAAAATAAAATAGGCCCTAAACAGTGCGAATGCATCCAAACGAGGCCTTAGCCAAGGCGCTCATAAGCGTTCCCCGACGCCTCAGCGGCCGGACCAGTTCCCAGCAGCTTTCTCCACCGCCACTGCTGCCGCAGACTTCCTCCAGCGGAAACTTCGGCAGCGGCATCGGGTCCCTGCGCTCCTGCCTCATCTTGATGTCACTCAGATCCATTTGCAGCGGAAACTTCACCGTCCCAAACATCCTGTTGTAACGCTTCCGGCTACTGTCGCTCCTCCGGCACCGGCTTTCCCTGCTAGACGGCGATCGGAGCATGGCAGTGAACCCGTTGGTCCGACCGGAGTTGAGCTCGGCCGAAGACTCCGATCCATGCAGCTCTGGACCGGGTCCGGATTGACGAGTTATGACTTTGCCGCAGAAAACGACGTCGTTGGGAACGGCAGGGGAAATGGCTCTTGGGAACTCGAAGTTGAAGTTGGAGCGACCCGTATCCAAATCAGAAACGGACCCTGATTCAAGTAGTTTCTGGTAGCGTTTCATTTGTTGCGTGCAGTGTCTAACGGTAACAGTGGAAATTGATGAGTGTTGGAAAGAGTGTTGGAACTTAATTGGAAGGGATTGTGAATGAATGTCCGAAGTTAAACACTGAGAGATATATAGTTGCAGGAACTAAGGAAGGGACAAGACATGTAACGTTGACAGTACGAGGCTTACTTCTAGAATGCAGAGCGAGAGCGAGAGCGAAGAGAGAGAGAGAGATTGACTTGGTCATGAGGAGGATGTTTCCGTTTCTGGGATGTTTCCTTCAACAGCAAGGCTAACTGAGGCATTCTAGAAAGCTGAGCTCACTTTATTCAAAAATATTTCTAGTATTTTTCAAGCAATTAATTTCGCCCGTCTTGTTTTAATGATCACTTCCTACACCCTTTGATATCCATGTTTCCTCTGATCGTTGATGCACAAGGCCGACAAGGAGTGTTATTTCTTATATTTAATTGATCTTAGCCCTGTACACGGGAAAATAAATTAAAGAGCGGTGTTTATTGGACATGCAAGCTATCACACGTCGTGCGAACACACTAACATCTTCATTGGATGGGGTGGGACCTATGTATATTAAGTTGGATCCATACTAAATTCAAAGGTGGAATGCAGTATGTCCACACATGGTCTATGCCCTATCATTTCTATAAGTCTAGTTAGTCTCTAAAAATTTGCATACTAAATTTAAGGGAAAAAAGTCTAATAAACTCTTTCAAACTTGTCTTATATGCATTTTAATTTAGTTACTTTAAAAATGTATAAAAAATCCTTAGATTTTTTTATATGTGTATATTACTATAATATGCTAATAGGTGTTTATTTTTTGATTAAAAGTCTGAAAAAATCCTTTAATCTTTTTTTTATCTATATGCACTTTTATCTTATTATTTTTTAATATGTGAGGTTTCTTAATGAAATTGTGGTGCCCACACATGCAATTTTTCATTAAGAAATGAGCATTTGTTATTAAATTTTTGTAATATAAATGTATCAAAAAGTTTAAGGATAATTTTACATGTTTTTAAAGTAATTGAATCAAAGTACACATGAAACAAAGTTAAAGGGGTTTTTCAGTTTTCCCTAAATTTAATTATTTTAATTTTGATACATGATAAGAAAAAAAGTTGACAAAACCCTAAATTGTTCACTCTTAAATTTTATGTCAAACAAATTAGTCTATCCCAAAAAAGGTTGAAGCAGTGCTTGTCAAACAAAAATATTGATAAATTAGTCCTTTTTACAATGATCAATTTGACATTTTCTATGATTTTTGAGGGACCACTTTGTCCTTTTTTTCTAGGGTCCAATTTGTCCAAAGTTTTAAATTTATAGAAACTTCTTTGGGCATTATTTTTTAGAAAGACCAATTTATTGACGTAAAATTTAGGATAGGCCAATTTGAAAGTTTTGTCCAAAAAAATTTATATCCATAACTAATAATATATTTTTATTTACAAGATTTTTAATATAATGGATAACTAAGTCAAACATTATTATTAATATTGTAACACATAATTAAACATTTATGTTACACCGCCGAAAGTCTAATCAAATCCAATATTTGATGTTTAAAGATTTCATAGTGGACTTGTGTCTATTTTTACGAAAGGGTGTCTTTCTTTTGTTATATATTATTATGGGTGCATTTGGTTGTGCCACTACAGTGTTAAAATTAAAGTACCTTTTTTTGGGAAAAACATTTTAAAAATTGTTAGTGTTATTTGTTCGTGTTATTTTCTAAAAGAAGCAAAAGAAAAAATAATCACTTTTTCTTTATATTTTTTTTAAGTGTTATTTGTTTGTATTATTTGCTCAAAAGAAGAAAAAAAATCACTTTTCTCTGTTTTTTTTCAATCATATAGTGAGTTGCTTTTTCAGGAATAAAAAACAGTAGAAAATTAAAGAGAACAAGTATGGTATAATAAATGTGTTAATTAATTTTTCGTTTTCCAAAAATATCTTTGATATTTCACTTCAAAATGACGAAAGATATCATTGTCTTTCTTGTAATATTAAAAACAATATAAATGCAAGATGATGATGATGATAACAATAATAATAATTTAATCTTTATATTTAAACCTACGACAATTTTATCACATGTTTTATTAACTTTATTTTGTTATTGATTTTATATTTAAATAAATTCTAATTAAAAAATATACGTTGTGTATAAAAATACTTTTTATCTAAAATGAAAATTGAATTTTTTAAGTAGTTATACCATTGGATTACTGGTTCAACTAGTGGGCCACTAGTTAAATTCCGTTTAACCAATTTAATTAAATTAATATATAAAAATATATTAAGTATGTAATATATATAATTATTAGCATTATCCAAACAAGCTAGTTGGTCTAGTGGTTATATGCACGCCTCTTTTTCCTCACACTTGTACGATCTCTTAGGAAAAAGTTTTGGATTTGTTCATAGACAATAATATATTAGGTGTATGATATATATGTAATTATTGGCTTATAATATATTAACAAACAAGCTAGCCTAGTGGCATGTGCTCGCACCCTGTTTCTCTTGGGACAAGGTTTGAACCCTCATATGGATATTTTGAATTTGTTCATTAAAATTCTTGTGTGGTGGTTAAGAGGTCGGCCAGTCAGTAGACCCGGTTCACCCCAATTTTGATTGGGTTTGACCTGTGTTATCGGGTTGCATGTAATTGGTCCAAATAATGAAAACAGGTAGGTGCTTAGGAGAAATCGGGTTGCGTGTAGATCTAGTCTAAATAATCTTTTTTTTGCCAGTTTCCACTTTAGTTGGTCCAATCATATTTTTAATACTATGGTGAGTTGTTATGTTTACAAGAATTCTGAGACATGTATGTGCTTATAGGCAGAAATAGGGTGCACAATGATGATAAAAAGGGAGGAGCTAAGCACCCATCCTCGTTTGAGGTCAAAACACAAAGGAGCATGTTCACATGAAAATTTGCTCCCGTCCCATGAGTGTTAAATATTTTTATTTATGGGTTTATCTAGGACATTGGTTAAGGAAATAAAAGAGAAAATTTTAAGAAAAAAAAAGAAACATTCTATAAACTTTTGTATTTTTAACACTTACAATCCATCACTAAGTTTAAATACTTGCCTTCTTTGGTATCTTTAATCAAAGGCACTGGTTAGAAAAAATTTTTATTTATTTTTGGCAGTGTGATTTGACATATTCTTGCTGCTTTAGAGGGCTAATTGCATTTCATTATTAATTTGTCATGGAGCTTTTGAGGTTGCTTTGAGCCTCCAAGGGTGAAAGTGCAATGACTATTTTAAAACTTAGGGTCAGCTTAGCCTGAAGAATAAAATGAAACAGGTGAGTACCTAAGCACATATATCATGATCATAATGTTAATGAGCTTGCATATCACTCCAAGGTCTTTTTATATTGTCAAATTTAGGACGCAGCAACTTTCCTCTGCGGAAAAATTTAGTTTATGCCTTCTAACTCAATTTCTACAAATAATAATAATAATAATTATTATTATTATAAAAAGCAAATGACTGTGGCCTCCGCTGCATGATTGAAGCTGTCAGGGAGTTCCCTGGCAGCGGGTTCTCAGAATTCCATTATTAATTAAAAAAAATTATTCTAACACTTAAAAGTGAATGTTTAATTGGACACTCACTTTATTATCATTATATGTAATAACGGCCCAACTTTTTTCACTTATTTATTATATCCAATGTAATAGTGTGTTCATTCGAATACCCACTTTTAATGGTAGAATAGCAATGTTAATTAGGTTCATCCACTGCAACTTTGATGTATTCCGTGTGTCACTACGGACTACCTTCAAAGTTTGTCATAGAGCCTTCTCCTGACTAACCCTGATCACAAGAAAACTGAAGAATGTAATTTATACATCAGCTTTCTAAAGTTCAGAAAACCTAAAAGATAGCATCAGAGAACGTGTAAATTAATTGTAAGACAAAAGACAATCAGGACTGATAAAAATTAGAGCTGGACAATTAGATTACAGCTAGGACGCAGTCTAAATTTAAAGTGTATGATGGTTGGTTCTCTTCCAAGTGTGTGGCCCAATCTCAATATTTTAGGGGTATCTATTGATAAGCCATGTAGTGACATTAACCCTATCTTAAGTGAGGAGATAAGGGTCATTAGTGTGCTAAAGAGAGAGAAAAAATTGGGGGGAGCATTATTATTTTGGCTGATATTTTCAGCAGCTACCAATTTTTATCAACTGGATAATCAAATGGTTAAATCTTTGTCCAATTGAGCTGAAATTTTAATTAAAGATTCCTAACTTGTGGTTCTTCAAGTGAGGAAAAAAATTGAGGGGAGCATTATTAATTTTACTGGTATTTTCAGCAGCAACCAGTTTTCATCAATTGAATGATGAAATGGTCAAATCTTGTTCGATTGAGTAGAGATTCCTGACTTGTGGTTCTTCAATCTGGACGGTGTGATTAGTGATCTAAGCTCTACAAATTTCAAGAAAAAAAATCTGCAAATAGAGGTTGTTTTCTAGTGATGTTTTGAACTTTTCTTTGTTGTTTTTTATCTTGTTAATGTGTTTGGGTCTTTTTGGGTGACCATTTGTTGTTGTGGAAGAGTTGTGCAAATGTGCTTTGTGTTTGTAATTTGTGGGACTCATTTGTATGTTTGATTTGGGTGATAGCGGAGCTTTTATCATTCTATGAGTTTTTTCACCTTTTTTCTATGTTAAATTTGATGTTCTATTTTTGCCTTATCTTGCATTTGCATATTTGCTGTTGTTTGTTATTGTTATATTGTGATCAAAATACTTTCATATTGTTTTATTTGTAAGAGAGTTTAGTGCTTTAGCTCCGGACTCTATCAGTGTAAACCATAGATTGGCTGGGAAGCAAAAAGGAATGGTTGGGAAACCCCAGACCATATTGGTGAGCTATTTTGTCTACGTGGCCTTTCATGAGTATGATATAACAAATCAAATGTCAGATTCAATCTTCACAAGTAAACATTTTTTAACTGAGAAAAGCAATTGTTCATGAAACCTTGACATTACCGTGATTTACACAGAATTCTAATTTTGCAGCTTGCATCCAAGCAATGCAAAATTTCTCATTCTTGGTCACTAATATACTCTCTACATATTTCCCTGCCTAATTTTAGAACATAGAAATTAAATTTAAAAATTAAATTCATAAATATTTTAATATTTATATGAAAAAAACCTTAATCTTCTATTAATATCACCCTTCTAATAGTGGTGGAAAGTAAATTATATTTGCTTATATAATTGAATAATAAATGCACCAAAATTTAATTCTTGTAAAAATATGATAGATAAAACATATCACTCCGTCTTGAAGAGTAACTAGGACCAATTCAGTCACATTTTCATGTTTCAATTGATTCCTTTTTTTATTATTCTCAAAGGAGAAGATTATTCTTTTTACCAAACATATACATGTGGGGCCAATCACGATTTTTTAATAAAAACAAAAAATCTTTCACGATTAATGTTTTTGCCCCCATTCTTCAAGAATCAAAGGATCATTTTTTCAATCAAGTTTGAATTTGTTCATTGGAATCCTGACTTTTCCATTTTTATTTACTTATTTTTTTTCTTCCATCATTCCTTATCCTTAAGTCACATAGGTTTGATCCTCTAAAATTTGACCTATTTTCTCATTGAGCGAAGGGTATGAAATAAATCAAATTGATTTTCGATAAAAAATATTATGTTAAATCTTCGGTTTTTTCCTCTTTCTTATTCCTATCTTGTAGGTATAGCATTTGAATCAATAGAGAAACCCTTTCTTCTATATTGTATGAATTGATATTATTATATTTCAATTTATTTTTATACCTCCTAAGGAAAATCTCAATTGGATCCTAATTGAACGAGTTAGTGTGAACTTATCCATGCGGTTATGCACTCTTCAATATGAATATTTTTCTGAAAGATCCTGACTTTCATACTTGGGTGAGTCTTTGAGACCCTTTTGATGACCTACATTGTGTTGAAGAGATATCTACATCATCCGATGGATTGCTTAAAATCTTAAGAACAAACTTTCCTTTTCAAAGAATTGGAACCATGCTAAGCGATATCCAATTAGACAATTAGTTATTGATGTACGTGGTTGCTTATGTTTATCGATGTATGTGACTAATTAGGCAATTAGTAATGTAATGCAATAAATCATAAACAAACGGAAGAAAAAAAAATAAAAAGGTCCTAAACAATGCGCATGCATCCAAACGAGGCCTTAGCCAAGGCGCTCATAAGCGTTCCCCGACGCCTCAGCGGCCGGACCAGTTCCCAGCAGCTTTCTCCACCGCCACTGCTGCCGCCGCCGCCTTCCTCCAGCGGAAACTTCGGCAGCGGCATCGGCTCCCTGCGCTCCTGCCTCATCTTGATGTCACCCAGATCCATTTGCAGCGGAAACTTCACCGTCCCAAACATCCCGTTGTAACGCTTCCGGCTACTGTCGCTCCTCCGGCACCGGCTTTCCATGCCAGACGGCGATCGGAGCATGGCAGTGAACCCGTTGGTCCGACCGGAGTTGAGCTCGGCCGAAGACTCCGATCTATGCGGCTCTGGACCGGGTCCGGATTGACGAGTTATGACTTTGCCGCAGAAAACGACGTCGTTGGGAACGGCAGGGGAAATGGCTCTGGGGAACTCGAAGTTGAAGTTGGAGCGACCCGTATCTAAATCAGAAACGGACCCTGATTCAAGTAGTTTCTGGTGGCGTTTCATTTGTTGCGTGCAGTGTCTAACGGTAACAGTGGGAATTGATGAGTGTATGTTGGAAAGAGTGTTGGAACTTGGAAGGGATTGTGGATGTCCGAAGTTAAACACTGAGAGATATATAGTTGAAGGAACTAAGGAAGGGACAAGACATGTAACGTTGACAGCACGAGGTTTTCCTCTAGAATGCTGAGCGAGAGCGAAGAGAGAGAGAGAGATTGACTTGGTCATGAGGAGGATGTTTCTGTTTCTGGGATGATTCCTTCAACAGCAAGACTAACTGAGGCATTCTAGAAAGCTGAGCTCACTTTATTCAAAAATATTTCTAGTATTTTCAAGAAATGAATTTCGCCCCTCTAGTTTTGAAGGTAACTTCCTACAACCTATGAAATCCATGTTTCCTCTTATCGTTGATGCACAAGGCCGACAAGGAGTGTTATTTCTTATATTTAATTGACCCTAGCCCTGTACACGGAAAATAAATTATAGAGTTGGTGTTTATTGGACATGGATTTCAAAGACACACTTCATTGGTTGGGGTGGGACCTACGTATATTAAGTTGGGTACATACATCATCCAAATGTGGAAGTTAGTATGTCGGCACATGGCACATACCCATCATTTCTCTAAATTCAATTAGTCTTCCGAAAAAATTTGCATACTAAATTATGGGAAAAAAAGTTCTAGTAAACTCTTTCCAACTTTGATTATATACATTTTCATCTAATTACTTTAAAAATGTATAAAAAGGTTCTTAAATTTTTTATATGTGCACATTATTATAATATGCTTGTAAGTGTTTATTTTTTTATTGGAAAAGTCTGAAAAAATCCTTTAATTTTTTTTATTTATATGCACTTTTATTCTATTTTTTTATATGTGGGGTATTTTAATGAAATTGTGATGCCACACATGCAATTTTTTGTTAAGAAGTGAACATTTGTTATTAAATTATAGTAATATACACATATATCAACAAGTTTAATGATGATCTTGCACTTTTTAAAGTAACTGAATCAAAGTGCACATGAAACAAAATTTAAGAGATTTTTCAAAATTTTTCCTAAATTTAATGATTTTAATTTTGATGCATGATAAGAAAAAAAGTTGACAAAACCCTAAATTATTTACTCTTAAATTTTACATCAAACAAATTTGTTTATCCAAAAAAAAAAACTTGAAGCAGTTTGTACCAAACAAAAATATTGAACAAATTAGTGCCTCTTTACAATAATCAATTTGACATTTTCTATGATTCTTGAGGGACCACTTTATCTTTTTTCTAGGATAATTTGTCTAAAATTTTAAATTGATAGAGACCTCTTTGAAATTTATTTTTTAAAAAGATTAATTTATCCTACATAAAATTTAAGATAGACAAAGTTTTGTCCAAAAAAAAATTATATCCATAACTAATAATATATTTTTATTTACAAGATTTTCAATATAATGGATAACTAAGTCAAACATTATTATTAATATTGTAACACATAATTAAACATTTATGTTACACCGCCGAAAGTCTAATCAAAGCCAATATTTGATGTTTAAAGATTTCATAGTGGACTTGTGTCTATTTTTACGAGAAGGGTGTCTTTCTTTTACTATATATTATAATGGGTGCATTTGGTTGTGTTACTACAGCGTTAAAATTAAAGTACCTTTTTTTGGGAAAAAAACATTTTAAAAATTGTTCGTGTTATTTTCTCAAAAGAAGCAAAAGAAAAAATAATCACTTTTCTCTTTATATTTTTTTAAGTGTTATTTGTTTGTATTATTTGCCCAAAAGAAGAAAAAAATCACTTTTCTCTTTCTTTTTTTCAATCATATAGTGAGTTGTATTTTCTGGAATAAAAAATAATAGAAAAGAGAACAAGTATGGTATAATAAATGTGTTAATTAATTTTTCGTTTTTGAAAAATATCTTTGATATTTCACTTCAAAATGACGAAAGATATCATTGTCTTTATTGTAATATTAAAAACAATATAAATGTAAGATGATGATGATAATAATAATAATAATAATTTAATCTTTATATATAAACCTATGACAATTTTATCGCATTTTTTTATTAACTTTATTTTGTTATTGATTGTATATTTAAATAAATTCTAATTAAAAATATACGTTGTGTATAAAAATACTTTTTATCTAAAATGAAAATTGAATTTTTATGTCCGTGATTGTAATTTTATCTAGCTTTATTTTTTTTCATTTTGGATATTTCTTATATTTATTACAATTTATATATATATTTTATTGTTATAATTTGCTATTTTATTTAATATCACTTTAATTGGTAATTAAGTTATTATATAAATAAATAAATAATAAATTATCAATCACTTCATAGTTAAATAAGGAAATTAAAAAAAATTATTAATTTTTTATCGACGGGTATGACTATCGGTAATATATCATATGTTAAAATAAATTGTTTTCATAAATCAAATTACCGATAAGATCGTAAAAATTTAAAAAATTAATTTTATATATTTAAACACTCGTCGATAAAATTAAATTAGCCGTCGATATAATTATGTCTATGACGGCTATAGTGACGCTTGTTATTTAATTGTATCGATGGCTAAATATTTTATTACTCGTCGATACGCGCGTCGAAAATAACGATGGGTTTATTGTTGCTGTCGATAATATTCATCGATGGTCGGAAACTGATGCCTGATGTATCCGTCAGGACAATCGTCGTATAAATCCTACCCGAAAAAACCCGTCGGGAATGATGTCCGGTTACTCGCTTTTCTTGTAGTGAATGTGGATATGTTTAGTCTTCATATGGGGATAACCGATTCGGGCAAAATCCCTGTTGTTAAACAAGACGGACGAGAAATGAGATCTTCACCCCATAGAGACCTACCAATTCCTTATTTATATAAATTATTTAAATATCCACCTTTATATATATATATATATATATATATATATATAACCTTAGTACACCTTCATATTTTTAATAATTTTCATTGGATTTGTGTTATGCATATTTTTTCATTTTTAATTTGAATTATATTGCATTAATAGTATTTTATGTTTTGAATTTTAAAGCACTTTAAAAAAATTTCTCTTTTTAGAATTTTTTTTAATAAACTCGTGAATATTGGTGGTGATTCAAATCCTTACGAGGATTCAAATCTCCACAATGAATGAGAAATGAGGACTTGACGGAATAAAGATGGGGATGGGGAAAAATTAAACGGAGACCCTCTCTTATGGATATCCATTGTTAGTTAACTTTGAAAATATACAAATTTTTTCATAAAATAGATTTATTGTTAGTTAAAGATAATCTATTGAGATTTTTTCAACCATATAAATATTATATTCAAAATAAGATATAAAATATATAATGACACATTTTTTTTTATTTAGTTATTTAACTATTAACTTATTTTCAAAATAAATTTAACTATTAACTTAAATTTCAAAATAAATTTCTCATTTCTTGGTCACTAATATACTCTATACATATTTCCTTGCCTAATTTTAGTACATAGAAATTAAATTCATAAATATTTTAGATAAAACTACCAAATTTGTTTCTTTAAAATTTTATGTTGATCAAATTAGTCCCTAAAAAAAAGACTCTCAAATTGGTCCCTAAAATTGAATAGTCGAACAAATTGATCATTGAAAAATAAATCTCAAATTGGTCCCTGGAAACTTCAAATTTGGACAAATTGGTCCTTACAAAATTGAATAATCGGCAAATTAATCCCCCTAATAAGTTAGGTAAGGAGGACTAACTTATTTGATAATTTACTTTTAGGGACTAATTTGAGAGATATTTTTGGGACTAATTTGTCCAACTATTCAATTTTGCAATGACCAATTTGAGAGATTTTTTTAAGGACCAATTTGGTTGACGTAAAATTTTAGAAGGACGAATTTGGTAGTTTTGTCAATATTTTAATATTTATATGAAAAAATTTAATCTTTTATTAATATTACCCTTCTAATAGTGGTGTGAAAGTGAATTATATTTGCTTTTGTATCAATATATAATTGAATAATAAATGCATCAAAATTTAATCTTTGTAAAATATGATAGATAAAAATATTAGTCCGTCTGAAGAGTAACTAGGACAAACTTAATCATATTTTCATGTTCCAATTGATTCCTTTTTTAATTATTCTCAAAGGAAAAGATTATTTTTTTTACCAAATATATGTGGAGCCATTCATGATCTTTTAATAAGAACAAGAAATCTTTCTCGATCAATTTTTTTGCCCCCATTCTTCAAAAATCAAAAAGATTTTTTTCAATCAAGTTTGAATTTGTTCGTTTGAACCTGGACTTTCTAATGCATTTTTATTTACTTTTTTTCTTCCATTATTCTTTATCCTTAAACCCACAGGTTTGATCCTGAAAATTTGACCTGTTTTCTCATTAAGCGATAGGTACGAAATAAATCAGATTAATTTTTTGATCAAAAGTACTATGTTAAATCTTCGATTTTTCCTCCTTTCTTATCCCTATCTCTAGGTATAACGTTTGAATCAATAGAGAAATCTTTCTTTTATATTTGTATGGATCGATGTTATTACATTCAAATTCCTTTCCGATACCTCCCAAGAAAATCTCTAATTGGATTCCAAATGATGAGGTTAGTGTGAGCTTATCCATGCGGTTATGCACCCTTTGAATATGAATCCATTTTTCCGAAAGATCCCAACTTTCATGCTTGGGTAAGTCTTTGAGACCCTTTTAATAACCTACAATTGCCTAAAATTTTAAGAATAAATTTTCCTTTTCGAAAAATTGGAATCATGGTAAGTGATATCTAATTAGACAATTAGTTATTGATCTATGTCACTAATTAGGCAATTAGTAATGTAATGTAATAAATCATAAACAAATGTAAGGAAAAAATAAAAAAAGGTCCTAAACAGGGCGAATGCATCCAAACGAGGCCTTAGCCAAGGCGCTCATAAGCGTTCCCCGACGCCTCAGCGGCCGGACCAGTTCCCAGCAGCTTTCTCCACCACCACTGCTGCCGCCTTCCTCCAGCGGAAACTTCGGCAGCGGCAGCGGCTCCCTGCGCTCCTGCCTCATCTTGATGTCACCCAGATCCATTTGCAGCGGGAACTTCACCGTCCCAAACATCCCGTTGTAACGCTTCCGGCTACTGTCGCTCCTCCGGCACCGGCTTTCCCTGCCAGACGGCGATCGGAGCATGGCAGTGAACCCGTTGGTCCGACCGGAGTTGAGCTCCGCCGAAGACTCCGATCTATGCGGCTCTGGACCGGGTCCGGATTGACGAGTTATGACTTTGCCGCAGAAAACGACGTCGTTGGGAACGGCAGGGGAAATGGCTCTGGGGAACTCGAATTTGAAGTTGGAGCGACCCGTATCCAAATCAGAAACGGACCCTGATTCAAGTAGTTTCTGGTAGCGTTTCATTTGTTGCGTGCAGTGTCTAACAGTAACAGTGGGAATTGATGAGTGTATGTTGGAAAGAGTGTTGGAACTTGGAAGGGATTGTGAATGAATGTCCGAAGTTAAACACTGAGAGATATATAGTTGAAGGAACTAAGGAAAGGGACAAGACATGCAACGTTGACAGCACGAGGTTTTCCTCTAGAATGCTGAGCGAGAGCCAAGAGAGAGAGAGATTGGCTTGGTCATGAGGAGGATGTGTCTGTTTCTGGGATGATTCCTTCAACAGCAAGACTAGCTGAGGCATTCTAGAAAGCTGAGCATGATTTCAGCTCACTTTATTCAAAAAGGCATTCTAGTATTTTCAAGCAATGAATTTCACCCTTCTAGTTTCAATGGTAACTTCCTTCAACCTTTGAAATCCATGTTTCCTCTTGTCGTTGATGCCCAAGGCCGACAAGGAGTTTTATTTCTTATATTTAATTGACCCTAACCCTGTACACGGGAAAGTAAATTAAAGAGTGGTGTTTATTGGACATGCAAGCTATCACACCTCTTGCCAACACACTAGCATCTTCATTGAATGTGGTGGGACCTATGTATATCAAATTGGGTCCATACACCATTTAAAGGTGGAACTTAGTATATTCGCTATGCCTGTGATTTCCCTAAATTTAGTTAGTCTCTCAAAAAATTTGCATACTAAGGGTGTTTGGCAAGTGTTTTTAAAAACAATTTTTAGTTTTTTAAACCAAGAAACCAAAAAAACTCATTTGGCACACTGTTTTTGTTATGCTGGTTTTAAAACTTAAAAAACAAGATTTGATTCTTAAAAACAGAAAATAGAAAATAATTTAGATGTGTTTTGAAAAATAATGCGGTGGCAAACTTGTAATTACTTTCTTTATTGGTTTTTGCACACATTCCAGCCTCATCCTAATGAATTCTTCTCATATTTTTTGCTCCAAAACACCATCATTAGGAGATCCCCCCCACCCCCGTTCCCGCTTCCCCCCATCCGTCTGTTCCCTGAACTTAACAGAAAAATTGTTTTGCTCTACCAGCAACAACTACTACATATCAATGATAGCAACAACACAATACCAAAACAAAAGTATATCAATACCCAAAGAAAGCAAATGGCAACAATAGATTATGTCCCCAAAAAAAAAAAAAAGAACACATAAGAGCTTGCATGTAGAGGAGAAGCTTGCCGCACCTTCCTCTGGCGCCACCATCTTCGTGAAGCTCACTGCAAGCCACTTTGCACAGCACCCCAGCATATGCCAGAGTCACCCGCGAAGTCGATCGCAAGCCGCCGCCAGCGATCGTCACCGTGCGAAGCCACCAAAGCCGCCTCCAAGCACGTCGATCGCAAGCCGCCACCTAGAGATCGTCGCTTCGTCGATCATCGCCGCCAAGCGATCGTCACCCAGCCGCCGCCAAGCACGTGCCCAAGTCATCGCGCGAAGTTGATCGCGAGCTACCGCCTGACATGGTCGTCTCCGCCATCGCCTCATAGTCCCTGTTTCACTTGCTTCCACTTTCCATTGGTTTCTAGTTTGTGTTTTGATGTGGGATTGAGGAGTGAGTGAGATGGGACTGAAGAAAGAAAGAAATGGGCTGTTGGTTACAAACAAGTTTTGGACCTGGTTAAGTTTTTTGTTTTTAAAAATTGTTTTACCATTATTGTTACCAAACAGCCTTTTTTGTTCTTTTATTTTTGAAAACTAAATTCAAAGTTATTTTTTAAAACCGTTTTTAAAAATTGAAACAAAAAATAATTCCAAACAAGACCAGGACCTAAATTTAAGGGGAAAAAAATCTAGTAAACTCTCTCAAACTTTGGTTTATATGTATTTTAATCTAGTTACTTTAAAAACGTATAAAAAGATCCTTAAATTTTTTTATATGTGCACATTACTATAATATGCTGATAGGTGTTTATTTTTTGATTGGAAAAGTCTAAAAAAATCCTTTAATTTTTTTTATACGCACTTTTATCTTATTTTTTTTAATATGTGAGGTTTCTTAATAAAATTGTGGTGCCCACACATGCAATTTTTCATAAAGAAATGAACATTTGTTATTAAATTTTTGTAATATACAAGTATAAAAAAGTTTAAGGATAATTTTTTACGTTTTAAAGTAACAGAACCAAAGTGTACATGAAAAAAAATTGAAGGGTTTTTCAGAGTTTTCCCTAAATTTAATGATTTTCATTTTGATACATGATAAAAAAAAACCCTAAATTGTTCGTTCTTAAATTTTATGTCGAACAAATTGTCTATCCAAAAAAAAAAGTTGAAGTAGTGCGTGTCAAACAAAAATATCGAATAAATTAGTCCCTCTATACAATGATCACTTTGACATTTTCTATAATTCTTGAGAGACCACTTTATCCTTTTTTTCTAGGGACCAATTTGTGCAAAGTTTTAAATTTATAGAAATCTCTTTGGGTATTATTTTTTAAAAGACCAATTTATTTGACGTAAAATTTAAGATAGATCAATTTGGGAGTTTTGTAAAAAAAAAAAGTTTTATATCCATAACTAATAATATATTTTTATTTGCAAGATTTTCAATATATTGGATAACTAAATCAAACATTATTATTAATGTTGTAACATATAATTAAACATTTATGTTACATAGCCGAAACTCTAATCAAATCCAATATGTGATGTTTGAAGATTTCATAGTGGACTTGTGCTCTAGTCAAAGGAGAGCAAATGTATACACAACGAGCACAAGTGTCAAAGGGTATACTTTGTCCAACTTAATACAATTACAGGCCTTTATTTTGCAATGTGGCACACCTTTACCCAAACTTTTCCATTTTTTTTTCTTTTTCAACTTTTTTTTTGTGTGCCACTTGCTGAATTTTGGTACACATTATTCCTCCCTCACACTTAAATTGGGGCATGTTCTCATACTCTCCCCACACTCATGCTTAAGCACATATAAGAAATCATAAATGCTCTCATAACCTTAAAAGGTTAGGATGTTTTATGGTCTTTTCACTTTTGGCTAAGGATGTACTAAAATAAAAGAATGGGTAATAAAGCTCAAAGGGGCTAAATAATGGTAACATGCAAAGGTTGGCTATATGGACAAGTGGCTAAAAATAAAAAAAATGCTTCAATCATATTCAAGCATGCACATGAAAAACATATTTTTAAACAAACTCACCAGAGCGAGCTTCTACAGCTTTTATTCCTTTTTTATTCCTAGCTCCTTTCAAAGAGTTTCCAGCTTTGTCTTGACACTTTGCACTTGATCTAAAGCTCCTGTGCACAAAATCATATTCAAAGAGATAAGTTAAACACAACAGTGTAATTACAAATTATTCCAAAAATCAGGACAAAAGCCAATAATTCTATCAAAATCACATAATGAGGAATAGATAAAAATCCTAATCAATCACATTAATAGCACAGTAAAAATCATGTAGAAAGCTAAGGTTTGTTAGCAAGATCAATGTATGCTGGCTGGAATTAGTGTCATTTTCCATTTCAAGCACATAGAAATCGTAGGAATATTAAATCATTTACCCGTACCAGAATATCTTCCAATACTCCCTAGTCTTGTTATGCTATGGTTGGCTAGTTGAATTTGCAACTCGGTTGGCTTGAGCACTCTAAAATGCAAGGACTAGTAGAGAGATTTAGACATAACATTAATACCAACTCCAAGGTTAGCCAGAGCCTTCGTGATGCGTAGGTTCCCAATAGTGCAAGGGACAGTGAATGTACCCGAATCTTGTACTTGGGTGGTAGATTGCATGGTTTGATAATGGAGGAGGCATTTACCCCTATGGTCACTTCTCTTCCCCATTGCCTTTGATCTTCCTCCTCCTTGGTGCACAGATCTTTCAAGAATTTAGTATATTTGGAATTTGCTTGATTTCATCCAATAGAGGTATGTTTATATGCACCTTCCAGAATGTTTCCAGTGTGTTAGATCAAATCTGGTGTAGCATTTTTCCTGGGTTGCATCCTCTGAGGAATCGCAGTGGAGGAGTGAATTCTAGAACTCTTGTAGCTTCTGTTGAGCAGTGCAACGCTCTTTAGAATCTTTCTAGATGTATTATCAATCTCGCCTTAGTGCCCCCGTGCTCACCCGATAGGTGCTCTTGTGCCAGTCTTCCATCTGATGGTTCCTGGAGTGCAACAACGCTATTTGACCGATGCAGCGCCTCCAGAATGTTTTTCAGGCTCGTCTTTAGCTTGCTCCTTCTCCGCTAGGCCTAGTCACTTCGGAATTTTTGTCCTAGACTTCAGAGTGATAGCACAGACATTTCCCCTTGGATTGGGCATGGTATGAGAAGGTAACTAGGTAGCTTAGACTGCTGACTTTGATTTGGCTTTATTTGAGTCACTTCTTCTCCTGGACATTCTCTTTTCTTATTTCCTGCATTTGCTCTATCATCATCTTCATTATTTCAGTTGTAGTGGGATCTGAGGATGGAGGTGTAGGAAGGGCCGCTGCCTTTGATGAGGTGCTAAATACTTTTGCTATGAAGGTTGGCCCTATTATGAATTATTTCCCCACTTCAAATTGGGGTGATTCTTCCAGCTGGAATTATAAGTTTTCCCGAATGGGAACTAGTCTGCCTGATTCTAAGGTGGACTCTAGAAGGGGTTATTTGTTGCTACTTCAGTGGTTGATTCATCTTGTAAGGTTGGGCACATGTCAGTGTAATAATAATTTGAAGTACATATACCATAGATCTTAGAAACCATTGGAGTTGCTACCTGACGAGCCATCAATTGTTGCATAAGGCTAGAAAGTTGCTAAAGTTGGGTCAATATTGGATTCTCTAGCTGGCTCACTCTATGAAGGCTTATAGTAGTTGTGGCTGCCTTGGAACTAACTTGCTGAAAATTGGCAGCCATATTCTCAATTAAAGCACGGGCCTCTCTAGAGTCTTATCCAGAAGTGCCCATTCACTAGCAGCATCTATCATACATTTATTAGCAGGTATCAACCCCTCATAAAAGTACTGAAGGAGGAGTTATTCTGAATCTGATGATTGGGGCAGCTTGCACAAAGGAGCTTGAAACGCTCCCAATATTCATATAGGCGGGATATCTATCTTGGAAAAGCCTCTTCATCCCCATATAGCCGTTTACAATTCCATCTAACAAATTAAAGAACCACTTTTCTACCTTTAGGGAGAAAGGAATGCTCTCAATTTGACATTATCCACCTCCACCTCATTAGGTCTCATGCCAGAACACACCATGTGAAGCTTCTTCAAGTGCGTGATCTTCTCCAAATAGCCCATGGAACTTGGGTAAAGCATGAACCTTGTACCCCTTAAGCTCAAAGTCATTGTCGAGCCTGGGGTATGTAATTGCCAGGGGCGCTAAAGTTAGGAGCAGTGAGCTCTTTAAGTGTCCTCTTATCTCCCATGTTATATTATTTCCTGAAACACTAAATAGAGGATTAGAATATTTAGATGGTTCCACTTGTGACGCTTTTCCCCGATTTTTTCTTAAAGTTTTCTCAATTTCAAAGTCAAGAGGTATCAAATTTTCAACAAATAGGAATGCCTCATACAAGGGAACAGAAATTATTTATTTATTTTTTGCAGAAAGATTAAATAGTAGAAAATTAAAACCAGTAAATAAAAAATAAAATAAAATAAAATAAAAATTGGAATAAAATGAAAAGAAAAAAATAAACAACTAAATTTTAATGTTTCCCCGACAGCGCGCCAAAATTGGAACGGAGGCTGTTGCCTACTTCCTCAAACTAAAAATTATTTTAATGCTAAGTTGTACAAAAAAATGAGTAAAGGGCACTACCTAAGTCATCTTTCAAGGAGCCCTTATCACTTAGTTGGGAAAATTGAGATTTTGAAGAGTAAAATTATAGCAACTGAAATTAAAAGATAATTGCAATGATAAGAAAGGCACTAGTGCGAGGTATTCCTAGGATTAAAAATTAATTATCATTGACCAAATATTAAACCCATTGGTGACTATTAATAATAAATTACTGGAATTCCTAGTGATCGATCGACCTCTAGAATTTGACCAATGCAAATAACTAATAAACGAGATTTCAATTTATTTAGAAATCATATTGATTTAATGAACCAATTGCTATAGCCTAACCTCCAATTGGAATGTTAATTCTAATGTTCTCCCTCAAATATAAACAAATAGATCTATCAATTTATGCCCAAAGGGTTTCCATAAATGACGACTGCAATTTAGTTATCCCAATAAAGATTATAGCAATCACCACAATAATTATAGGAATAGAAACTATAGAACATTAAGAAAATCAATGTATTTAATATCAAAAAGAGGTCTGAAACATTATTCCAATCCATTCGGAAACCTTTACAATAGTAAAGAAATCTACTCCTCCATTTCTAGAGGATTGCAATAATGAAAATAAAAGGAACCTGAAAATAATAGCAATAATTCCTACAATCTCCAAGACAAAACACCTTCACTAATGAAATCCTTAAGAGAGAGAAGAATAGAGAAGAAGATGTAGAGAGAAGATGGAGAGAGAGATTGAGAGAGAATAATAGCAACCTAAAAGTGAGTCAAAAGCTCAGGTAAAAGTTTGTAACAATCATTTAAATACTGCTATCTAAAATTAGACCAAAGTAGGCCCAAAAATATATTAATTAGCTATCAGCGCTATTGCATAAGCAATGTAGCTAAATGACCTTTGCAATGCTCACTAGAGGGAGTAGTCCAAAATTTTTATGATTGTCTCTCCAGCGCTGAAGCGCTCATCCGAGAGTGAGTTTCTATAGCTTTTATTCCTTTTTGTTTCCAGCTTCTTCCAGAGAATTTCTAGCTTTGTTCTTGACACTTTGCACTTGATTCAAAGCTCATGTTCACAAAACCATACTCAATAGACAAGTCAAACGTAACAGGTGTAATTACAAATTTTTTTAAAAATCATGTAAAAGCCAATAATTCTATTAAAATCACATAATGAGAAATAAATTAAAATCCTAATTACTCACATTAATAGCACAGTAAAAATCATGTAAAAAACTAAGGTTTGGTAGTAAGATAAGTGGCATAAATGCCTTTTATCATGAAACAAAATTCTAAACGGGCACGGGGTCTACTCTTTCATAGATATCCATTGCTATCATATCCTTATAAATGACGATGATATAGTAAAATTATCCACATATTTTCTTTCATTATTCAACAATTTTAATTTTCAAAATGTGCAAAATTTTAATAAAATAGGTTCCTTATTATTAGTTGAAGATCATCTATTGAGATTTTTTCAACAATATAAATATTATATTCAAAATAAGATATAATATATATATATATATATATATATATATATAATGACACATTTATTTTTTATTTATTTAATTATTAACTTATTTTTAAAATAAATTTATATACTCAATTTTTCATAAAATATATTTAAATAAATTATTATATATTTTTTATAATGATCAATAAATTATTTTTTTATTATCACCTCATACCCTGTCAAACTAGTAGTTTGTTAACTTCATGTTTATTTTCTTATTTGGTCTTATTATATGGATGTGGAACATGAAAGCATGCTGACTCTTATTTTAAATATTGAAAGGCCAAATTAAAGTACAAAATAAGTAGACTAACTGGAGATCTATATATATTTCTAGAAGACTAATTTGACTATTTTTGTTAACGTAACTGCAACGATGCAACAGAAAAAAAAAAAAAAGGTACCTGTAACGAGAACTTTTTGACTTTACTCCCCTTCATTTTCATTTCCACGCGTACCATGATGAGTAGTATGTATTTGCTGGTTGGCATTCCGCGTGAAAAAAGTCCCCTTATTTCTAGACGTGATCATCAGTAGAGGAAGGAGCGCATTCAAGGAAAGTGCTTTGTCCCCTTGGAACTGGGAAGGTTGATTAAGGTAGCCTTTTTTATGGGAAAAGAAGCGCATAACTATTGTACTTGAGCAAATTAAGCCAGTTGGTTCTTGTTTTGTGATCCAAGAAGCTATATAATAGGACCCAAAAAATAAAACAGGACCAAAAACAAATCCTTTTAGTATAAATTTTAACAGTAGGGGTAATTAAGGTAAAAATAATATATCCTCTTAATTACTCCTTTTATTTCAAATTAAATGTCTTTTTAAACTTTTATTTTTATTTCAAAATAATTATCACTTTAGAATTTTAATGAAGAATTAATTAATTTATACAGATTTTATCTCTATTTACATTAAATTGGGTAACATATTTCTCTTTTTTCACCTCTTTGTTAGCCAATCATAATTTTTTATTAAAAGGATAATTTAGTCTTGTAGATCAACTTTTCTAAAGAATCAAGACTTTTTGATAGATTTTTTAATTATTGTATACTAATCTTAAATGATGTTTATTTTATTCACCCAAAAATAAATTCACCAAAAAATAATGATATTTATTTTGAGGGGGTAATGCTTTGGAATTTCTATAAATTTAAAATTTTACTTGCATTCATTAAATTTTTAAACATCATGTAAATTATATGAGACAGATTTTCAATTAATTAAATTGATTATTAAGAGGATAAAGTAACATTCTAGATAGAGGAATTATAGTGACGGAATGCCGGTTAGATATGTTTAGATGGTAATCATAACAGATCAGAATCTATATAAACTGCATATAAATTAATGAGTGAAAATTTTGAATTAAGGCATGCAAAATTGCAAATTAATTTTTTATGTGCTATGTTGCGTAAAATTGTAAAATTTCCTCTAAGAGCAACTCCAGCACGGTCCCTTGCTGTATGGGATAAAGTGATGGGATAGTCCCTTTCACAGAGCGGGCATTGGAGAGAATGAAAGGAAGGGAGCTGTCCCTTAAGCAGGGAACGTTCCTTTTGGGACTATTCATCAAAGAAGGCCATTGAGCAACAGTTAAAAAATTTGAAAATCATTATTTTATTTATATTTTACTCTATAAATACCAATGTTTTCTCAACTCTTTTTCACATTTTATTTCTATTTTTTTCAATATTATTCTACTCCTTTAATTACACAAATTTTCCTCATCAATTACACAATTCTACTTAATTTTTCTCAATAAAATAGACTCAAATCAATTTAATTTAAATTTTTTTCTTAGTTACTTGCAAAATTTCAACTGTCCTCAAAATCCAAATAACCAAAATTTACAATCTTTAAACCCTCAAAATCCAAATCCAAATACTAATTTCCTATTACCAAACTTAGCTTCTTCCTAAACCCAAACATTCAACATTCCCAAGCTCAAGTTCCTTCAAATTTTCAAGTTCCTTTTTTTTTTTACCAAACAATCAAAATCCACAAACATTTCAACTTCTATTTCCTTCAGTCTTCAATCTAGTGGTTGGAAATATAGGTGCACCGTATTTCCCATTTGAAACCCAATTTGGCAATTCAAGGTCTAGGATTTGCCAGTTGTTGGGGCTCATCTAACCCATTTCTCAAATGCTTATAAAGATGACTTCAGGTTCACAATTTTCAAGTCACGATGGGCTAGATGTTATCGACCTTAATGATGAGGAAACTGGGGAAGGATTAAAGAGTAATGTGGCAATGGGAAGAGGATAAACTACTAATAAGGGCATGGTTGAATGTGTCAATGGATGCTATGGTTGGTACAGACCAACCAGGTAATGCATTTTGGAACCGGATTCGTGATTATTGTGAGGAAAGTAACGACGGCTTCATCAAAAGAGGGCAATTGCGATAAAGAAACGATGGCATGGGATTAACGAATATGCTCAAAAATTTGGTGGTTGCCATGATCAAGCTTCTCGAAGAATAGGGAGTGGTTCAAACGATAATGATATAATGGAGTTAGCTCATAAACTTTTCGAAGCCAAAGAGAGGGAAGAAATGCAATTTTGTGAGACATGGAACAAGCTTCAAAGGGAGCAGAATGGAGATCTCAATCAACTGAGGATGAAGGTTCCAAGAGAACAAAGATAAGTGCTTTTGGAGCATACTTATCTTCGTCAAATCTGAAACACCATATGCTGAGGAAGTTGATGTAGAGTCTCTAGTTCGTCCACGAGGCACCAATGCATCCAAAAGGAAGGGTAAGGGGAAATCAAAAGCTGGTGTGTGCTTTTGAAGAAGATTCTACAATCGCTAAGCAACTAGCTTTCTATGACAATTATAAGACTATCGAGGAAAAGAAATTAATGCAAAGGGAGAAGATGATAGCCATAAAGGAAATGGAAATAGAAATGCAAATCTTGAATATAGATGCTTCTCTAATGAGTGAAGAACAATTATCAATTCATGCTAAGATGATAGAGAAAATGAAGTCAAAGTATTTTTAATTTATGTGTTGATTGTGATTTTAATTTACTTTTTGGTTGCATTTTTAATTTAAATGTTATTATATTTTATTTTAAATGTTCATTGTGTTTTAAATTTATTCAATATTTCCATTATACAATATTGTTGATCATATACTTTATGTTATAATATTAATTTTTAAAAATATGAAACTAGCCATTACAAAACTAGCTATTAGGAAACTAGTCATTACAAACTAGCCAAACTTATAAATGTGGGCACCTTTATTTCACACTTGCGTACAACATCTTTCCTCCTCTTGCAATAAGAACTCCTAAACCTCATTTGCACTCATTATCCCCTTTTAAAACACTTTTTCATTCATGATCACCACTTAAATATTCATCACTACTTATGGTTGGAAACCATAATAAACCAAATAACATGTCTTGGGATGACATGCTTGATGAAATTATATTTAGTGATTCAGAGGACTGATTGTCGAAACTATAATGAACCCAATATTTCGAAAGCATGAGTAAGGCTCTTCCTCCAGATCTCATAGGAGGATGGACAGAGACCGCGAAGTAGGACATGAACGCCTTTTCAGGTTCTACTTTGCACCTAATCCGGTATGCCCTCTTCATATATTTTGATGAAAGTTCCGAATGGGAAGGCATGTCTTCCTCCTTATTGTGGAAGATGTCTCAAGTATTGATCCATATTTCTAGCAAAGGTTCGATGATGTAGGGAAGAAAGGCTTATCCCCATTGCGAAATGCACAACTGTCATGCAAATGTTGGCATATGGAGTATCAGCTAACGCCGTAGACAATTATGTGTGGATAGGTGAAAGTATTGCAATTGAATGCTTAGAAAAATTTGTTGAAGACGTAATTTTGGTATTTAAGTCTGAATATTTGTGGAAGCCGAACTCAAACGATATCCAGTGCCTCCTAAAGATGGGTGAGGACCTGGCTTTCCAAGCATGGTAGGCAGCATTGATTGCATGCACTAGCAATGGAAAAAATGTCCAAAACCATGGAAAGGTATGTTCTTAAGTGGTTCTGACTATAGTACTTGAAGTTGTGGCTTCATGTGACCTTTGGATATGACATGCATTTTTTGGAGTTGCTGATTCGAATAATGACATCAATGTGTTAAACCGTTTACGGTGTTTGATGAAGTTCTAGAAGGTCGTGGTCCATAGATAAATTACATTATAAATGGTACCAATTACACCATGGGATAGTATTTAACTGATGTCATATATCTTGAATGGGCAACATTTGTTAAAACAATATCCCAAGCACAGGAAGATAAACATAAATTGTTTGCTAAATATCAAGAAGGTCAATGAAAGGGTGTGGAACGAGCATTCGAAGTGCTACAAGCTCATTTTGCAATTATACATGGCCCAACATGATTTTGGGATAAGAAGAAACTTGGGAGGATAATAAGAGCTTGCATCATACTGCATAACATGATTGTAGAGGATGAAGGGGATACATATGCAGGAACTTTCCTCATTATCTTCTTATGATGATGTGGACAATGACATATCACAACCAGAGCTAGGTGAGGAAACTTTCCCTTCGTATGAGAGGTATGTCCAAAACAATATTCAACTACGTGATAGACAAAGCCATCGACAACTTCAAGCAGACTTGGTGGAACATATCCTGGCAATTCCATAATGCCCGTTAAGTAATGTTTCAATTATGTATGTTCTAGTTATGTATTGTTTTAATTATTCATATTTTAATTATGTAATGTTTCAATTATGCATGTTCCAAGTTATGTAATATTTTAATTATGTAGCACTTTAAAAAAATTTAATGTTTTAATATATTAACTTTCAATTTAAAATTTTTTACTTTTAATTCAATTTATTAAAAAATAAATAATAGAAAACTAATATTATTAAAAATATTTGAAGATCAAAAGTGGGACTAAAGTTGGGATCTTCTATTGGAGTAAAAGATCCAAACCCAATTTTTTTTACTTTTATGATGCATTGTAGATGTGGCAAATGATGAGGTCAAAGTGGAGATCCAACTTGGGATCCAATATTGGAGGTGCTCTAAGACTCTTGAACATGTATTACACCAATGTAAATTGTTTTTTAATAAAGATATTCCTACACCATGTCTATGATTCTTGTTGTTTAGCTAAATCTCATAGATTACCATATTTCTTCTATACATATAATTCTCCTTTTAATCTTGTTTATTCTAATGTTTGGAGACCAGCCCTTGTTCTTTCTAATTATGGTTTTAGATATTATAAGTGTTTTGTGGATGAACTTGAAAACTTGTGTGCATTTGTTAGTCAATAAGTCACGAGTTTTTACTGCTTTCCTCCGATATAACGATATGATGGAGAGATGTGTTCCTAAATCTATCAAAAATGATCATGGTAAAGAATACTTATCTGACTCTTTTAGTTCTCATGTTATCATTCATCACGTGTCATGTTCATATACACATCGACAAAATGAGACTGCAGGTATGAAACATAGATACATTACAGAAATAGGTCTTGCTTTGCTAGCTGTTGGTTCTCTTCCCTTAAAACTTTGGAATGAAGCTTTTCAAATTGTCACCTATCTAATTTATAGATTGCCTTCATCAAATACTACTAATAAGTCACACCCTATGAGCTTTTGTTTAATCACAAACCAGATTATAAATTTCTTGAAGTATTTGATTGTGCTTGCTATCCTCATTTGAGGCCATAAAATTCACATAAATTGGATTACAGATCACAAAAATGCATTTTTCTTGGATATGTGCCTAATCATAAGGGTTATAAATGTCTTTCTTCCTTAGTTCGATTTTACATATCTAGGATGTTCTTTTCATGAGATTTCTTTTCCTTACTTAGGATTATTTTTTTGCTCAATCTACTAACTCAACTTCACCGGCTACTACATCATCTTCCTTACCTGTGATCCCTGTTCTTCCTTATTCTCAATCTATCTATTTCTACTATTTCTACTTCCTATCAGCCTGTACATTCTTCCATGTCTCAGGCTGATCCTTCTGCTACTTTTCTTCCCAACCTGAGATCCCTCCTTCTGATATAGAAATTCATCTACCTATAGAGACTTTAGAATCCACTTTACCTAATCTATCTACTAATGCTCACCCTATGCAAACTAGATCTAAATCTGGTATAGTGAAACCTAAAACATATGCCTCTATCCGTAAGCCTGAACATGACATTTCAGTTACTATGTTACTATTTAAAAACCTGTTAGAATAGCCTTGACTCGTAGCTTTACTTAGAAATAACACCTGCACCCTTGTTCCTCCTCCTGCCAATTCTAAAATTATAATCTGTATGTGCCATCATTAAAAAAAAATATAATGGTGAAATACAAAATATAAAGCAAGATTGGTTGCTAAGGGCTTCCATCAAATAGAAGGACTTGGTTATAACCAGATTTTTGGTCCTGTTGTAAAACCTACGACTATTGGAATCATTCTCGCATTGGCTGTATCTAAAGGTTGGCCTATTAGACTATTTGATTTTAACAATGCTTTCATTAATGATGATTTACATGGGGTTGTTTATATGAGTCAACCACCTAGTTTTGATCAACCTAATTCTCTTCTTGTGTTCAGATTACATAGATCCATTTATTTACTAAAACAGGCTCCTATGGCCTGGTACTCTAAGCTTTGGTTTGTACTCTTTATTCCTTTGGTTTCGCTGACATTAAGTTTGACACACCTCTCTTTTTACTACGTTTTCTGCTTCCATCATTTATATTTTGGTTTATGTTGATGATATCATTATCACAGGAAATAGTTCTACTGAAATAGCATCACTAATTCAGCAGCGTAATTCTCTTTTCTCCCTTGAAGATTTAGGTGATTTTAATTATTTCCTTGGCCAAAAAGCTACTAGAATAGAATCTGATCAACTGATTTTTATTCAAACTTTCACACTTGTTACACAAATCTGGCGTACAAGAATCTAAATCTATGCTTACTCTTATGTTAGCAACCTTGAAATTATATGTTAATGGTGATTCTGCTTTTAAGGATCCAACTTTGAATCGATATATTGTCGGTGGATTGCAATATGCCACTGACACTTGTGCTGATATTTCTTTTAGTGTTAATAAAGTCAGTCAATATCTATACCATTAAATAAAAGGGATTGGGTTGATAACTAGATTTTGGTGTCTCATCGCTTTATTTTATTTTATTTTTTCTCGTCCACACTATACTATTCATTTCTTTTTCATGTTCACACATGTTCGTTTTGCTCCCCTAAAGAGTTGGAGCCCAAATTTCAAACAAGTGTGTGGTTTATTTAAATTATACTTCTCTTTCGCGAACTCAACCAACCCACTTCTCTTGCTTATCCCATATTTCTTTCTTCATCTTCATGAACCAATACTAATAATAAAGGCGACCGTGCCTGTAGAGTTGATAGTATGCATAATCCTCTTCAATGTAATTGGAAAGCAGTTAAGAGGATACTCAGATTTTTGGTTAGTACTCTTGGTCAGGGGCTTTTATTTCACAAACGTTCAGCGTTGAGATTGCTTGGTTTTTTCGTATCTGACTAGAGTAGTGATGTTGATGGCAGGAAATTGACTTCTAACTTTTATGTCTTTTTAGGGAGCAACCTCATATCATGGTCTAGCAAAAGCAATATGTTGTTAGTAGAGTCAGTGATGAAACTGAATTTAGGAGCTTGGTTGCGGTTCTTGCTGAAATCACTTGGATTCGATCATTCTTATCTGAATTACAACATCCATGTTATATTCCTATGTTATCTTTTGTGACAATTTCGGTGCCTGTCTCCTTGCTCAATCTTGTTTTGCACAAATCATTTTGAATTGGACCTATACTTTCTTCGAGATCGAGTCACAAAGAAGCGGGCTTAATGGCTTATGTTGTTCATATTCCTGCTTTTGAGCAAGTTGCTGACATTCTGACAACTTCTTGCAGCTGCTGCTTTTGACAAATTTAAACACAGATTTTGAAGAGGACTAATAAGATATAAATCTGTTTGCTAATTTCTTATGACAAGAACTGTTTCTATTTTAGCTTTATTTATGTTTTGGATTAGTTACTTTGTGTTAGTCATTAAGCTTATGTTATAAATAGTCTTTGTTGCCCTTGTATCATGAACAAATGATTGCATCAATAAGCAATAAAAAGTTTTCAGAATAATAAAATGTAAAAATAAAATGAAACTAAAATATTAAAATTTTGGGACTTTGTGCACCAAAAAATAAATTGGGACTTTTTATTCATTTTATCTTGGTTCATTGCTTTCATTTTGGAAGAATATCTCCTTAATAGTGTTTTGTGCACACCTTGGCGGTGCACATCTACGATTCCACCATAGGAAAATACAAGACCAAATAGGTAGAAAAATGGATATGCATATAAGTGGTGGCAAATTTGAAATATTTATAATTTTAAAACACATTTCATTTCAAAACAAAGCACATCTCAAATCTCCAAACCCACGTTTCTACTCCTCCCACCTTGAAAACATTTTATTTAAAAATACAAACATTCCAAATCTCCCTTACCCGCATTTTCCAAACTTCATTGAGAACCTCCATGAACACCCTTCCCTCAACAAGTTTGTTAAACCAGGTTATATTGTATTGTAGACCGTGTTCACATCATTTATAATCAGATTCTAAGTATTTACAACTACTTCATAACTTTGTGGAACCACTTTGTGCAAGAAACTTGATTTACAAAGTTTATTACACTTGGTTTGTAGGTCTCAATCAAGGGTTTACAAGTTTTTTACGCTGGTTTATAGGTTTTAAGCAATGCTCAGTTTTACAAAGTATTTGCATTTGATTTACAAAACTTGTAAACCCATGCTTAAAACTCCCAATTACATTGATAGTAGATCATATTCACATAATTTAGAATGATTTCAAGTACTTGCAACCACTTTAGAACTTTGACGAACCACTTTATACAAGAAACTTGTTTTATAAAGCTTATTACACTTGGTTTGTAAGTCTTAATCAAGAGTTTACAAGTTTTTAACACATGTGTCGAGCAAAACTTAGTTTCACAAATACTTGTAAACTCATGTTTAAAACTTGTAAGCACAATGCAAAAAACTTTTAAACCAAGGTAAAAAAACTTGTAAACAAATGGCAACAAGCTTGTAAATCGGACTTTAGCATTAATTTACGAGTTTTAGAGCCATTTTATAGGTTTATTAAACAATAAATTATTCATTCTAGTCAATAATTAAATTTAGTTCAAACCATGCAATAAATATAGAACCCATCAAAGAAATATCACAAACCCATCAAAAGAAGCAAGAAGTGTAAATGAGGACTCACGTACCTTATAAACAACATTGTTGGAAAAAGAGGAAGATACAATGTTTATTGTTGTTAATATTCTTCTATGAGAGATAAATCTACAATCATTTTCAAGAGTTGTTGTCTTGCAGTAAGATGATCATATAGAAACAGTTATTGATGGTGGACATGGTGGTGGCCGTGATAAGGATAACGTCATCGTTCTCTTGCACGCGATAGAGGAGTGTTGTGTGTAGCCGAGAGAAAGAGAATGGGAACTGAGAGTAAGAGCTGAGAGAGAAATAAATAAATATGGGTATTTTTTATTTCAGGAAGATATTGTATAACACTAATATATTGATACATCAATTTTGCCTTCTCCCTTTGCCTATAGGTAAGGGTGGAAATAGCCTTAGTTGAGTTAGATTTTAGCTTAAATAGGTTGACCTATTTTCAAAGTGAAGCATGGGTCTGAACCTATTACCTAATATAGCCTTTTTATGACCTTATCATGCCTTTTAAAGCCTTAACTCTTTGAAAGCTTATTAGACCTATTTAATTATAAAATATTTTTAAAAAATCAAAATATCTATTATTAAATAAGTGAAAATACTATTAAATATATTAAAAAATATATTTTAAAATAGAATAAAACACTTTAGTTAAAAAACATATTTTTAAATAAATTAAAATATTTCTATTATAATTAGATATTTAAATGATGATGATGATGATAATAATAATAATAATAATAATATAAATAGATCTAGTCTGTTAAGCCTAATAGCTATTTTTATAGCTTTGAAACCTAACCTGAATCAGTTAAAAAAAATTTATTCTAACTTATTTATTAAATAGATCAACCTAAACATAAGGTAAATTAAAAGCTCTGACAACGACTTTTACCTACTTCCACCCCTACTATGGGAAACTGTAGGTGTTTGTGTTAGAGGTGCAAATATCAATATCGATATCTCCTTACATCATAATGTTGTCATAACTAAGCAATCTCTGCTTTTCCCTTCACGAAACGATGTAGATTCAGTCACATGATACAAAAAGATACCTTTTTTCTGTTTCCATTATACCACAATTTTTTTCTAAAAACTTCGCTTGGGTTTTCAGAATTTATTAGCAACATGGGAAGACATCCGAAGTTCGTGACAGCAGATTTAAAATAACACCCAGATAGTGATGTATGTCATCATTCTTAATTCTCTGTATTCACGCTACAGCTGTCGATGACTTTCCACTGCGCTTAACGTGAAAACAATTCAAACAGAACTAGCTCTAGGAGACAGCCTTAACCTTAGGAAAGGGACCCCAGTATTTCATAAAACAAATACTGAAAATTGAAAATAAAAATTTTTAATTTTTAAAATTCTAAGTATTATTTTTTCAAAATCTGAAAAATTAAGAGTGTGTTTAATTTGTCTATTTCTTGTTTTCATTTTCAATGAAAATAGAAAACAGTCATCAAAATATGTTTGGTTGGGATTTGATGGAATAATTTCCATGAAAATATTTTCTGAAAAGGTGAAAATCCGAAACGCTAATTTCACGTTTTATTCTTTTCATAGTTTTCATTTACAACAACTGAAAATATTTTGAGTTGAAAACGCAGTGGTGCATTTGTAAATAAATAGAACTTTATTTCTTATTACTTTAAAGCACTGCGTTCGATTCTTGGAACATTGGAAGTGTCCCATCTAACTTATTGTTTTCAGCTCAATGCCCCTTTTTTAAAATTTTTTTTTGGTCGGATTTTTTTTTTCACAGTATGTTAGTTCGGTACTTGATGCAAAACAAAGCACAATCTGCACTTTTGATTTCATTAAATATCCATGACCCAAAAAAATATTCATCAAATATCATGGCAAAAACCATAAAACTTAATTGAGTTTGAGTTTTCTGATAAAAATATATTTGGATAAATTTTCACACAGTTTCAGACTATGTTTCTAATTATTTATTTTTAGTCAACCATATTCTAGTTATTTTGTTGAGTACTAATTTTATTTATTTACTTGGAATTCAAGGTTTTTTTATTTTTTATCTGAAAGCACTGATTATTTGTTAAAAGACTACATTTTAGCTTGTAAAATTTGAAATACAGATTTTGGTGCTTTGTGTAATCCTTGGTTCTAATGATTAGTATTGTCTAATTTATCACTTTAAAGCAAAAACATAATACTCATTAAAGTATCTAAATATTTATCTCTGTACAAATCAAAATATAATAATTGATAATTAATAAAATAACTAAAGATAAAAAATATTTTATTCTTAATCTTAATGTTTTATAGAGTTATTTTATATTTTTATAAATTCTTTTAGTAAATGAACCAATACAAATCATATATATATATATATACATATATATGTAATTTTAATTATTTAATATCAAATATAATTTTATTATCTTAAATTTGATTTTGAGAAATAAATTTTAAAAATAGACAAACCAAATATATTTTCATTGTTTTCACTTTCTAAAAACAAAATCTACCTTCACAAACCAAACACATTTCCTAATTTTAAAAATATGAAAATAAAAATCATTTTCAAAAAATAAAAACAGAAATGAAAATAAGAAATATTTTCACAAACCAAACACAACCTAAAAATCAAAATTCAAACCACACATGCAGTCAATTTTTGTTGCTTTCGAAAACAAATGAACGTTCCATAAATCCCGTATGAGACACTCAAGCAAAATAGTCTATTTATACCCTAAGCCCTGCACCAAGGTGTATTTTAGTGACAGGCACTCATAAATGTACACCAAATACTTTATCACTATTGCTGATGAGTTAATGAGATAATTGGAATCACACATCACATTAAACAGTGATAAGATGTGGCGTGCAATTTTGTTATAGACCAAATATTATTCTAATTATAAATGGAAGCCCGGTGTACAGGACAAACCAATGCCAAATGCACACTACTTGTCGACCAGGTCGAACCCGAAATATTTATCAGATTTAAAAGGTTGTCAATTGAGAATCATCTCGACCTTGAATAGAGAAAATAAAAACAAATCCCAGAGACAACTGTAAGTAAAAACAATGTCCGACAAAACTTGCTTATAATTTAAATGAAATTAAAACATCCGTCCGCAGCCAAAAAAACCCTCAAGCTGCTTGCGAAAATGGAATTCTCATGCAGACTCTTGACATCAAAACAAAAAGTACTCCAAATAAATAACATACTGGAACGAAAATTGCAAATATAACTGGTAAAACAAAGACCTAGGACTCTGCAAGGATACACTATGATGGAACAAATGTTCTCTGTAGCCATGATTGTGATTCACATGTACTAGCAGAAACAACAATGTGCAACGCACTCACTTCTTCTTCTGGGCAGCCTTAGTGACCTTGGCTCCAGTTGGGTCCTTCTTCTCCACATTCTTGATGACTCCCACAGCCACAGTTTGACGCATGTCCCTCACAGCAAAACGACCAAGAGGAGGATACTCAGAGAAAGTTTCAACTACCATGGGCTTTGTTGGAACCATCTTAACCAAACCTGCATCACCATTCTTCAAAAATTTGGGCTCCTTCTCAAGCTCCTTACCAGAACGCCTGTCAATCTTGGTCACAAGTTCAGCAAACTTGACAGCAATGTGAGAAGTGTGGCAGTCAAGCACAGGTGCATATCCATTTCCGATCTGACCAGGATGGTTCATTATAATGACTTGGGATGTGAAGTTGGCAGCTTCCTTGGCAGGGTCATCCTTGGAGTTTGAGGCAACGAAACCTCTCTTGAGATCCTTGACTGCAACGTTCTTCACATTAAATCCAACATTGTCACCTGGAAGAGCTTCCTGGAGAGCCTCATGGTGCATCTCCACGGACTTAACTTCAGTTGTCAATCCGGTGGGACCAAAAGTCACAACCATACCAGGCTTCAAAACACCAGTCTCAACACGACCAACAGGTACAGTACCAATACCACCAATCTTGTAGACATCCTGCAAGGGAAGCCTGAGAGGCTTGTCTGAGGGTCTCTTGGGCTCATTGATCTGGTCAAGAGCCTCAAGGAGGGTTGGGCCCTTGTACCAGTCAAGGTTGGTGGACCTCTCAATCATGTTGTCACCCTCAAAACCAGAGATGGGAACAAAGGGAATCTTGTCTGGGTTGTAACCAACCTTCTTCAGGTAGGAAGAGACTTCCTTCACAATTTCATCATACCTGGCCTTGGAGTACTTGGGGGTAGTGGCATCCATCTGTCACAAATATTACAATGCAAGTAAAAAAATCTGCAACTTTGCCACTAGAGATAATAAAATTCACATCAAAGCAATTAAGACAAAGACCAAGATTTATACCTTATTACAGCAACAGATCATTTGCTTGACTCCAAGAGTGAAAGCAAGCAGAGCATGCTCACGAGTCTGTCCATCCTTAGAAATACCAGCTTCAAAACCACCAGTGGTTGAATCAATGATGAGGACAGCACAGTCAGCCTGGGATGTTCCTGTGATCATATTCTTGATAAAATCGCGATGTCCAGGTGCATCAATGACTGTGCAGTAGTACTTGGTGGTCTCAAACTTCCACAAAGCAATATCGATGGTAATTCCTCTTTCACGCTCTGCCTTGAGCTTGTCAAGCACCCAAGCATACTTGAATGACCTCTTGTTCATCTCAGCAGCCTCCTTCTCAAACCTCTCAATAACACGCTTGTCAATACCCCCAAGCTTGTAGATCAAGTGACCAGTGGTGGTTGACTTCCCAGAGTCAACATGTCCAATGACAACGATGTTAATGTGAACCTTCTCCTTACCCATTATGTCTTAAAACTGGAACTAATTCAAATATTAGCCAAGTCAGAAATCATAACCCAAAACAATAATGTAATTATATAAACAGGTAGACCCCAACTTAGAACATTTAAACGCAGCGAACTACGTAAAATCTTAAAAACTGAAGCCTTACAATTTTTAACAATAAATCCCATCCCATCACATCACAGTATGGAAAAAGCAAGCAGAAAAAATCCCAGTGTTTTCAACTAACAAGAAAAATAGAGCACTTTTGGTTTGTGTATTCACTTCTGTTTTAAGATTTCATCCAATTTTAATTACTAAAATGTTACCTTATTTACAATTGTTACTTGTCTTTCAGATTTTTTGCAAATGAATGAAAACAATATCTATCCCTCAGAAAAAGCTGAGAACATGCGACATATTGAGAATAAGGTTACGTTTTTGCAATTAAAATTACGAACAAAGAAATGAAAACACAAATAAAAAAGACTCCGAGCAGCAAAGAACAAACATTTTAAAAAAAATCAAGCGTATCCCATTATGTTTACTTATATAATGAGAGATTTGACAGTACTTCTGACATGAAGAAAAACATGCCAATATCCCAATCAAATATCGACAAGCACATACCATACAACATAAGAACCATTTAATCAAAGAAATGAGCATCAACCTAGCTCACCCGTGAATAAGCTAACCGAAGAAAAACTCAATCAAAAACGAAAACTCGATTTCACCTAACAAAATCCTTCATAACTTAACAGATCCACACTAACACAACCAAAACATCATAGCAAAAGCTTTATTAAACGAAACGTAAAAGATTTGAACAAGAAACCGCCAGATCTGTGAACAAACAAGAAGATTCAAAGCCAAAAAACAAACGTAAACATCAACAACCTCGTTCAAGAAACCGGCTACAAGCACAAATCAGTTCACAGATATCAGCAAACTCTACACAAAAACAGACAAAACAAGCATAGAATCCAAAGAAACATCATCAGATACATAAAACACAAGACAAAGCGAAGATATAAGAGGTGAAGACTTACCCTAGGAGAATCGAAGCTTGCTCGTTCAGAATACTCAGCCGCAGAGACAGACTGAGCAATAGAGAACACAAGCAAAGTGAGGAATGAGAAAAATTAGGGTTAGGTATACTTTTATACCCGAGTAACGAATTTTTGTTTACGAAAATGGCCCCGCTTATTCTTCGGGTTTCCTGATATGTCCCCCTATGCTTATTTGAATCTAACCACGTCCCAATCGCAGTAGAGTCGCGTGATGGTGGTGCTCTTGGCTTTTCAGTTGGTCTTATGGGATTTGTTGTGCACGCTCTTTGAATATGCGTGCATTTTCGGTCCTGCTGTATATACGGCGTCGTGTCGGATAGCATTTGGAAAAAGGCTGAGCAACTCATTGCTAAACTAGGTTCAAATACTTAGGGAAGTTTTTACCTTTCAGGGATGAGAATACTTTCTAGACATCTTGATAGGGTTTTTCTAGGAATGGTGACTGCTTTTTATGCTTTTCTTGGGCAAAGAACTGAACCACTCTCAATGCCACTATTCGAGGCACCCACATGGAGATAGGTTTGTCTAACCTGCCAAGTGATTAGAGCTTAGCTACTGGAGTAAACTGCTTATTCAGGGAAGATTAGTTCAAGTCTCTTGGAGTGAGTGTAGAGGAAGTATCAAAGTGCCTCACCGATTCCACATAGCATCAACTAGGCTATATTCCAACGTGAATGTTGAGTTCAAGGGCGAGAAAGGTTTTTACGTTGTCCAGTCACCATTCTTCCCAAGCGAAGAAGTATGGATGTTCTTTTAGATATGGACTATATATTACTTTTTTGTTTGTTGTCTAAAGAAAAGTAAATCTGCTAAAAATGATAATGGACTACATACTTAGTGTAATTGCTAAGGATAAAAGAAGAACGGCGGAGTTCCCTATGGTATGTTACTGACAAAGATTTTCAGCATGTCAGAATCTTTCGCTGAAGAGTGGTTTGAACATATCACTGGCATAGACTTCTCCAAAAATTCCTTCAAAACAATGAAGAAGACTCGAGTCCATACCTAAAAACAAGCTCCGAAAGAAAAGTTCCCTGATCAAGGATACTAAAGAAGAAAAGACCACGATGAGGTCAAGAAGAAGAAGATTGAGCAAGAAAAAGGAGGAATAAAGAAAAAGGTTGTAATTCTTGAGAGGCTTTGAAAGCTCTAAAATGTAGAGGAAATATCTAAAAGAACCATATCAGAAGAAGCTCTCTCAGAACTAAACAAAAGGGAAAAAGGAGGTAGACCAAGAAACAAAAGCAAGAAGAGGTTCCAAAGCCTTACAAACTATCAGATACCGGCTTTTCCTATCTCTGTAGTTTGGGTTTACCTTTTCCTATCTCTCCTGCACCTCCTCGAAGGACAATGGCTTATGAATAAGCTCCACCATGAATCGGCCACCGCCCCGCAAAGACAATAACCAATGAGTTCGAAATGACTTCTGCGACGACAATGATGACTTCATGACCATAAATCAGGTCTTAAAATCTATGTCAAAGCGTATTACGAGAGTCACAATTGGAGGAAGATGGAGCGGATGATGAATATGTTTATAAATAAGCTTTTTGCTTTGGAGCTTATCCATAAAGAGCTTTGTAGAGCCAATCATTGAGGAAGGTTGAGGATGCCCATGAACCAGGATATGCTCTTACTCATGGTGCCTTAACTTCCTTCTTCCATTTGTATATCTCCAATGGTAGAGGAAGAGGACAAAACATCAGAAGTTGATGCTCCTTTTGTTGAAGAAGCTCTTCAGCCTTTAGGTGCATGACATTGCTCCTACTCCTCCCTAGAGCCTCTCCGCTCATGTTCCATCCTCTCCATCTCCTGTTGCTATTGCGTCGACCAGGCTGAATCACCAAAATCGGTGGAAACCAAACCCCTAGAGACACTTGAGCCCTCTCTGAGAGCTGCCCGTCAACATTTGCACCCATCCATTTGCCCTATCAGTTCAATCGAGTCTCCAGCAAGCTCTCAAACAATTCAATTATAATGTGCCATGAGAGACATTGCCTCCAATAGATTGGGTTGAAGCCACTAATATAGAGCAAGGTGCCCAACTCCGATGACATGATGACTACTGCTTCATTCTTCAGGTCTTAGAGAAATGAAGCTCTTCTGATGCAGATTTTTCAGGAGTTAGGGCATTAGGGCTAATGATGGCGTTCTTGGTTTCCAGCACACCTCCTTTTTGCTGATGTCAAAAGGGGAAAAGAAAAGAGAAGAAAATCATGTGCTGAGAAAATTAGGAGGAGTGCACTAAGGGGGAGCCACTCAGAGACTATTTTTAAGCATCTTTTTTTTATTTTTTTATTTTGTTGTTGTTGTTTATCATTAGACAATTTTATTTATTTATTTTATTCAAGTATTATCATCCTTTTTATTCAACGCTTTGATAGCTCTTTATGCTCTGATACATCTTTTTATCACTTTGCTTGCTTGGTTATACACACACACACACACATACATCTTGATTAGATAATCAAACATACTATGCTGATGAATGAGTGATCTTTAGAAAGTACATTTAAAATGAAGATATCAATCAAACTCTGAAGCCAACATGTTTTACAATCTTCAATTATCTTGTTCGCAATCTTTTTATCAACAAAAAGCTCTGATTGAAGACTTGAAGACCAAAATTTTATCAAGGAACGATAGCGTGCATTAGAAAGTTCACTTCACAGTGAAATGCTAAACTTTAAAAAGAAAGAAAAATTTGAATTTCAAATTTAAAAGTTAAACCCAGCTACTAACATGTTATCTCTTCTACTGAACTTGGTCAACTATCCCAGCTTCTAGAAGGAAGAGTTCAGAAATCATGATCAGAAAGTAAAAAGATAGTTTCTAAAGGGTCGCAGAAACCTCAACTTTAAAACGGCTTCTGCAACAGATATGATAAAAGTCAAGCTACTCCTCAGACCGCATTTCCAAGACACAATTAGATGTTCAACACGTGTCACTTGGAGAACTAATCAAAGGCAACAAAAATGAAGACCATATATAAATAGAGATGTTGTGCTTTCAAAGAAAAGAGACCAATGCTCACAAGTGCTGAAACTCTATGAAATCTTCTCCTCATCTCTTGTAAAGTTTATTGCATCTTGTAATCAGTTTTCTTTGGTTGTAAAAACCTTCTTTCTACATTCTTCATAGTTTATACGTTCTTCCAAGAAAGAATCGAAAGAAGTCATTCAAGTTATCCTAAGTTCTTCTTTGTATATCTTAAGGAAATTTGAGTGTAGGTTAGTTTGAATTGCAAATCCAAACACAAACCTTTGTATCCTCGATCTAGAGTGATCGGATGAGCTTAGCTTGGAGAGGCTAGACAAAGACTACTTGCAATGCAACAGTAAAGTTGATTTACTGAATCAAGTTTAACTTGGAAAGGTTGGTTAAAGGCTACCGCTTAGCTTGGAGAGGCTAGTTAAAGACAACTCGTTCAGCTTGAAGAGGCTGGTGAATAACTACTTAGTTTGTGACAGTGGGGATTGTCTACTAGTCACTGGTGAGAGCTTGGAAAGGCTATTGCAAAGACTATCAGTTTCTTCGGTTGAGAAAGGTGTTAGTGAAACTGAATGTGGTTGAGAATTGGATGTAGGGTTGATCAAACCAATATAAAAATATTTGTGTAATATTTTCTTTTCTCTTATCTTCTATTACTTTTGTTGTTCTATGTATAGTTGTTTATATTTGCTTAAAGTTTATCCTTTTACCTTCTTTACTAACACTATGTTCATAAAGTATCTTTTTGAAATCTCTAACTTTATTTCCATTACACTTCAAGCCTATAGTTTGATAATATCTTGTTAAAGTTTTCAGAAGTTAGAAAGTGAAAAAGAGAAGCGAAGCACGATTCAACCCCCATTCTCGTATGCTTTTCTACCTACAAGGGGGAATTTCTAACTTCAAATATAGAGCTATTGAAAATCATAAAAATATTAAAAAATATTTATTTAAATAATAGTGAGCAGGCTTTAATATAAAATGACAGGATGTAAAACAAGTAATAATAATAATAAATATGGCCATGATTTTATTTTGGAGATTTCTTCTAGGACCTTTATAAAATTCAAGGGTACCGATACCTCTTAATTATTTGTGATTTAGAATAAGCCACTTGTCCCACTAACCCAAATTTTTTGAAATCTCTCAAATTACAACTGTTGATTACACAAAAGCTATTAATATCTCATGGGTACCGAAACAAAAACCTTTTATTTTACATAAAAATAAATTCATTTCTTACCTTTAAATTATTGCAAATTGGTGGAAATAATGTTTATATGTTGAGGTTATTTTCTTATAAACTAAGCTCACTTTTTTTTCTCTCTTTTTTCTTTTTTTCCCTAATTTATTCTTACGTTTCCTTTCTTCTTTATCTCTTCTCAACTTACTTTCACTCTCTGACATAATCACTTACTCATTCACTTTTCACACACTCTCTCTTTTTCCTTCATGGTGCACGTGCATATGCCCGCACACGCGCGCGCGCACACACACACTATATCACTTTGTTTTCATCCAAGTATCCAACCCCTTCCCCCTATATATATATATATAGGCATAAAAAGGTAATTGAAAAATTATTGCCAATAAGTAAATTGCGGTGGTTAAATGCACCACTCAACTACCCATTAATTTTTTTTAACTTCTATAGTTACTTATTTTATTTGGACACCTTGCTCTCAATATTTAATGTAATATTCTTTTTATATTTTAGTAAATTTTATTTCCAACCTATTTTGAGCTTGTCCTTTCTAATTTATGGTCCTATTTTAAACAAGTGATACTTATCATTTAACCATTTGATCTATTCTTCAAAATAGATATTGATACCATTAAGTAAGACAATTATAATATTTAATTTAGATACATAAATTAACAAGTACCCTCACACAATTTATTTTATGAAAAGGGATATTACAAAACGCAGTTCATCTTTCTTCCAATATTGTTTCTGTCCTTTCCATCTTGGACAAGTACCAAATGCAGTCTTAATATTACACATAATCTTTTAACTAATGAAGATGTAAAATATCTACCAAATCTCACAACAATGTAAATGAACCCTTCATTTTTGTACAAATTTAGTCTGATAAATTTGAAATTAGAGCACTGAATCTGTTGGATTAAAGATGTAGATTTGATTAGGATTTGATTATTCATTACATTAAATATAAATTGAATAATGACATTAGATTTTTTTTGAATTTTTTATACGGCTATTATTTCTTTTAGACCTCGTTCTATTTTATTTTATATTTTTTTAAAAAAGATTTAACCTGTCAAATTTAAACTTGAAGCATCCATTATGTTGGACTAAAGACATACATTTGAAGAGAAAATTAAACTTGAATTTTATTGAATAGATAAAAGATATTCTAGTATATCATTTAAGAAAATTTATTGGATTGAAGATCTAAGACAATATATCATTGTTGATTAATTTGTGAAGTTATTCAATTTTTCAATAAATAAATTTGATAAATAATTAGTAGATACACGAAAAGCTGAATGTGATATTAGTTTCTTTGTTTTGAGTCTAGAGAATTACAATTAGTAGAAATAGACTAGTAGTTTTTTTGTTCGGGACATATAAATACAAATAGATAAAAACAATAACATATTTTTTTTATTCTTTCTTTTGCAGATAATAACATTTTTTTTTTGTGAACCAAGAGTACTCACTGTTAGTGACAATGACTAATAGTCCCCTAGAGGCAGAGAGCTTATAGACGTACAATTTGCCTCCTGATGAGATCCTTTTTACATACATTAGAATTCAAGCCATAACTAGGCAATTAAGGAATTGTAATTTTTTTTTTTGGGAACGTGATAGTAGTTGAATTCTTTTTGGAACAGTTGGGCCAGTTAATGATGGTCTATTGGGCTATGACAGGAATCCAACTATGAGGTTCTTCTTGACAAAAAAAAAAAGGAATGAGACCTACCGACCCAAAAACAGGTGAGAAAGACCATGAGCATGAGGCTTTTTTTAAGATTTCTTCGTCTCCACGGCACACCGAACGACATGCCGTGTTGAAACCTCATTGCTTTTGCTCTCCATCTTCATTCTTCAAACTTCACACAGCAGTAAGCACCTTTTTTTCGCTCTATCGTTCCACTTAGTTCGGAACTAAGCTACGCATATCATAAGGTGCAATTTCTTCTTCTTCCTTTTTCCTGTTTTTATTTTTTCCCTGTTCTTTTGCTCAGATCAAATTTAAGAAGCTGGGGTGTGGAGAAGAGTGGATTTTAACACCAAAATATAATCTTTTATTATTATTATTATTATTCTGGGCAATGCGGTCTCACACCACCCCCCCCTTGTTTTTTCTAGATTATAATGTGATTCTTTCCGCCTTTAATTTTCATGGCATATCAATGAATGTTGTTGGGGTGGTTTTTGAGAGCGTGTGTGCGCCTCTATTTTTCTGTTTTTTTTCTTTTCTCATCATGCAATTAGTTATCTCAACTTTTTCTTCTGTAGAGTATAAGGGGGTGAATGGGGGGTGTTATCTTGTGTCTTCAGGGTCAATTGGAGTATTAAGGCATGGCTAAGTCGTTGGTAGATCTTCCTCCCAAGGGTGGATTCAGTTTTGATCTCTGTAGAAGGAATGATATGCTTGAGAAGAAGGGTCTTAAACCTCAGTCTTTCCTCAAGACAGGGACTACTATAGTTGGTTTGATTTTCCAGGTGCCAATTGTTTTTAATTGCACCCTTTGTTACTGTTACTATATATTAATATATCCCGATGTATTTGATAATGGTGATGAAACTGAGGTTTAAGGGTTCATTTGTATTTTAGGTTTTCCTCCTTCTTTGCATCTTTATCTTAACTTCTTAATCAACCACAAGTAGCATATCTTGTTGCATCCCTTAACTTCACTTGTTGGTGATTTTTCCATTGTACATATCTTGTTTGGTTCAGATGTATGTGATACTAATTCTTTCATGCTCTAGAGCCTTTCATAGGATTTTTAGTAGCACCTTATATCAGGGTTTATGATCAATGAAGGCCATGTGCTGGTCTTTTTGTTTCCTTTTGTAACTGCGCCTCAATCCCTATGATAGTTATATTGGCATCAAAACAAATTGGTTCTCTCATCGTAAAATGTCAAAATTGGGTTCTAATCTGGGCCAAGTGTCAGATAACTATTGGATAGTTCATAGAATTATTAATAAATAGTCAGCTACTTGTAGGAATTTGTATTGTAGTAGTTCTTGAGTCTTAATTGGTTGAGCCCTTTATGCTTTCCAAATAGTTTGGTACAATAAATTTGTTGATTGAATATTTAATAAATTTGTTGATTGAATATTTATGTTCAGATTGATTTGTATCGCATATATTGTTTATGATAGGATACAGTAACATCATTTGGTTTATGTAGTTGACCCCACCTTATGGGATTCTAATATTAATTTTGAAGTTCTCCACTTAAATAAATTTATCAGGATGGGGTCATTCTTGGAGCAGATACAAGGGCCACTGAAGGACCCATAGTTGCTGATAAAAACTGTGAGAAAATTCATTATATGGCACCAAACATATATTGCTGTGGAGCAGGCACTGCTGCTGATACAGAGGCAGTAACTGGTAATTCGTTTTGGTTAAAGTGTTTTCTTGTTGCACCTGTATTTTTGGGTACATCTGAGTTGCGAGCACCTGGTTTGGGAAGGGTGATATGTGTTCTGGTGGATGATCAAATCTTTGACATCATCATCACACCCAAATCATAAAGACTTGGGCCATGTCAGCTAAGCTACAAGCTTGTTGGCTCTTCTTACACCTTTTATTTCATGCCTTATGACTATTTTCACTGCTTGGTTTTCAATTGTGGACCATAACACCTGATGCAGCCACAATATTGTTGTTTCTGAACCTTCAGTAACCACATCAGGCTGCAATTGTGGTCCACAATGGTTACAATTCTCTAGCCACTGCATTTTTCAAACCGTGTTTATGTAACTTTTGTTTAGGTTTTGTTGTTAATACATTAGAATTATTGAAAATGAGAAGTTTGTTCTTTGTGCTAGACATGGTTAGTTCACAGCTTCAACTGCATCATCACACTGGTCGAGAATCAAGAGTTGTAACAGCACTGACTCTTCTGAAGAGACACCTTTTCAAGTTGAGTTTCAGATCTTCCCTCCAGTGAACTTGCTCTCTGCATTAACCTCTCATTCTGACTTTTTGAATTATTGTCCAGTCCTCTAGTTAACTGGCTTATTCATTAACCTCTCATTGTTTCTTTTTGAATTTTTGTCCAGTTACCAAGGTTATGTCCAGGCTGCATTAGTGCTTGGTGGGGTTGATGTCACTGGACCACATTTGCATACAGTTAGTTCGTTGCTAAAACTTTTGATCTTTAATACTTAACTGTCCTTGTTTTAAATGCATATGCTTTGATAGCTCATGAGTTTTGATAATATGGTTTTCAGATTTATCCACATGGGTCAACTGACTCACTCCCCTTTGCGACAATGGGATCAGGTTCACTTGCTGCAATGTCTGTATTTGAGTCTAAATTCAAGGAAGGATTGGCTGTAAGTGAGCATGTTAAGGCTTTGAAAATTGTGAGAAAAGACAACCTCAAAGCTTGTTAACACAGTAACACACCTATATTTGCTAAATTTCTGATATGGTATTTATTCTATTTATTAGGACTGGGCTTGTTTTGGTTTACCATGACAAACTGAACCATTTTTGTGGTTTGAAGAACTGAAATGAACTGTTTATATTTTGCATGACATGAGAAAACCCAAACTCGTTCGTAGGATTGGTGAAATGTTCTGACTGGTTTTGGATGTTCTCAAATGACTATTGAAAGCCAGTTAAAAGTGGCAGCTATAAGAAAGAAGAAGTTCAGCTTGGTTCTGAACTGGTTGTATGGAACCAGTTCAAACCAGCTTAAGAGACCAGCTATGCATAAAACCAATTAAAAAACAGGCTTATATTCAAGACCTGTGTATCATTATTTCTATATGTATATACTATAAAATATGCAGGATGGCAAGAATTAAAAAAACATGTACTTTTTTAAACTAATAGACTATGAATTCCACATCATGGACAGTAGAATTTCTGTTATCATACATTTAGTACAAGTCATGAATCAAAATTTATAAACTAGAACTCAATTCTGAAAAACTAGCATGAGAGAAATAAACTAATTTGATGGCTACTTTCAGAAACTAATTTGAATCATATACTTGCAGCTGCACATCTGCAAAGTATGGTGCTAGTCTAGGATATAGTTATCCAGTATCAGTATAGTATGTAACAGGAATTAGGTGCTCTGCTCCACAAATGTGAGTCATAGATCTCCATGTTTGGATTGAAATGATGGGATTTCACTAGTGGGTCCTTTCTTGTGTCCTAAGGAGTATATGAAGGCTTTTTTTCTTGTATCTTTGTCCCATCTCTAATCTTTCTCCACTCAGTAATTGTTGGGCGGGGCAGGGCAAGACAAGTCCTTATCATGCATTTTATGTGTACAGACAAGTGGATCACCTAAGGCCTAAGGGGAAGTGTTCTTCCTAGTGTGCTGCCTTTCTGGTGTATATCTAAGAAAACAAGAGCCATGAGGGAGTGCTCAAACGTAAAGGCTAGTCAATATTCATCCTTTTGTTAGTGTGGTGTGTGGATGGATAAAGTGTAGGTGGGTTTTGATAGTGATTTGTTGACTGTGCAACTGTGCATTGCGAACTAGTACGTGGCACAAGGACAGCTTGGCTAGATGACATGCAGTTGAGCCTCCTATTTGGCCTTTAGGGTGCTCAAGGTCAGTCACCTTCAGTTTGCCCCCTTTTCCAGTGTGCCTTTTATCTTCAAGATGCTACAGCTAGGATATGTATTTCCATAACATTACTAGGCTCTAGTCCCAATTCCTAACAAGGAAAGGCAATTCCACAAAACATACTCGGAGTGTCCCTCATCTCCAACTTTAGCTGCATGATTGAAAATTTGAAATAACTAGCTTAAGTGCTACTTCCCCTACCAAACAAAATTGTTTCAAATTCTGTAATGACGTAGTTTAATTCTGTTTTGAAGTTTCATCAAGTAATTAGTGAATTACAAAGAGAAACAGCCCTCCCTGCCTCTTAATTATTCACACATCACATCCATAAATATCTAGGTTTGCATAACAGAGTTTTACTAACATTCTGTGGTGTATCTTCTTAAGTATAGGAAACAGAATACATATACTACCACATAACAGCATAACAACAACAGAAATTTGAGCCCTCAGACCAAAAACCTTTAATGCAAGACCTTGATTAAAATCTAGGAATCACTCCATGCATTCATACCTCAAATATCGTACAATTTCAGAGAGTCAAATCTGAGTATAGAACCACACATACATACAACCAATTCATGGAAATAATGTGCAACCAGATCTTAAGAATGGTGAATATTAATGTGTACTGGATATGATTTCAGATTGTTATCAGCTCATTGTGTTTATCTTGAACACTCCCTGTCTAGGAGAGAGCTACTAGAGAAGGTTTGATTATTTTTGTGAACTGATTTGTTTTAGGTTCAGTTGGCTGTACCACTTAATATGAAATAAATCAGTTCAGTTTAAGAACTGATTGTAAAAGTTTGGCTTCTGAAGGTTTGATTTGGTGTAGTTCAAGGTCTGGTCCAATTTATAACAATTCTTTACCCATCCCTTCTATTCATATTCTCTTCAATACTGTGGTATGAAACTAGTAAGTGAATGATGAGATTGTTCCTACATAAATTTATACTAATTGTGGTTTTAACTCTGCTAAAATGTAATCGCATTTAATGTGGCCAATCTGTGAAAGATTTTGATTTAATAAAAACATTTGCATGGTACAGAGGGATGAAGGAATAAAGCTAGTATGTGAGGCGATATGTGCTGGTATATTTAATGACTTAGGAAGTGGAAGTAATGTTGATGTTTGTGTAATAACCAAGGTTAGTATCTTGATAATCCATCCTATGAGTTATTTTTTGCGGGAAGAATCTAATTTTATTTTTAATGTAAATTCTTATTTGATGCTGCGCAGGGACAAAAGGACTATCTTAGGAATCACCTCCTGCCAAATCCTCGAACCTTTGTTAATCCAAAGGGCTTTACTTTCCCCAAAAAGACTGGTTAGTAGAAAAACTAGCTAATTTATTACAATTGAGACCACTAAATAACATTTTCTTTAGCTATGTGCCTGCTAAATGATCTGTCTATATTAGCATGACTTAAATATATCACAATTTAAGAAACTAACGAGGTAATGTTGGGTTCCATGATTTGGTGAAGATAAACTTGTGCTTTTGCTGCATGCAATAAGTGACTTTGATCAGCATATGTGCCTAACATAATTTAAACAGACTTGGGGTTTGAGTAGATACACATGGATTGATAACCAGTATACCTCTTCTGTGTTTTTCCTTCTCCCACTTTTATGCTGATTAAATAGTATGAGCAATGTGAAATTACTGATACATGATCTCTCATGACAATACTCGTCTCTGGTACAGAGGTTCTCTCAACAAAGATTACCCCCTTGAAGGAGAAGGTGGAAGTGATTCAAGTTGGTGATGCTATGGAAGAATAGTAGCACTTAAAACAAATGTAGCAGATGTATGGTGGTTTAAATATTTTGTATCATTACTTTGACATGTATTTACCTCAACTGATCTCGATTCCATTTGATCATTTGAGTTATTTGCCTCGAATTTCATCATTTGAGAAGGGTCATTTTCATGTCCTTTCCAGTTTTGGCTACGAGCTTGCAAGGCATGACTGAAAAAAATGAAAAAGGAAATAGCTAACAAGACAAATTTAGCTGTAGAGCTACCGAGACAATCAGTGGTGATGCTGTGAGTAAACATTTGTGCGCTTAACTATTTGGACCATATCCATATAAGATCTTACATTATTAAGTAATGAAATTGTGTTGATGACATGGCAAATTAGTTCAATAAGATTGTCCAACTGCCTTGTTGCCGAAAGATAGTGGATAAGGTTCATCTTTGCATGCCAATTATTTCAGTATTGAACAAAACCAGGTAGTATGAAAAACCGTCATTCTTTAATGTTTTTAAATTCTAATTAACAATCAATTTTAGGTGCATGTTGAAATTTTTAACACCTTTTAGAAATAATATGACTTCTTACATCATTAGTCACAAAAGCATGCGAGGATGAATGCAGGCCACGAAAAGCTTTCTACAAAAGAAACGAGGTTTTTGTACTTTCGTACAAGATTTTATAATGTAATCAATTACATTCACTCGAACAGCAAAAATTTTAAAAAATTGGGGTGGATTGCAAAAATGGGTCAAATTGTGAACATAGTCTATTCAAAGTTAATAGCACGATTGCTTATTTTTTAAAAAATTAAATTATTTTTGTTTAAAGATGATTATTAGATATATATTTTTTATATATACAAAATTTAGAGGAAAAGAATGAAACATCAGTCTAAGACAGAGAATACCTTCAAACTCAAAGAGCATTTATAAAAAAAAAGTTATATTTACCTTATTCTAAAGTCGTCAAGAGTGTGAATAATTACACGAAAACTAGAATATAAGTTTCATTCCACTTCTTGTGATTCAGATAGTACTGATGTCAAGAGAAACTTGCTAGAAGGGAAATAAATCAAAACAAACCTAATGCAATGAAGAAATAAGACAAAAAAAAAAGAACAAAATAAAAAAGGAAAAAGGGCGAGACGGGAGAGAGGGAAAACAAGTGTCAAACTACTAAGTTGAGCTCTTTTCATGCTAGACAGAGGCGTTATGAGAGAGAGAGAGAGCATAGCGTAGGTGGGAGAGGGGTGGTGTGACTGGAGTAAGGCGTTATGAGAGATCATGGTTACCAAGGGACCATACCGTTGTGAGTCTAGGTTTCCATCCTAGGGCTAATTACCAATTCACCAATAATAGGATAGTTTGTGGAGCGAAACCTATGTAGGGACATAGGAAGCGCATCAGCAATGCAATTCAGAAATTCGAGGAGTCTGGCCATACGATGTTCATCGATAATCTACCATCCACCATGACAAACTCTTTGCTTTGGTGGATTTTTGGAAGGGAAGGATATGTGATAGATGTTTATTTTAATGTAAGATAAGGGAATCAATAAATAGTCCCTTTGCTTTTGTACGTTTTGCTTTCAAACTGGATGTGCAAATGGCCATTAGTATGTTAGATTGTGTTGAGTTGGGAGGCATGAACATCTTAGTCAATGAAGCCAAGTATGGAAGGTTCTCTGACAAAAGGGGGCACATGGAGAACCAGAAGCATAAATTAGTGTTGCAAGTGTAACATAAAGTAGTCCATGAAGCAAGTAAGGTGGACGGAAGAACGTATATTGTTAGGTTCTATCTCCATATGACATAAGAACCGAGCAACAGGATCATCATAGCCCTATGGTAGGCCTTCTCAATCAATATGATGATACCAATAATCTCGAGAACCCCGTCGTAATAAGCGTGGAAAGAGATAAGGAGAAGCTAGATTAGTTGTCTCAGAGCATTGTTGGGGTAACACAATACCCTATAAATTGGGATTTCTTAGCTAAAAAATTGTTCAAAGAATGGGGGTCGATAGTGAAAGTCACTCCAATGGGTACTTACAAAATTCTTATCACCTTTGCCACAAGAGTTGATATGGAGGTTGCACTACTTTAGGTCCAGATGCATTGAGCAGTCATTTTTCATAAACTCGCCCGTGGTCCACGGATGAATGATGTAAGATACAAGGGTGTGGCTTGAATGCTTTGGGATCCCACCACATGCATGGAATTGGGATACTCTTAAAAAAATAGGAGAGCTTTGGGGAACCTTTGTATGCTTGAAGAAAAAGATAGACAATTTAGTAGATTATTGCTCAGCCAGGTTGCTTATTGATACTTGTTTCTTCATGTCATTCAAAGATGGATTGTATTATTGGTTAATGGAAAATGTTATGATGTTTACATTAAAGAGGTTGGCATGGAATGTATCAATTTATGGAATGTGGAGGAGATCCATCAGCACAAAGTTAATGCTAGAATAATTGACGAAGGAGAGAATCAGCAGATTCTAATAGGAGGTGAGGAGTCGCACATCAAAGGAAGAAGAAGATGAAAAGTTTGAGGAAGTGGAGATAATGGTTTGGCCACATTCAATGCAGATGAGCAACGAATGTGTGGGGAGAATAATAGGGTGGTATTAAGGAGGCAATAAAACAAACTAATGATAAAGAAGATAGGTGTAGTAGGGCTGTGTCTATTGAAGATGTAGGAGAACCGAAGAGCTAGTGGACTTAGTTAAGATATCTCAACACTTGGACTTGAAATTGGTCAATCTCATTTTGGCCTATTGAGGGGGAGGGGGATTCATAATGAAATTGTTTATAAGGATGGGCCAATCATTCAAAGAGTGTAACACCCTAAAAATTATTTAAAACTTTATTTGAACTTTATTAATTTGAAAGATGTAGTAATGATGAGGACCACCCAATGGATGAGTAAAAAAAAAATTTCGCCGAGCATGAATAGTAATTTTGGACCGGGTGTAAATAGTAACCTTAGGGGGCCGAGGTGCAATAGTAACCCTGGAAGTGGGTTTGGAAGGTCCATAGGACCAAAGGAAAATAAGATAAGGATTGGGATAGAGTATTAGACCCAAAGATTAATCTCGGGTAATATTCTAATTTCTTGAGTACAATGTTTTATTTGTTCAGGAAAGTTTTAATGTGAGTTTTAATATAAAAGTTACTTGGCGGCTAAGTAACCTGTACCAATCATATCTTGCTAAGTGGATGACAAGTATTAAAACTTGCTAAGCAAGTTTCAATCATTGTCTTTCATTTATTATATTTTTACCTAGGGGCCAATATCTCATCCGTTCAGTAAAATTTTGGTGTGCGATTTTAACACCGAAAAAACTACTTGTTTACTAAATTTAAGTGAGCCACTTATCTTTAGTTAAGTGGATGGCTAAGATTCATTCTTTGACCAAGAAAATCAATCCTAGCCATCCATCTTAATTTTTTTCTTTTCTAGAAAGAAATTTACACTTTACTTACATAATTACTACATCTATACCAAGATAAACATAAAACGACCAACCTTATCACTCCACCCTTAGCAATTTTGGCCAAGAAGCATCAACATAACCTCCCATGGTGTTTTCTCTCAAACCTTAACTTCCAAGCCCAAAACCTTAGTTTTAAATCACCAAAACCCCAAATCTTCTTCACAAAACTTCAACTACTCATCACAATTTACCAAACCAATCGATTGGAATTTGAATCCCTCACCATTTCTCACTTTGATATCTCACCACCCACTATTAAAAGAAGGTTTTGGAGTGGACTTGAAAAGCTAGAGGTGAAGGGAACCATTTATAGAAGATCCTTTAGAGTTAGAAGTCCTAAAGTTTCACAAGTAGGGCTTTTTAACTTTTTTTTGTTTCATTTCATTTTCTACAAGGTCTTCATTGTTTAAATGTGATATTTTTAGTTTTGTGGCATGGTTACACATAGATATTGTTGTGTTTAATTGGGTGGTTGGATTGAATGATGTTATAAAATCCTTTTTGTCAAAACAAATTTTAAACCATGCTATTGGAATTTTCAATTAAGCAGATAGCTCAACTTGTATGATTTTATTAACATAGTTGGAGAGTTTATTATGAGCCAAAATTTTTATGTGGTGAAGCTAACATATGAAAGTGTCTCCAGTAATTTTTTTGAGCTTTTTAAAACACTTTTGCTATGTCTAAAAATTTAGAAACCGAGAGTGTTAGGGTTCCTATTTGGATATTAAATTCTAGAACACTGAATTTGTCTAATTTTGTTACTATATCAAATGACCAAATCTTGTCTTGAAAATTTTATAGGGTGTTGAAGATATCTTGAAGTTCAACCCTGAATTTTTGTGAGATTTTATCTATTCATTTGATAGGATAATAAAATTGAGACTTCTGGTTGTGAGTGAGAATAAATAGTTTCTGACCTCGAACTCGTAGAATTTTATTAACATAGTTAGAGAAATATATTTGCTCTAAAATTTTTACAGGACCTTGGGGACACATTGAAGTGTCATGAATAATTTTTGTAGCCTTTAATTTGATTGTTTGAAATGCAAACTAATTCTTGCTACATAAGTATGAAATCTGCCCATGTGTTGGAATTGTACCAATGCTTGAAATTGATGATGTAATGGCATTTGGTTCTAGTATGACATGAATACTTGATTATGAATATTTGAGCATGTGACTTGTGATATATAAATGCATGCTAGAGGAAGTAAATATTGGTTTATGAGGCATTATTGAAATTACATTGTGAATGAATGGCTTTATGTACTTTATGCATGCATTTGAAAAAAAAAGTACATGATGCAAATATGAGACAAAAGAGAATGTATGAACTTCAATCGTGCATGTTATGACATATAGAAAAAACAGAAACAAGACTTATGTTGAATGATGGGAAGGCAAAAAGAAACTTTCCTAGAGATATTATGAGTCGGTAGGTGTATCGGCTAGAATAGATCTGTGTAATTTGAGAGGAAAAAATGAAGTCTGATTATCACATATAGGAATGAGTCTTATAAATAGTCTATTACCCATGTGTGGTGTTATCCATTGTAGATACTATTTGGTATAAATTAAGTCTTTTTTATGTCGATGAGAAAAGAAAAATGCATGAAATTGAATTATATTGTCACAAGAGAAATATGAGATCCCTTTGACTTGTCAAGGGTAGGAAAAGATCATTGCATTTATCATATGTATACTCATGTCATATTGAATTATTTGCATATAATGATTTACTATGTGCTTGAGCGTTTTGATATATGTGAATTAAGTGTTTGAATGCTAAAATAAACCCACTTCGAAGGTATGATTTTGAAAGTTAAAAATGAATCTTTGGTATGTAATGCATGATCATCTTTTCTAATAAACTGAAGTGACTGACGATGATGATGACATTTATAACTGTATTTGGGAATACCCTATTGAGAATTTTGTAATTCTCACCCCTATATTTGTGTGTTCCTATGTTGTCTCAGATTGCTCAAGGAACAATGAAGCGGTTGTCATGGAAGTGCCTTACTATAGTAGCTCGATGGCCGAAGACTACTATTAATTTTCTTTCGATATACGTATATGTATGTTTATAAATATGTAAGAAGAGGATGTGTGTTAAAGCTCATAGAAGAGCTTTTGATGTATTTGAATATGAAATCTATAAATATTTTGTTTCCTCTTTATATATTTATGTAAAGTTATGGAATATTTATTGCTCGATTCGCTCTAATATGCTATAGATACTTAGGTAAGGTCTACTAATTTATAAGTAACAACTCTTGAGTCTAATGTCATGGCTTAAGGATAATGTTGTACTTGGGTGGGTGTTACAAGAGAGTCTGATGACAAGGAGTTAGACTTCCTACTAGACTTTGAGCTGCATAATGGTGGCCCAAGGCCAACCAATTATGATGCGGAAAGGAGTTTGAACCTACTAACCAGCAAACCAGACTCGTTTAGTTACAACAACACTGATGTAAGGAGAACACTGCCTTTCAGCTCGAATCTAAGTAGAGGACAATGAGAAGATCAATGGGAAGAGTTATCTTGTGAAGAAGATAATGTGAAAAAAGCGATGGAAATGTGGAGTAAGGAAAGACAACTTGGGCTTTCAATAACAAACAATAGTGATGCCATCCAAATCCTAGCCAATGATTTCATGGAAAAAAAAAAAGGAATCAACCAAACTAAAGAAGAGGAAGCAAGGAAAGTTTAGAAAGTAGAAGTAGAGGACAACAAAGCAAGGTAAGTCTAATGATTGAACATCAAGGGTATTGGGGGAGAGATAAAAGGGGTGGTAAGGAAATTAATTCAAGATTAGAAATTAACTATGGTTGGTCTAATTGAAATGAAAGTTGGGAGTATTATTGACAGTTTAATTTGAATGATTATAGGGTAACAAGTTGAAAAGGTGGGCTACTGTAAATGAAGTTAACTTCTGGGTCTATTGTGTATGTGGGAAGCTAAAACCTTCCAAGATGAAATTATGTTGAAGGAAGATAAATGGATATGCATTAAGGGGAAACCGTCAAAAGAATTTCAATTGTGCTATAGGTTTGGTGTATGGTACACATGATAGGAAAGGAAAACAAATATGGAAGGAGCTAAGTGAGGTTAGGAATCAATTCGATGTTCCTTTCTTATTATGGGCGGCTTCAATGAGGTTTTGAGTCTAGAGGAAAGAAAGGTGGCTCTGGCATGACTAGTGTAACACCTTCCCAAGTACATCATCATCCTTAAGCTATGACATTAAACTTAGGAGTTGTTACTTATAAATTAGCGGACATTGGTTAATCATCTATAACATATTCTGATTGAATTGTGCAATAACTAATTCATAATTCTACTTAAATATATAAAAGGAAAACAAAATATTTATAGAATACATATCCAAATACAAGGCAAAAGCTCTTCTATGACCCTTAATGTACATCTGTCTTATTATACATTCATAAAAGCAAAAAGTAAAAAAAGTCTTTAACTTCGAGATACTCTAAGTTAGACACTTCAGCATGAGCAACTTTATTATTCTCATGAGCTATTCGGAGATAACATTGAAACACACAAACATAGGGATGATAATTGTGAAATTCTCGCAGGGCATCCCAAATACATAATAATCCATGTTATCGTCATCGTTCCAGCCACTTCGGTTTATTAAAAAAATATGATCATGCAGCATAAAACAAACGTTCATTTTAAAGTTCAAAATCATCATTCCGATCTGGATTTCTTTTAGGGTTCAATCACTTAATTCTCATATATCACAATGCTCAAAATCATAGTAAATCATCTTAGACAAGTAATTCAATATAATATGAGTATGCATATAATAAATGCAATGACGTCTTTAGTATTATCTTCACGTGCCCTTGATATGTCGAAAGATATCACATATACATTTTTCTTATCTTCACATGCCCTTGGTATGCTGAAAGGATCTCATATATATCTTTCTTATCTTTACATGCCCTTGATATCCTGAAGGGGATCTTATATATATCTTATCTTTTACGTGCTCTTGACATGTTGAAGGGGGTCTCATCTTTTACGTGCCCTTGACACACCAAAGGGATCTCATCTTTATGTGCCCTTGACATATCGAAGGGTCTCTATTTTTCATTCCCTTGACATATAGTGGCTTATTCCACTCTGGGTAATAGATTGCTTATCAGGACTAGCTCATTCCTATACATAATTATAGAATTTATTTTCTTCGATTCTTACATAGATCTATTTCTAGTCAGGTTTACTTCCCTTACTCATGTCGAAGGGATCTCTTATTTCATATTCCATGCTCCATGTCACATGCATAAACATCATAATCATAAATGCATAGCACCAACAATGAGTTATATAGTATATCATGCATACATATTACTCATGATCTCCAGCCATAATCTCAATTGTGATATCCGAAGGTACAAGTATCAATAGATTTTTCCATATAACCTCAGGGTCCTAGGGCGTACCCATATTGTTAGGTCTTGAATTTTACTAAATCTGGATCCTACATGTCCTTAGAGGGCTATATGATGGAACTACATTTTGGGACAAAAGTCTCGGTATTTGTTTCTAAAAGGAAAATAAGTTAAGAACAGATTTTTAATGAATTTTATGAAACTTTTAAACATATCATTTTTAACCCACAAGTTTATAAAATCTTGAACATTCTCGAATTTGAACTAAAACTCAAAATTTGGATTTTGATTTTTTGGGATTTTGATTTTTATGATATTTTATATTAATCCAAATAGGGTATATTTCTTTATTTACATTTATGTTTTAAAGTTAATGGAGAGTAAAACAAATGAGGATATTAACTTATAAGTGAGTATTGAGACAACCCAAATGCCAAATGACAAAAAGAATGAGAAGTTAAGTGAACTTTCACCACTATAGCGGTCATGGGAGGTTCCCTCGTATGGAAACAATGTGAAATGCTACCGTTTCGCATGAGTGAGCCCTCACCCCTTTTTAAACACCCCAAACTCGGGATTTTCATCTCATTTATGAAAACCTCTCTCTCCAAACCCTTCCCACTCTCTTCCACTAAATCCAACCCCAATCATTTTCGTCCAAGAGATCAAAGGTGAGATTTTATGTATTTTTGTTATCCCTTTCTTCTCCATTTCATATTCTAGAGTATGAGTTGTTGTTTCTCTCAATTGTTGTCAAGTAAGGGTACTCCCCAATGTTGTTAGAGTTATATTTGAGCTATCTAAAGGTTGTTAAAGTCTAATCTTGAGTTTGGGGCTTCAATGAAGACGTTGGTATTATCCCTCCTTCTCAAGCTCCGTTGGTGTTGACACCATCATTTCTCCACTCCAAGTGAGTGAGTTTAAATCCTATGACCCTTATGTTGGTCATTAAAGCTATTTTCTTTAAATTGTGACATGATTACATGATTTTTAGGAATAATTCAAGAGATTAGAGATTATGGTTGATTTTACTAAGTTTATGAAAACTGATGATTTTCACTAGAGCATGAAATATGTTTTAAATGTAAACTCATGGGACCATTATTGTCACAAATGATTTTATTAAAAAGCCAAAGTAGGAATATGATTATATTAAATGAGTTATGACTTTCATGATGATATCCAGAGTATTATATTTTATATAATAGAGATTGAATTAGAGCAAAGTGTGGTAGAGTTTTGAGAGTTTAATTAGTTTTTATGATTTAGAGACTATACAGTGGCCATAGAGAACAGAAAAAGTTAACGACTAAACCCCAATCGTTAACCTTGGTACCAAGTTGTTGAGAGGACAATCTCATAGAGAGAGAATGAAACCTAGTTAGGGGTCTAAATTAGATCCTAGAAGGATCACAGAGTAGAGGACTTGTTATGCCATGGTTGACATGCATAACGAGAAGATTTATATTGTTATGAAATGCATCATTAGGTCCCGTTTTTCTATTAGAGTAATGTTGTTTATGTTTTAGAATATAAATTTTACACATGTTATGTTTATTAATATGAACATGATTTTAGAGTTGATTGTACTAACAAAGTTGATGATTTTATGTATGCATTATTATTCTTGCTATGTCCTATGAGAAGGTTATGGGTGAGAGTTTACTCACTGGGTTTTAGATAAAACTCATCATTCTCCTTTCTTCCATTACAAGTATAGTAGTTGCTATGGGTTCCTCTCTTTCACCTCCTCCCCTGGAGTAGAGAGATTCTAGTTGGTGAGCTTCACTTTGGAGTGAAGTGTTCTTTTGCATTTTGCGTAGAGATAGATTACTCCAATGTACATTGTGAGCAGGTCCGAACCATAAAGATAGATTTGTATTGATTTATTATGATCATTTTGTATTTATATGATTATGGTTTTCATGGTATGTTTGTACAGAGCAACTCATATAGTTTGTATTATGGAGAGATTTAGAGTTTGATTATGAAATTTATTATGAACTTGATTTCAAAGAGCTATAAATTTATATTAGATGTTTTTATATTACTTTGAAAATGAATTTATTATTAATATATGCATATAGAGAGACTTAGAAGTCAAGAGGTTTACGTGGGGATGAAACTTCACGTGCCGATTATGTTCCCAAGTCGGGTCATGATAAAGTGGTATCAGCCATAGGTTTCCCTAAATGTGACTGGAGCAAGTGTTCATAAGTAGCACGTCATTTATGTAAATGGAAGTGTGCCCATTTGAATTAACGAAGCATTACTTGAGGCCTTTACGAATGATTAGCTATGTCTAGGTTCAAGAGATAGTGTCTTGTCTTCCTTTCAAGATATATGTCTTATTCCTTGTATTCATGTTCTTTCAGATTCAGGATGCCTCCCTTACGTTATCCTTCTACGCCCCACCGTAGCAGCGGCTTCTTCTAGCTCGATGCTCATTTCGGAGTCTTAGATCAGGCACTAGCCACTCTCTCCAAGTTTTGGCTAGACAGGTTGAGGCCCTGGACCAGACCACCCGCTTCATGAGCCAGCAGAGATCCAGATGAATCAGCATTAGAGCGCTTTAGGAGGATGGATCCACCTATCTTTAGGGGCATCCCCTAGAGAGAATCTGATAGCTCTGCGCGTCTGCCATCAAATAGCTAAGCCCCTTATTTGTAGTATAAGGTAACAGTGTCATTCTTCCTTAGGACACACAGGTTATGTTATCAAACTGAAATTGCTAAATAACAACAAAGGGGGGGGGGGGAATTTGTGATTTATAGAATGCAAAAGTTATAGTAAATAACAGAAACAAAATAAGATGTAATTGATTAGAGAATCAATCCCAGACATCACAATCATTTGGAGAATTCATCACAGGTTCAAAAGAGATATCATATGGATGCTACTCTGTCAATTCCAAATCAACTATATAATCACATAGTTTTCACTCAACAATCCTTAAATCACTATCGCAATCCAAATGAATGTCGAATTACTTGCAATAGATTAAACCATAATAACCAATCACTATTTAGCCTTACTTCATTTCAATAATTTTTACTTTATATCTAATCAGATATAATTCAAACATAATCATGTTCAATTACTGAATCCATAATCAAAACTAAAGTTTAGAACAGAAAAGCATGCATACAAAGATGAGATTTATACAACAGAACTTTGAATTCAAACCAATTATCTATGATGTCAAGGATTGAAAAGAGTTTAGCCTTTCATGGACATCTCCATTGAAAGCTTTCTGATGAACACCTTAGATATAAAAGATACAAAAGAAAAATAAGAAGACAAGTAGAGAGAGATGAGAGATTCTGATGTGTGTTCTTTGAATGAACAACAGGCTTAAATAGAAAATGAAAAGATAAGATAAAGCTTGAAAAATCTAAAAGAAGGATTTCCCTCCAATCAAAAGTGTCCCCTCGGATTACATCTTATTCAGATGTTATCTATCAAATAATTCCAGATTTCCAAAATCTATCTGGATAGAATCTTCTCTGGATAAGCTTTCCATAGACATATTATATGACTCATTTGGACCAGAAATGAGTGAGATATGCCCAATTATGTGAGGAAAGGTCTTGGACCCGCGTCAGCACGAGCTCCGCAACTTTGCAGCCTAATTAGGCCATGAATCGGGCCGAATTTGATGAAGCTTGTGAAACCCAAAATTGTAGATCTCGGTCTTGACTTTCAGAAGACACTAAAATCACCCAAATCCGATATTTGTAGAGCCCAAAATGATCTGTGCAAAATGGAAAGGTCATAGTGAGTGTAAAATCCGAAATTAACCAAGTTTTGACAATTAAATCCAATGAAGCCCAATTATGAAAAACTCAATTAAATCATCAAAATTGAACACATGTAGAAACCAATTAGGCCAAGTATGCAACCATAATAAATGCCTTAAAATTTCTCTATCAGATCCTCAGGCTTTCTAGAGATAGAGAAGATCACTAGAGTCATTCATTGCTCTTCTAAGAGGGCAGGAGAGTTGCCGGCTTCCAGCGGAGGCTAGGCGGGTATCTAGTATGATGAGTTCCTTCAAGGACGTGGCGACTCTAAGCCACCCTCCTAGAAGGAATTCCGGTAGCATTTTTGAGGAGGTTCCTTTCAGAGAGCCACTGGCACAGATGGTTGAGGAGTTTCTAGACACTCACTTGACTCCGAGCATGTGTGCGGACTATGATAAGAGGTTTATGTACTTGGCATAGGCACCTTGGTATGCTACTATCAGAGACGAGAGGATTAGGCGCTTTGTCCAGGGGCTACCCAAGGACATATTTCTGAGTCTTCAGTTGCACGTGGAGTTATGGATTATGCCAGGTAGTAGAGACATTATTGGGTTAGAGGTTGGAATTGCAGAGAGGAGAGCTGTTTCTAAGTCTAGCAAGAAGGCCATGACACATGGTTCGTTTTCAGGAGGAGCTAGACGAGAGAGGATTTGGCCAGCATGGCCACGGTCCCAGTCGGCCAGGGCCACCTTCTAAAGCTACCCCAACTAGGCCTGCTATTTCTGAGTCAGAGAGAAGGGTAGTTAGCATAATGGTCATGCATTAGCTTAAGTCCTTCGTGTCAGACTGTGGGAGAAGACATTCTAGGCAGTATGATAGGCATGTTTGCTTGTTATAGGTGTGGCCAGGAGGGCCACAAGCTAAAGTGTTCGTTCCGTAGGGAGCATCCAGCCATGGGTCCCGAACCCTACGCTTCCAGCAGCTTATCAGCCAAGGACACAGGGTCCACTTACTCTCAGCGGAGGGTGCCAGGCAGGGGCCTGGAGGTAGAGGCGCTAGTAGAGACAAAGGCCAGGGTGGCGGAGCAGAGGCCGCGTATTTGCTCTCACATGTCAGGATTAAAGCTTCAGTCGATATTATGACAAGTATCATCAAAGTTTTCTCCTTTAAGGCTTTTGCATTGGTTGACCTTGGGTCCACACATTTTTATGTGTCTTCGTCCTTACTACACAGTCTAGAGACCCTTCCACCTTAGAGAAACCGTTTCTTGTAGGGATACCTTTGGAGAACCTCTCCTAGTTCAGTTAGTTTCAGAGAGTGTGAGGTTAATGTAAGAGATATGGAGATGCTTGCAAATCTTTATGTGCTTGATATGTTATATTTCAATGCCATCCTAGGTATGGATTGGCTAGCTTTATGCCATGCCATGGTTGATTGCTACAGGAAGTTCGTGAAGTTTGATGTTCTTGGATGCGAGCTCCAAGAGTTAAGGGTACCAGCCGTCCTTACCAACTTGATCTCAATCATCAGTGCCTTGAGGCTTATGGATAAAGGAAGTTATGGGTTCTTAGCCAGCCAAAGATGTGGATGCTGAGATGCCAAGTTTAAGTCCATTCTAGTGGTTTGTGAGTTTCTGGATATGTTGGAGGAACTACTAGGATGCCACTGAGATAGAGATATAGTTCGAGAGAGCTTAGCCGGAGTTAGGCCCATCTTTATTCCCCTAAATCGGATAGCTCCTGAAGTTGAAAGAGTTGAAGGATCAGTTTGAAGAGTTGTTTGAGAAAGGGTTCATCGACCGAGTGCCTCGCCTTGGGTCCTTAGTGCGTTTGTTAAGAAGAAGGATGGGTCTATGAGATGTGCATAGATTATCAGGAGTTGAATAAGGTTACCATCAAGAATGGTATCCCTTGCCACGCATCGATGACCGTTGATCAGCTTCAAGGGGCTAGATGTTTCTCCAAGATTGACCTTTGTTCGGGATATCATTAGTTGAAGATCAAGGGTGAGGATATGCCCAAGACGGCCTTTAGGACATGCTACGGACATTATGAGTTCTTCATAATGTCCTTTAGGTCAACCAATGCCCTAGCACTTTCATGGACTTGATGAACAGGATTTTCAAACGTTTCTAGATCACTTTGTGATTGTCTTCATTGGTGACATCCTAGTGTACTCTAGTAGTGAATAGGAGCATGAACATCACCTTAGGATCATTTGCAGGCCCTAAGAGAGAACAGTTGTATGCCAAATTCTCGAAGTGTAAGTTTTAGCTTGATTAAGTGGCATTCCTTGGGCATATAGTGTCCAAGGACAACATCCTAGTTGACACAAAGAAAGTTGAAGCGGTTCAACAATGGCTAAGACCTTTTACAATTTTAGAGATCTAGAGTTTCCTGGGTTTGGTAGGTAATTATTGGAGATTTGTTAAGAATTTCTCAAGGAAGTTGCACCGTTGACCAAGTTAACTCAAAAAGGTATTAAGTTTCAATGGTCGGATGCTTGTGAAGAGAGCTTTTAGAGGCTTAAGACTTTTTTGACCACAACTCCTATTCTTGTGTTGCCCTCGGGTATAGGTGGTTTCTCGTGTTTTGTGATGCCTCTAGTTGGACTTGACTTTGTCCTTATGCAGGCATGGTCGAGTGGTGGCTTATGCATCTAGGTAGCTCAAGAGGCATGAGCAGAACTACTTCACGTATGATTTAGAGAGGGCGCAGTGGTCTTTGCCCTTGAAGATTTGGAGGCACTATTTATATGGGAAGACATGCCAGATTTTCACCAATCATAAGAGTTTGAAATATATCTTCTAGCAAAAGGACCTGAATCTCACGCAAAGATGGTTAGAGTTATTGAAAGACTATGGGTTTGGCCCATGTAGCACCATTGAGGCAGGATTGATAGAGGATATCCGTAGGCTAAAGGCAAAGGGAGTCTAGTTTGGACTAGATGAGTTAGGAACTTCTTGCTCATATTAGGGCCTAGTTAACCCTAATTGAGCAAATCAAGGCACAGGAAAGGGAAGACCCCAAGTTGGTTAAGATCATGGAGAATGTGCAGAGAGGGTGAACTTCAAGTTTTTGGTTGATATGGAGGGTGTGTTGCGCTTTGGTGACCGTTATGTGTACCCAATATGGGTGGGTTGAAGAAAGAGTGATGGAAGAATCCCACAGTGTACATACTCCGTCCACCTCGGTTCAGCCAAGAGGTATCAAGATATTAGATAGCTACACTAGTAGGAAGGCATGAAGAAAGACATTGGTGACTTTGTGGTACGGTGTTTTGTGTGTCAGCAAGTCAAGGTTGAGCACTAAAGGCCTGCGGGCTTGCTAGCAAATAGAGATCCTAAAATGGAAATGGGAGAAGATAACCATGGACTTTGTAGTCAGTTTACTCAGGTCATGAGAGGTTTTGACTCCATATAGGTGATTGTGGATAGAATAACCAAGTCGGCTCACTTCCTTCCAGGAAAGATAACCTTTAGTGACTCAGGATGCCAGTATATAGATGAGATTGTTAGACTTCATGGCGTGCCGATGTCAATTATATCAGATAGAGGGTCCAGTTCACTCTACGATTTTGGAGAGTTTTCAAGAGGCTTTTGGGACTCATGTGGACTTGACCAAGGTTTTCATCCATACACAGATGGCCAGTCAGAGAGGAATATCCAAATGTTAGAGGACATGCTCAGAGCTTGTATGTTAGACTTTAGTGGGAGTTGGTGTGACCACTTGCTTGGGTTCTCTTACAAGAACAGTTACCAAGCTAGCATCCAGATGGCACGTTTGAAGTGTTGTATGGTAAACGTTGCAGATCTCCCATTGGATTGTTTGAGCTTTGGGAAGCTAAAGCCCTAGGCCCATATCTAGTGCAAGAGACTCTAGAGAAGGTTCTCACAAATCAGAGAATGGTTACTAGCAACTCATTCTAGACAGAAATCTTATGCTCAGAATTGGTGAGACTTAGAGTTCGTTGTGGGTGATCATGTGTTTTTGAGGGGTCTCTATGAAGGGAGTAGTGAGGTTCGGAAGCGGGGAAAATTAAATCCATGCTCTATTGGCCCATTTGAGATTCAGATAGAGTTGGAGCAGGAGCCTACAAATTGGCATTGCCTCCCAGTTTATTAGAGATCTATCCATTTTTTCATGTCAGGATGCTAGGAAGTATATGTCCGATCATTTCACGTGCTCACACCACAAGTAGTTCAAGTTGATAAGAGCTTGTCATACGAAGAAAACCAGTTGCCATTGTGGAAAGGCAGATCAATAAGCTATAAGGATCAAGTATCCGCAATTTTCCTTCCTCAAGGTATGTTTTAAGATTTGGGACCAAATCTTTCTTAAGGGAGGAGTATGTGATACCCGAGATACATGTGTCAGGAGATTTTTCCTTACAACCTCAAGGTCTCCCTGGCCCACCCATATTGTTGGGTCCTAAATTTCACTAAGTCTGGATTGTACATGTCCTTGAAGGGCTATACGATAGAATCACATTCTTGGGATCAAAAGTCTGGAATTGTTCCTAAAAGGAAAATAAGTTAAAGAGCTATTTTTAATGAATTTTATGAAACATTTAAACGTTTCATTTTTAGACCACAAGTTTAAAAAATTTTGAAGATCCCCTAATTGAATTAAAACTCAAAATTTGGATTTTGAGTTGTTGAGATTTTGATTTTTATGATATTTTATTTGAATCCAAATGGGGGCATTTTCTCTTTTACATTTATGTTTTAAAATTAATAGAGAGTAAAATAAATGATGACATTAACTTATAAGTGAGTATTGAGACAACTCAGATGCCAAATGATAAAAAAATGTAGAAGTTGGGTGAATTATTACGATAGCGGTACAGGACTGTAGCCGTCATGTGTGAAACGCGGGTTTTGGGTGGTTTGAGGACCGCTATAGCTTGTAAGTGGCGTGGTCAGGGCACGAGAACGCCTTGACCGCTATAGCAGAGCGATAGGAGCAAAGTAGTTCCCCTGTGTGGAAACATTATGAAATGCTACCATTTTGCGTAAGTGAACCCTGAACCCTTTTTAAACACCCAAAACTTGGGATTTTCATCCCATTTTCAAAATCCCCTCCTCTCCAAATTTCACCCTAAACCCTTCCTAATCTCTTTCACAAAATCCAACCCTAATCCTTATGAAGTTTTTTGTTTACAGTGAAACCTTCACCTAAGAAATTACAAAATTACAATATGCGGGCAAGCCCAAAAGAACAAACTATATAGCTTAATGAGATGCACACAAGAACTCCATTGAAGAAAGTGATCTCAATTGGAAGCCTATAGCCAAATTCAGCTAAGTTATCTACTCATATGTTTGGCTCACGGAAGGTATACATAATCCAACATTCTAATAATTCAAACAAGGTTTCTAATAGTTTTTACGTGGGAAAAAAAACCTTGATTTATTGTATAAATTATGTAGCTTGAATATGCTTTTTGCCAAACATGTTGTATCCATATATACTACAAGCAAACTAGAGGCCCCAAAACACTTCCACATCTTAGCTATCTTTATTGAGCATGTTCCAAGTTAAAACTCAAATTTGCGACAAATGAACCATCATGATGCCAAATGACACCTCCATATGAAACTGCTAAAGACTTACCAAGAAAAGTGTCAACCTTCATTCAAAGCTCCCACCCCTTGGGGCAATGTTGTCCAAATAAGTTAACTAATTGAAATCGAAGGAATGATTTGTTTAGCTTTCCTCGCAAGAACAATATTTGTAATCCTTAGTTAGGGTTTGTCCTTTAATTTTGATGCTCATGTGATGTAAGCCTTTTAACACTCTATCCAATCAAATTCTTATATTTATATGATCTTTTAAGTAGTGGGAATTAGGACTGGTCCAATGTGGTAGAGTGGTGCTAATTTATAAGGAAACAAAAATACACTTCGACATGTGGCAAGATTCAATTTTTTATTATATTTGATAAATAGATTTATATATATATATATATATATATATATATATATATATATATATATATAATTTTTAAAAAATATGAGATCAAAAGTGGGATCAAAATTATATTGAAACCTTTCTCTGGAGGAGCAAATCCCAATTTCAATCACACTTTAGCTTTTATGATGCTTTAATGATGTGGCAAGTAGTTGAGCCAAAAGTGGGATCCTAATTAGGACTATGCATTGGAGATGTTTTACGAGCCAACCATGTTGGTTGATGTAGCAATATATAATTGAATAATAACATAATTTCTACACTGAATACATTAAAATTAAGAGTTTAATTTTGATATATTGATAGTGTATAGGTTTTTTACACAATTATCCCAATAAATTCTTTTATTTTCATGACCATTCAATTAGAGAGTGTAAAACTATGTTTGCTGATATGTCAATGTCAATATATAGTATACTTTTTTTTCTTTTATAGTGAGATTATATTAAAATTAAATTCTAAAATTAAATATAACTAATTCTCTTATTCTATCTAACTTGATAAGATAGTTATGTAAGAGATTATATTCATCGGTGAGCATATCATAACTAAGTCCATGAAATGATGGAATTTTGAAAAATCAAAAAAAGAATTTTTATTTGAGTTTAATATTAATACCTTAAAAGTGTAAAACATTTAGAATTTGCCTCCTATAAATTGAGGAGATTGACAAAATGTAAAAGTGAAGGGTTAAACACCCTTTAATTATTTAGTGGGATCCACATATGATACATAAATGATAGAAATTATTGATTCAATGATCATTGACTCTCACTTTTACACTTTATTAACTTTATCACTTTAAAGTCAAATCAAAAAATTTATATTGTTACATATTTATTAAATCATATATTATCACATTAACAAATATAGTTATAGTTTAATTTTGATATACTGTTACATATCATAAAATCAAATCTCTCAATTTACATAACTTTTCAATTAGTGGAGTTAAAGTTAATTATATTTATTAATATGACAATACATAATTAAATAATAACATAAAATTTACATTGTCAATATATCAAAATTAAATTCAATATAACTAACTGTTACCCCATTACATGAAAAGTCACATAAATAGAGGAAATTTGTTTAGAAGAAATTATAAATTGTATTAAAAATAAGCTCAAATTGAATCTATATATATGTCTATTAATTAATCAATCACCAAAGGAATTTAAAAAAGTGATCCATAAATAAATGATGAATATTGTTAACGTATCTCATACTCGCACGTCACGCCACCACCCTTGTGTTTTTTTTTTGGGTCTGGCCACCGCCTTGTTTGTCTCCCTTACACTCTCACTCTTCTTTTTTCATTTGCTTTGGGATTCAAAACTCATTATCGCACAATCCCTTCTTCCGTCATCCTCTACTTCGTCGTCTTCCCCTCTTATTCACTCTCACTTGTCACTCGCACCCTCACTTTGCTTCCTCTTCTTCTGCTTCTTCTTCGCTCCTCGTTCTCTCTAAACGGCGTCGTTTCATCGCTGTTCACCATGTCTTACGATTACCTCTTCAAGTACATCATCATCGGCGACACAGGTTCTCTTCTATTCTGTTCTCCCAGTTGGGGTGTCTCACTCTCTTTTTCGTTCTAACTCTTCTGCTTTCTTGGGGTGGCTTTTTATTCGGTGCGGCGCAGGTGTAGGGAAATCGTGCCTGCTCCTTCAGTTCACCGACAAGAGGTTCCAACCCGTCCATGATCTCACCATTGGCGTTGAGTTCGGCGCTCGCATGGTCACCATCGATTCCCGACCCATTAAGCTTCAGATATGGGACACCGTTAGTCTCTCTCTCTCTCTCTCTCTCTCTCTCTATATATATATATATATATATATATATAATGTTTATTGAATTTTTTTGTACCTTAATTTTACATTTTTATTTTCCATTTTTTTCTTTGTTGGAATACTTCAAACTAGTTGAGAACTGATTACATAGCATTCACTACGACACTAAAATTGAATATTTGTTTCGCAATTTAATCGTTTTTGGAGCCATACTTCGTTTTAGTATATATATACACATACAGAGAAAGGTGGAGTGGGGACATAATAAGAAACAAGGGTATACACACACACACACACACACACACACGAGGTATCGAATTTGCGATTGCAGAGAAGTTCTGAATCTTATCAATTCAGAAGTCATGTTTTAGGTTAGAAGGAAAAAAGGAAAAAAGGAAAATCGCAGAGAAAATAAAAATAAATAAGATGCTTAAAACATCTTTTAGGATTACAAATTGCTTGCTGAATTTGTTCTAGCTGATGTCACGTCACACATCCTATTATTTGTACCCCAGGAGTTTTACTTAAAATCTTTGTTTTGGTACTGCATATTTTTCATTGTAATTTTTAGTTTATATATATGATTAGAAGCATCAAAGCATCAGGTATTTCAATAAGATATTTCTTGAAATTTGTCATCATTATGCCAGGGAAAACTAGTCACTTAAATTATATCAGACTTGTATTTAGTGTTATACTGCTAGGCAGAGACTGGGATTGCAGTGCTTGGTTTTGCCTGATAAGATAAATTGGTATAGTCAGGGTTTCATGATGCCTGTCCTCTTCTTTGGCTGTTATTGTCAATGGCAAACCTAGATCTTGGTTTAAAGGTCAAAGAGGTTTGAGGCAAGGAGATCCTCTATCTCCATTTCTTTTTACCTTGGTAATCAATTTCCTTAGTTGTTTAGTTTCAAGAGATGTTAATAATGGGTTGATTAAGGGTTTATTTGCTGGTGGGGAGAGAGTGCTAGTCTCCCATCATCAATTAGTTGATGATACAACTTTCCTCTTGAACCAGAAGTAGACTCTTTTGTTAACATTTTGTCTATTCTAGGACTCCAGGTTTCTTAGAGGTCACCAAGGGGCGTAAAATAAACCTTGCCAAAAAGTGGTTTATTGGGTATTATTGTAGATAACCATACTCGTATTCAGAATACTTTTGCCACTTTAGCAGGATTGTTAATTGACTCATCTAGGTATTCCTTTGGTAGGTAATCCTACTGCACTATCTTTTTGGGGTCCTTTGGTGAGTAAGATTTCTAGGAGGTTAGATTGTTGGAAAGGTTCCTTTTTATCTCTGGGAGGTAGGATCACTCTTATTTAGTCATTTTTGTCTAACATTCCCTTATACTTTCTCTTCCCCTTATTCTTGTGCTCATAGATCAATATATAGAAAAATTCATGAGGGATTTACTTTGAATGGGGTCGGGGATTCTAGAAGAGATTACCTTGTTAGCTGGGAGGATTGTTGTGAACTGAAAAGGAAGGAGGGAGGATTGCTGTGAACTAAAAGAGAAAGGAGGTTTGGTCTGGGCTTTGGTAATTTAGGATCCAGGAATGTAACTAAGAGACCATGTGCCACAAGGGGGGATTAAGGTGTACAAAAGAAAGAAACATAGGGGCAGTTTTGAGAAAAATCATAATGAGCTGGGAATGAATATTGTCAACTCAGCCTAACAAATTTGCTTAGTCAGCAAGTGAGGGCGTGAGTGAGGGGGGAGGGGAAATTCTGTTTTGCTGTTAAATATTAGCTAGCAGGGGGATGGAAAACACTTAGGCAAGAATTGGGATTGTATTGGAGAGTCTGGGCTGCTTTGTGCTTAGGTTTCTTCTCATTTTCTTGCATACTATCATACATCTTTTCTCTCTCTCCCTATTCTGGAATCACACTGATTTCACTTCAGTATAGGAGTGTTAAAATACACATACCTCCATTTCTTGTTTCTCTTCACTGTGGTTTCTTTTAGTAACATTGGCAACTAAGTGGCTTTGGTGCTTTCCTCTTCATCCTTATTCTTTATGGCATCAAGTTATTTGCAATAGATATGGTTTTCATCCAAATGGGTGGGACACCAACTTTGCTAGTTAATAGTCCTTGGAAATTCATCTCTCAGGTTTTACCTTCTTTTTGTTCTCTCTTGTCCTTCTGTTTGGGTGATGGCTCTTGCATTAAATTTTGAGAAGATTTTTGGGTTGGTACAACACCTGACTCAGATTCTTTCGTTATCCTTTTTCCTATCTTTGCATAATACCCTTGTATTGTCAATTTTTTTCTTCTCTCAATGAATCTATCTTAGGACTCAAATTTTTCCGAATCTTGAATAATAGAGAGTTTAATGAATTAGAGCCCCTTCATCCTTTGTTTGATTTTGCTCATCTTTCCAATATCCCTAACTCAAGGACCTGGACTCTTGACTCCTCTGGTGTTTTCTTGTAAATTTTATCATCAATTGCTGTCATCCTCTCCTAACTTGCAAAGATTTTTCTTGGATAAACTCATTTGGAAATCTAAATCTGCTTAAATTTGTTTGGATTGTTGTTCTTAACTAGATTAATATGAATGACATGCTCTAGAAGCGTAGGCCTCTTATTGCTGTCCCCTAATATGTGTATTATGGATTTTGAATTGGGGGCTCATCTAGTTTCGCATTGCCCTGTGATGAGATCTCTTTGGAATAGGCTTTTTGGAATCTTTGGAGCTTCATGAGTTTGTCCTGTGGAGTTAGGTCAATTTCTACTCAATAAGTTCAGAGGTTTTGGCTCTTGTATAAAAACAAAGATTCTGGGGCAGCCTTCGGTTTTTGCAGTGCTTTCGTGTGTTTACTTGGATAGGAATTCTAAAGTTTTTAATGATTCCTTTTTAGCTGCTGACTTTATTTGGGATATGATAACATTTTTGGCAGCCCTTTGGTGCTCTGCACATGGTCTGTTTTATTGTGCTCCTCTCGCTGATGTACAAAAGGATTAGCATAGGTTGTTACATAGTTTATCCTTATCCCCATAGGACTCAGTCCATTCATTGCTCCACTTGGGCATGACATGAAATTGTATTACTCCTAATACACAATATAGGATTGGACAGTTTTATAGTGCTGAATATAGAATCCTTGGTCAAAATTTTTTCAAGCGTCTGCTGTTTTGATATTCAAATAATACATATATACTGATGCATAATACATTGTTTAACTGTAGGCTGGGCAGGAGTCTTTTAGATCCATCACTAGATCATACTACAGAGGAGCAGCAGGGGCACTTCTAGTTTATGACATTACAAGGTGGGTGATGATGGTCTAATCCCAAACTTTATATGACCCTTCAAAATGCACCTAAGTTGCATGGTATTTGCCACCTTTGTGAATGCTAAGTGATATGAGATGTTCACAATGCATGTGAAAGAAGTGAAATGCTGTGCAGTTACATGCTTACAACGTTTGGCAGCTGACTGAAGCTTTAGTATTGCCTTTCTCTCATTATTATTGATTGTTGTATTTGGAAGTTTTCATTCTTTTGAACTAGGAGTCTGAAACATTTGTGACTTAGTTTATTTTTTAATCTTGAAGCCACCTTATGTTGTTTTTGGTTTTTAAATACCTCATCTGAGGAGCTCTAGTACTGCTTTGCAACGTGTTTTCATGGTGGGTATTTTTTTCTCAATTATTTATTATTATTATTATTATTATTTTTTTGTGTCATAGCATATGCATGCATGTGGTATCCCTTCTCCCTTGCACTGCAGAGCCCCCCAAAGAGTGTACAGTACATATTTCTTCCATGTAAACAAAATATTAGTATGTCCCAACCCCTCTCCTGCATCTTGTGTTATTTGGTATGCAGCGTGCGGTGGCCTTGGGTGTTAAATCTGATGTCTGTTCTTTCCCCTAAATCCTTTAACTGAAAACTAGAAGGTTCTTTTGTTGACCAGGAGAGAGACTTTTAATCATTTAGCAAGTTGGCTTGAAGATGCCCGGCAGCATGCCAATCCTAACATGACAATCATGCTCATAGGGAACAAGTGTGATCTGTCTCACCGAAGGGCAGTTAGCAAAGAGGAAGGTGAGCAGTTTGCAAAGGAAAATGGACTTCTATTCTTGGAGGCTTCTGCCAGGACAGCTCAAAATGTGGAAGAGGTGATTTATCTCAATTGATAGCAAGACAGAAGGAGTTTTTTTTCCATTACCATCAAAAGTAACTGGATGCATATTCTGCAGGCTTTTATAAGGACTGCTGCAAAGATTCTCCAGAATATTCAGGAAGGTGTCTTTGATGTGTCCAATGAGGTAACTCAGTTTGATGGAAAAAGTAGTGGGAAGCATGGATCAAAAAAATAAAAATAAGCCTTATGTGCCCCTCTGGCTAAAATTTGCAATGAATCTATGATTGCAGTCATTTGGCATAAAAGTTGGCTATGGGCGTCCCCAAGGTCAATCAGGTGCGAGAGATGGAACTGTTTCTGCTAGCGGTGGTTGTTGCAGCTGATTGGGAGGGAACAGCACTGCATGTTATCCTTTGTGCATCTATTTCTTGCATTCCCTGTCATAACAGAGTATATACTCCATTACACTCCTAGACTTGCCATGGAACTTTTGGATAATGCTGCAATTTCATGTACAGATCTAATCTCAAAGGTGTTTTTCGGACACATTTGACTACATACATGGTTAGATCCACTGAATTTTTAGAAATATCGGCTATGGTGTTAAATACCATTGTGATATTGTTCAATGCCATGTTTTGAATTTCTTTTATCTGTTCCAGTGTTATTTATAAGCCGATTGTTATGAAGCAGAACGATGCCCGAGTTTTTACGTTGTGTTGCTTCAGTGCCCGAAAGGAGTGCCCGACTTACATGGTAGCTATTCATTGGCAGTTGATTGTTAAAAGAGATGTATGACCCCAACCCATCATGGTGGGTTGGAAAAATTAGTAGTGTGATGCCACGTTTGTCGAGTTCGAGAATACTACCGGGACGTGAAGCATTTTCCTTTAACGTTTCTACTTTGAAGCGAAGTTCACTACATAAAATGCGCCAAATTAATAGTAGTGTGGTATGACAGCTAAGTTTTAACTTGAGATAATACTAAAACATTATATTATAGGATATGATATGACTCGATTATTGCTAAATTTTCCAAATTCATCCTCTTTAATATTTTTTCTTAATTACCAAATAATGAATGCGCTAATTAATACTTATGAAGATGTTTTACCTTTTTTATTAAGACTTCGTCAAATTGAGAATTATTAGGAGGATGAGTATATAATATCACTTCTCTTCTCCTGTTCTACTCACTCAGTTTTTCAGTTACCATTTGTTACTCACAATGAACCTTTTATTTTAGTAAAGGTGCCAAAAGTTTGTGTTATAGTTCTCTTATTTCTTAAAAATGCAACACTTATTTCGAATATGGATTTCATTTTAATTTATTATGAGCATAAGAAGTTACCTACATTATTATTGTCATTTTAATAAACTCATGCAAATTTTAATAGACCGTAATTTGAAAAGTAGGATACTGTAGTTTGGCTGAACAATAAAATTTCCTGTACATGACCGTATTTTTCTTTTTTTAATCTGTTATTCAATTACATACCATACATATAGTTCAATAAAGTCGTCTTCATTTACGATCATCAGAATGCCAAAGGATTATTGTCTTTAAAGTTATTAAAACATTCATTCACAGAGAGAACATTAATTTGCAGAAATATCTATTTGAAGACAAGGAAAAAGGGTGAAATATGTAGTAACTAGAAACAATACCCGTGCTTTGCACGGATTTTTAATATTTTATAATAAATACTTTTAATAAAATAATTTTTAAAATAAAGTTGTGATATTACTTAGAGTTAGATATAGTAAAAATTTATTGATTTTCTTTTTAATTGTTCTGTGCAATAAATTTGTTTGAACGTGCTTAATAGGAGAAATAATACTTGATTTGATAATAAGTGATTTCAAATATTTTTACTTATTTGTTTGTGCTTAAAAAAATGTTCAACAAAAAAAATAAATATGACATGAAGAATGAAGTCAATTATGTTTTTAAAAAATTATTCACGACATTTTTTAGAATGACAAAAGATGTGTTCTTATCTTACCTTCAAATCTTAGCCAATGCTGAACATTAAAAAACCTTAAATATATATATAGTCTTAATAATTATAACCAATACTGACTTTAATTACTCCCATAAGTTCTAAAATAAAATTTTAAAAAATTATACTTATTGAGATAAAGTTAAATTACTTAACATTACTTAAAATCATCTTAATATTGCACATTATTTACTAATAAAATGTATTATAATCAGTAGCATAATTTATCAGGATTTGATGGGGAAGCTACCCGTTTTTCTAACTGTGTGTGTATGTGTGTGTGTGCGTGCGCGCGCGTGTTTGAAAAAATAAAGCACACTAATACTTTTCTATGTTCTATGTGTTGTTTCAAGGTACTTTATTTACATATTTGTATTTTAAAATTTATTTAGTTAATATTTTGAGAAGTTATAAATCTGTCTAAATTGTGTGCATAAAAATGATCTTAATTTAAAATATATCTTCCATGAATAGTCATTGACCCATACCACTGTTAGTGTAATTTAAAATTAGAAGAATTAATGGTTAAAAAAATAATAAGATATATCATAACTTTATGTCTGTTCCTCTACTTTATTAATCATCTTCTGTCACTGATTATAGTCTTAATTAACTAAATAATTTAAAATTTTGAAAAAGGAAAAAAATGTACATTACCCTCCCTAAACTCACAAATACAATCCATGTGCACTTTATCTCTAAAATTATAAAAATATATAAATCGACCTTTAAAATTTATCAAATGGGCATTTTAATTGAGTAGAAAATAAGTGCATTATATTCCTTGAAATTTAGTTTATGTACAATTTAATACTCTAAACTTTGTTGAATGATTACTATTTACATTAATATATATAGTAGATAAAAAAGTAATAAAATGATTAATTTGCACGGTTAAGAAATATAATAAATGTTGATTTCAACGCTTTCAAAGTCCAGGAATAAAGTATCTAAACTTATAGTTTAAGGGTAAACTGCTATTGTCTCTAAAAATATTTTATTTCTTTGATTTAAACATAAATTTTACATTTTATTAATAGTTTAAGAATTAACTCTCAAAATAAAAATCACGTAAGTTATGTTATTATGATCTATAAAATTAATGTAATAATTATGACTTTAACTTTATAAATTTGGATAATAAAAGATCAGCATTGTTGCAATAACCTAAATAAAGTATTACATGAAATTAACTTTTTTTAGGATACTATTCTTTCTTTAAAGTTGATCATAAAATAATTAAATGTAAAAAATTATTTTTGATTGAAAAATCAATTTACCTTTTTTTTAATTCTTAAAATAAAATTATAAAAATTATGATACCATGAAAAGATTGATGTAGTTATTTAAATTTTATTCTATTTGAGTTAGAAAAATAAAAGATAATTATTCATATACAATTAAATTATTACAAATTAGAATTAGTTTTTTTCTTTAAAGGGGAGAGTGAGTTTTATGTATAAATTAAATTGTTATTTGAATCATATAGCAATTGTAAATTAAAATAATTTTTTATTACAAAATATAATAAGTTATATATATATATATCTGTGTGTGTGTAATAATTACAAGTTAGTGATGATATTAAATGCTAAATGCAGTAAATTTTACTATATATATAGATACATTTTCTCTGTTCATAATTAATGTATCCTGATAGCACAAATTGAATAAAAAGCTCACATCAAATAACTTCAATTTTTTTGGTTTTCCAGAATATCCTATTACTCAATAGGTGAGAATCGTAACATCTTTTCTCATACACAAATTGAGGTCAAACATTAAATCTCGTACTTGAAAGACCTAATTTCCTTTCACTCAAATCAAACAGGAGGATTCAAATAACTTATTTGTCATGAAATACTGCATTTTAAACAATGGAGTCTACAACTCATAATTGAAAGGAGTAAAGCAATGGCATGAAAAATCATTGCAAATGAAATGTCGTTCAATTTAGATATTTCAACTCCATGCTCACTCCTCAACATTTCCACACTACTTTCATTTTCATTTTTCATTACAAAAACCCAAATAGAAAAGAACATTATTTTCTAGATAATTATCTTAGATATATTAATCATTTTTTTATAATCCAATCACCCAAAAAGTGCAAAAGAAACATCTTGATTTTTTTCTTCAGCAATTTCTGATCTCTAGTAAACCTCTTAGTAGGATCTAAATACATATGCAACTTTAACCATCTGTCAAAGTCAAAAACAAGGAAAACCCCACCCCTCTCTTCTGCAAAATAAAAAAAAGGGCTTCTACCGGAGATACATATGAAATATGTGTATCATTAAAACCATCATAGTTGCCGACGATTGATGAACTAATTAGATTAACCAACCAAAGTTTCCTTAAGTCATTATATATTGTGCAAAAGTAAGAACCTCACCAATGGTCCGACGATAATAAAAGGTTATTCCCCAATAAATTTCCAAGACTAGACTTTTTATTTTTGGTCGATCAACCAGTTAATTGTATTTAATCATTTGAATATTACTAAAGATTAACCATGGTTATGAAAATTGATTGAAACTTGGCTTTCAATTGAATGAAAACCAATCTGCTATCGATCTGTGTGCCTAAAAACCATTACTTCAAGAACTGATTGAGAACCACTATGAACCGTTTCCTAACGCCAAAAAGCCAAATTGCCAATTTTTTTTTTAATAAAAAAGATGCACAATGGCATTGCTTTGGATTAAAAAAAAAGCCAAAAATATCCTTTTTCCTTATTTTTTTTTTCCTTTTCTGATATGAAAAGTAATAACTTGAGAGATTTGACCCATATAGATAATGTTTATTTTGATTAAAAAATGAATCATATTATATTCTATGAGTATTGTTGATTCTTAATTTAATTTTTAGTTATTTTATGACATATTTTATTTTATATTTTTATAAATCCAGATTTTATTATATACCGATTATATTCCATTAGACCTTTATTGAACCAATTGAAACCTCTTTACCCTATTTGGTTTGATGACCAATCTGGTTTTTAGAACCTTGAGATTAACATTCTTTAAAGAGAAAAAAGAGAAAAAAAAAAAAGAGGGTGGGACGTTCTTTGTTTTACATACTGTTATATACATAGAAATGTGAAAACTGTTATGGATTAAATTATAAGAAATTTTCGAATAAAAATGAAGTTTTGTGAACATTGTGAATATCATTTGAAAATGAGCAGATAAGATAGAATCGAACTCAGGAACTTGGAATCCTATGGATGAAAAATTACAAGCATTACAAGAAAACAACTCCCTGGCTCAGGGTTGAGCACGAAAAATTGCAATGTACCCTTGGTGCTATATTTTGGATCCTGGTGTTGAAGGCATCAATACATGCACATTATGAACCGCCAAATACCTGAAAGGGGTGTATAGTGGAAAACCTTTAGTTGAAAACTAATGATTTCATATATGATACATGGAGAACAAAACAGAAAGACAACCAAAAAGCACCAAACAAAATGAGACACCAAAAAAAGAACTATAAGCTCTAACCAAAAGCAAATTGATACTTACTGCATCCAGTATATCATCCGAGAGTACAGGTTTACTTTCTTTAGTTTTAACAGCTATCGGCTTCGTTTGAGGGAAATGGCGAATCACTTTCGCCACCTGTCCAGAGTCTTGTTGAATCTTCTGCTTCTGTTGAAGCCAAATGAAATGGTATCAGTTTGAACTTTGAATTATGATTCATCAACAATATACGCTTCATGTGCATTAGAAACCATTAGAAGGTATACACCAAAAAAAACCACATGAACAAGTACAATTCATGAATTCTTTGTGGCTTGAAAAAAGAAAAAATAGCTAAAACAATAATCCAAAACAAGCTCTTCCATTACAAAAGACAACCATAGCTACGTAGCTGCAAGTCTACCCTAGTTTGAAGGAGTTAAAATAGTCCAAGTAAGGATATACAAGTCAAAATGTAAAGCAATGCAGTGGACCACGAAATAGAAGAGGATCAGAAAACACATTCTTCGTGAAGAACAGATCCATCAAGTATCAACAACTTTTTGTTCGTGTTCTTTTCTTCTAATCCAAAAAACAGGACAATTATCCATGAGTTGTCAAAAAACGGAAACAATTAATCAATGAATGAGCATTGGTCTTACAAAGCATTGATACGACTAGAATAGTTATTGTGTGCTCTACTCGGCAATATCACTCCAATGCTTGGGTTCAAGAATCAGAATTTTAGACTTGTAATATAAATTTTAATACATCATAATTTGAATTGATCTAGAATTATAGTTAATTTTCAGCAGGATAAGTAATCAAGCCCTAATGATGCAACTCCAAATACAATCAATCCAATCATGACGTACGCATGTACATTAAATAACTGAATTGCAAGAGCATAATCCCCCTTTTTTTTTTTTTTAGATTCTTTGGAATTTGTTCAAAGGCTCTTCGACCATATTAGCATCAAACATCATCAAGGACTAAGAAAATAAGTTTTGGTCAACAAAATAAGGAGTAAAACTCGAACTATTTAAAACAAAAGACCAGTTCTGAGAGTATCATCATTTAATTTAATCTTTTCACAAAATTGGCTTTATTTCAATAATCCACAATTCTCATTATTAGATTTTGGTCCCAAGAGAGGATTGCATTCAAAGCCGAAGTAACAGAAAATATAGGCTGACAGTCTGAATCAATTGTCAAAAATAAAACTCATAATATCAAATGCATTGTTGCTTCAGAACAGTGATAGAACAGGTTCACCTCACTACCATTTAATGAAAATTAAAATTGAGAAATAAAATATGCCTCCCATCTTCATAACAAGTGAAGAGAACTTATGAATAATTTACTTCCGATAAAGATCAGATGAGGTTAGTGGGTGAAAAGAAAGCCAACGAGGGAAGATGCAGTATTGTGGTCTTGCCAGAATTGCCACCTATGTCAGCTATATGAATGGAGGCACGGTTGGAAGGCTTGAGGCAACAGGGAAGGTGATGCTATTGTTAGATTTATTGGTTAAAACACTAATTGTTCTGGTTTGAGTTACAAATTGGATATGGTTTATGGTAGTTATTTTAAAATTCTTTAAAATTGTAGTAAGAAATTTTAATTCTAAGCTAAAAAAAATAAAGGAAACATAATAGCCAATTTTCAGCTCAATCATAGGCAATTAACCAGCATAGGGTATTTGAAAGATGACAACTTCAGAGGAAAAAAGAATACATATTAGTCATTTCATTATGGAAATCTTGCCCTACTATTCTGCTTATCTGATATCTCCCACTACCAAAAAACAATAAGTTACAACATATTTTACCAACCAAGGTAAGCAGGGAATAAATGAAGATTAGAGAGAAGAACATATTTCTTTTCATTTTTGAAAGTTGGAATTGGCCTCCATCAAACCAAATGAGGTTTTAACCAACATATTTTCTTGTATAACATATAGAATGCCTGAAGTGCAAACTTCCAAAAATATTTCAAATTCAAAGGAAAGATGGCATGTTAACTTTGTTTACTTTAAGCCTTTGACAAGTATAGATAGAGTACCTTCTTTAGTCGCTTCTCTATAGCATTCAAAGCACGTGACTGATCAACTTTGGACAGATAGAAATCCCTCTCTCTTGGCAGCAGAAAGTTCTAAGGCTAGTTTTTGCTCCCGAACAGCTTTCTTTAAGGCTGTAATAAAATTATATAGCTTTATCATAAGTTGCTTAAGCTTGACTAAATAAAAACAAGACTATGATTATAAGGCCCTTACCTAGTTCTTCAGTGAGATCATCCCACTTGAACTTACTTAGGTATTTAATATTCCAAAGGTCATAATAGAACGATGACCTCTTCCTTCCCCTAGACATGAATATTGAACAATACAATTGAAAAATATAAAAACCAAATCAATAGACAGACACATCACAAAGGATGAACGGAATAGTCCTGATACATATAATATTATTTTACAATTTTTTTAATATAAAAAGAAATTCATTAAGAAAGAATAGAATTACAAACGCATGCGGATAAGACGTCCTGCATCAGAAAACAACTATGAAAGAAAATCACAAGGAATCAGCAAAAGAAAATCAAGAATAACAGTGGATAATGACAGCCCAATTTCTATGTAAATCAGAAACCCAACCCCATTAAAGAAACCGGCAGAGCATAAGAGAGAAACCAATACCTTATTCTATTCCACAACAATTCTAAAGACACTAAAATACTGAAAAATCTGAGCATTCTAACTACATACCACTGTATCTCAACTCTTCTTTTTCCCAAACCTTATAAAGCTTATTGTCAAAAAGTTCCCAACAGAATAGATATTTACAGAATCTAGAATTGATACAACTACATTACAATTCTCATTAAAACACCAAAGAACAGAGGGCAACAGGTATAGCCACTGCAAGTATAGAATCGGCTTACTACAATTTAACGCCATATAATATAATAGCCTATGCATTGATATACTGAATCTTATATTATAGAATTACTGGAAAACGTTACAATTTTCCATTTAAGAATCAAGAACAAAGCACCACAAGTGACTGATTCAAACACATACATACCTATCTGTTCGCCATTTAACATATTGGCAACCCTCTTTGCAACACTTTTATCAGTGAATTCAACCCACCTACAAAGTTACAGAGAAACAATCAAATCCAACTAAATTAAAATCAGCAACCATTTTAAACGACAACAATCAGGTATTAATACAATTCCAAAAGAGTAGGGGCAAAAATGCAAGAAACTCCACCAAACTACGAGTAATACACAGAAAATCTCGCTATTCTTTGAAATTCATCCACACAAAAGTAAGGAAAAATACAAGAAACTCCCTCAAATTATGAATAATAATGAACAGAAAAAATACTATGCCTTCAAACTCATCTACACAGCTATTTTGAACTCAGCAAACCAAGCTTATTTACTGCTATGTCAGGGTTTCTGCACATGCTCAAGGGATCAACTCAACAGACACTTTGTTAGTTTACTAAGCACGTGTTATCTACACACAGCACATAATTGGAGGGTTTCTTGCATTTAGCCCAAAACAAATACCCTTCTGAATACACTTGGTCTCGGGATCTGTGCGACCGCTTAAGTGGCACTTGAGCTCCAGAATCTGCAACATTAAAAGAAAATTCACCGAGCATTAGAGGGGTTTTGGATTTGATTATTTCTGGACAAATATAATCTCTCTCTTTAACAGCTCTCTACAAAAACTGTTATAATTTTTAATTTTTAATTTAATTTTTATACACCAACGGTGTAAAATAAAATCAATAGAATAAAGCAAAGTGGACAAATCATAGAAAAAAATAAATTATATTGGTTGTTTTACATCGTTAGTGTATAGAAATTAAAAACATTTTTTTGGGTGGTAAAAACTGTTATATAATTATAAGCTGTTTCGAACACAAAATAGGTCTTGAATCTAGTATTGATGCAGCCAGTGTATAAAAGTTTTACACAGACAGCCAACTATGAATTGTCACGGCAGTGCAAATATTTGACTCAATCACCCGCTACCTACCTTGAAAGTCTTACTAATACAACCATATGATTGGAATAATGCATCAAAATTACACTCATAAGTTTTGATGTATTATATTAATGTGAGGAAAAAAAAAAGAAAAACGAAATATACAAAATAGAGTGGAGAACAGGATCTAGAAAGACCTTCAGGAGCAAGAAAAATGCGTCGAATATCGCCGAATTGAGAGAGGATGTGGCGGAGCTTGACGTGGTCCATGTGAGGCGGAATGCGACTCAGGTAGCACACGCCGCGCTTGTCAGCCTTCTCTGCTTCCTTCAACAACCGTTTCTTCTTCTTCTTCTTCCTCTTATTCTTCTCAAGTTCGGATTTCTCGTCACTGTGTTCGTTCGAGGTTGTTATTGTTGTTGTCGATGTTGTTGCTGCATCAATGTCTTTCACCCTGTTGTTGTTGTTCTTCTTCTTATTCCTATTGTTTTTGTTTATTTGTGGAGATGATGCAGCTCCTTGGTGAAGAGGTTCCTCGGGACCAGTTTGATGGTCTGGTTGAAGGTCTTTCATATTTTATCACGAAGCAAGAGGGTTTTTGGGTTTCTGGGAACAAGTGAACACGAACTAGGTGAGTTATACTTATACAGACCTCTTACAAAACGGGGTAACACAGTAAAATAACGGCGAGTGGCGCTGAGTTGCGGCGTATCGATTAGGAGTGGAGCTAATTAACGGGTGGCGGCTGGAAGAATATACGACGGAAGAAGGAAGGGGGAGAGTTTTGCATCTTTTATTTTTTATGTTTTTGGAAAAATAATGTAACTGGATAAAATTTGGGCTTCAGCCCACTACCAACGAAGAAGCAAAAAAGTTAATTCTTCTCGAACCAGAAACGAAGTCTGACAACAAAGGAAAAGAATAAAATACAAACTCTCTCAATCTTGAGTAAAGTTTAGGTAGATTTAACATCTCAAGTTACTAAGGCCCCGGCTATTGAGTATTTATCCGCTTTACGTGATTTCTTACCAACAGTTACAGTGAACTTACTTTTATCCGCATCCTTTGAGGACGTCCCAAACCTTTACAACCTATGCCATGCTTTGTTGGCTCTTCTAACAAAATTATACTTCCCTTTCTTCTATTTCCAAACATACACTCTTCTCTTATAAACTTAAAATGATTCATATTTTAATCCACTTTCAATTTTTCTATTAAATTTTTATTTTCTTAAGCATATTACTTAGTTTGTGACTAAACTACCCTATATGAATAGTTATATTAAGTTTTTTAATAAAATAGAATATTTGCGACTTATAATAATATAAATATTAATATATATTATTTATTTTAAATTTTGTGACTATACTAAGAGAACAAACTATTAATAGTAATAAAAATATCAATATTTGTTAAATATAAAAATTACATATTTTTTAGCTATTAATTTTAGAATATTAATATACATAAAAATATATGTTTTAATATTGTATATAAAGATGAATTATGAAGAATGTAATGAGAAGAATTTTATGATTTTACTATCAAAATGTACATTAACATTATAAAATTAATAGTTGAGAACATATAAAGTTTTTTAGTTTTTAAAATAATTATTAAAATTTATGGTTACTATTAATAATTTATTTTCTTAATATAGTAAAAATTTCAAAATGTAAATTATATTAAATATATATAAATTGTATTAAATATATACATAAATATTTTTATATTATTATAAGCCATAACTATTTTATTTTATTAAAAAATTTAATAAGTATAACTATTAATAAATGGTAATTTGGTCAAACATAAAATAATAAGCTTGAGAAAAATAGAGATTTAGTGAAAAGAAATTGAAAATATATTAACCTGCAATTTATTTTAAGTTTGTAGAAGAGGAGAGTGTATGCTTTAGAAATAGAAGAAAGAGGATTGTAATATTATTATCTCTCTAAGAGGGGTAGCATTACTCAAAGTAAAAAAAAAAAACAAAGGCTCTGTTTTAAGAGTATTTTTTTTAAAGAAAAAATAGTTTTTGTTTTTTTCTTCACGAAGAAATTTTTTTTTATTCTAACAAAAATTTTTTTTTAGAAAAAATAGTTTTTTGTGTTCAAGAATGATTTCTATACACTATCATGTAAAACCTTTTTACAATGTTATCTAACCAAATCATCTCATTTGAATAATTTTTTAATTAGTAGGTGTGAGACTCAACTATTTCTATTGATGTGACAATATATGATTGGATAACACTGTAAATTTTTTTACACTATCAGTATATATCCAACTAATGAAACAATTTTTTTTATATTGAACATTAAAAGGCAAAAAAGTTGTTGGGATTAGTCATTCTGGTCTCAAACATTAGCTACTTGGGAAACAAGAAAAAAATGAGAGATTTATTTATTTATATCAAAAGAAAGCATTTGCTCCACTCAATTTATTTATTACCAGATCAACTATTATATTAAAAATATAGTGAAAATGAGAGATAATACCAACCCACAAAACTACTATGTCAATTAATACATGGAACACAGTAAATGTTTTCTTTTACTCACCTATGTACTTCTCCAATTCGAATATCATTGTCACCATGGTCACTTCCATTTTTTTATCCCACCATTCAAACCTTTATTCTTTTATTTTATTTTTGGGCACACATATTTCTCGTGGGTTACTTCTCTAGCTCTCCTTCTCCACCTATATTTCAGCTAAAATAATCATGCTAGAAATAAAGAAGATTGAGAAATTGAATATGTTTCAAACTGTAAAGATAGTACAGGAGTTCATAAATAGCAAGAATAATATAAAAGGGCTTGACAAAGTAAAACTAATGCAACTGGTGGTATTGGATAAAGAGTACAAATGATGGCTTACCTTGAGATGCCAACATATGCAACGGAGATGAGGTTATCTTTCATCTTATATGTGAGTTCATTATTCTCCATTTGTCACAGTGTGTGTGTGTGAGAGAGAGAGGGAAATAACAGATAGAAGGTGAGGGTCTAGACCATCATGGTAGGCAAAGATGGTGGGCAAAGGAGAAAGGAGGGGATGAGGGTGTATGTGGGATTTTCGTACTTGAGTACATGACTTTCTATACCTTACTATGTACTCGGATATGCATTTTATGATCTCTATTATATTTAAATACAAGGAACTCATAATTGAATATTGTTCCTAACCAAAATATTAACCATGAATCAAAGTGATTAAAGAGTTATTATGAAAAGATATGACTGAGGAAAAAGGATTAAGATGGACTTCAAGAGAATGGGTGCAAGGATGATGCCTCACCAATCTAAAGTCTTTAGGACTTTAGGACCTTGGAAACTACTAAATGATATGGTTTGGCAAACTTTGGAGTGTCAGATTGTCCAAAGGATGGAGATCTTTCATTTGGGACAACCCAAGGATTAATGGGAGAGTCTTTCTTTGTTCTAGAAAGAGATGCCCAACCCAATGGAACTAATCCCACTAGAACCACATCTTTAAGTGAAAGCCCCTGTTAGAAAATAAACTCCACTATGGCCCAAACTCATAGCACTATTCCTACCCAAAAATGGTGTTAAAGGTGCTTGTGCAAGCAACCTCTATAGACAACTCAGAATTTTTCTTAATGAGAAAAGTAAAGCCATCTCATGTCATATGACTTTGACATAAAGCTTTACCTACAAAAAAATAACCCAAAAGGGTGACACTAACTTCTAGGTAAAAAGGTGAGATATTTTATTTACTTCATGATTCTTACCAAAACCAAGGAAAAATCCACCATTCTTGGATATTTTCATTTGTAAACTAGCATCTATGTCTTAAAAACTGGATCACCATGTCAAGCTTGCTAAGATCTACAATCATACTGAAAACTAGAGAAAAAACAAAAGAAACCCAGTTTGTGGGTATGACATCCTTGCATCTTAGAATGGGGAAAGGCTCTAATCATCTTCCTATTGGTCCTTGTGTTGGTGGTACTTGTTATTTGATCTCAGGCCACACAGAAGGTAGTTCCCCACCTTAATTTTTTCTTCCTTATAACTTTACAAACCTAGAGATTAAATTCATGCTTAACGCCTTAAATCCCTTTTTCCCAAAACTCTAGTTTGAAACAATGACAACTCCACTTGGGAGGATTTAATTTGTGAGTAATGACAGATCTGGATGAGCGGAGTGTAACACCCTCCAAATTACCACATTTACTCGAGTATGGACATAGTAATTAGTAGAGTATTACTAGCAAGTTCGGGATCTATACTAGTTGAAATAATCAATGACACGAAATTTCGCAATACATATACTATCATAACGAGATTTACATATAGGGGCATAAAGTCGGAGTCACTATATATATACATCATAAGGGCAAGACCAACAAAATGACCCCGAAAAGTAGGACTCGATGCAAATGAGGCTAATCCCCCTACCTAATACCTAACCTACTCAAACACCCCGACAACAGCATATGCACATATACAACAGAGCAAAAGAAAACCAAAAGTACATCGTTTGTAGGTAGGTAAGGTCCTAACACTATCCTATGTCTATGTACAATGCATCCGTCTCTAGGTCTCTACTCCTCGTGCAGGAAGCCATTGGCCATCGGAGCGATGACCTCTCCTCCACCCGGGCACCTGGGTCTAGAGGATCTAGTTAGATGAGGAGGATGACGAAACGGGTGCGCCGGCTGATACACGGGTGGAGCGAGGGAATCTCAAACACTCCAGGATGGGCCATGTGAAGGGGCACGTCGTCATAGGGAAAGCCGGGTCGAAGTCGCGGCAAAGACCGAAGTACTGAAGGAGCGATCAAAGAACATGTATCCTAACTGGGAATAACCAACGGCGTACATGAGTCCAATGGATCATATTGCCACACCCATTGTGGCGAATCACAGAAAAACATAGGGACGGCATCTGCGAATCTGAACAATATAATACATACAACTAGGGGTGAGAATAATATAAAATTCTCAGGAGGTAGTTTCCCCCATATACAATATAGTAGGATAAGCAATTCATGCATATACAATATTCATATAAACACCTACAGAAATCTTGAAAACTCGTAGGCCAGGGAACTAAGGATAGTATCACAATAATCAATCGAGTAATAATATGCATAATCGAAACTCCATTTCTCATGTCTTTCTCAATTTTCTCAATATAGGGAAGGCTTATTCTCACAGAGAAATACATTTACAATTCACAATTTCACAAAGGACCATAGACTGCTAGGACATGAGCTCATTCCTATTCAAGATCACGAACTTCATTTTTTTCATTTCCGGATCACTCAGGTCTATGCCTAGCCGACACGTCTATCGACTCACAACTTTCTAGGGAAGTCCTTCTTTTTGCCTTCCCTCTCAATTCTTTCTAAGCCTTGTTTGTTTTCCCCATATGTCTCAAACATAGGTAAGATATGCACATACTATCATAGAATTTCAGCCATTTCCACATCTCATTATCCTGGCAGAATTGAAGTTCTAGGCACAACAATTTGTTACCATACCAAACAACCATTCCACCCTTAAGGAAAATTTCACATGACACTTCAATGTGTCTAAAACAACCTGTAAAAATTTCAGGGCAATCAGAGTTATATAACTACTTCAATAAAATAGGCAAATCTGGTGGTCAGAAGTCACAAATTCATGGTCCAGACTTGTGTTCTCAGAATATTTAACCCTAGAATTCGATGGAATCAAGGTACAAGAAAATTCACAGAGGTATTTCAACATGTTATTAGTCTTGTGTAAAAATTTCAGGAGCTATCTCAATCAATTGCTATGATTAAAAATTCGGGCAAGTTTGTTACTTCAGTCTCAACAATTTAGACAGCAGCAGTTACAACTCGGTTCCTAATTTTTTTGAGGCATCAAACCTTAGAATTAACCCCTAAGAAAATTCGTGTGTTTAGTATAAGAGGTTAACTACAACATATAATTTTCATGGTTCATGAAACCACCCACAAAATTTCCAGAAAATTCGTGAAAAATTCTGATTACAGAACAAAAATCAGTCCAGCAACCTAGTTCCAATTTCACTTGAGAGAAAACCCATTTTAAAACCATCCAAACACAACAAAAAATTCATACATCAATATCAATATGTTAACCATCAGTATCATCAAAATTTTTGGAATTAGGACAAGCCAAAACAAAATTGAAAAATTCCACAAGAAAGGCAGCAGAAAACCCTACTCTTGAAGGTTCAAATCTCTATCTCTAGCTTGCTTCAAGGTGGGATTTCTTCACCACCAAAACTCCCCACATAACCTCAAACCCTCCTCTGATCACTGATGGATGTGCAAGAAGGATGGGGTTTTTGAAATTTCAATCGGTTATAATTGTAGAGGTGGAAGTGTAGATCAATTTTTGTGAAGGAAGATTTGGGTTTTGATGATTCTAAGCTAGGGTTTTTGTGAGATGAACACAAGGTGAAGCTCTTGGCTATGGAGGACTTCCAAGCTCTGATTTCTCCTTGAAATGGCCGAATATGAGGATGGCTTTGGGAGGAAGGTGGGTGACTAGGCTTGTATTAAATACAAGACAAGATATTTGTAAAAGAAATCATGATGGATTTGGTGACTAGGCTATGATGGATGGCTAGGATTTGATCTTGGATTCCAAGATTAAATCCTAGCCTTCCACTTGTCTTAATTTGGGGGATATTATTTAGTTGTAGTGATGGAAATCTTTTTGTTAAAAACCACACACCGAAATCTTACCGAACGGGTAAACACCGTACCCATCTAACCATATTACCCGAAATTTAATTCTAGGTATAAAATTATCGTTCCCACACATTCCTAATCTTATTCTCATATTTTCTTAACTTCGGGCACCTCCGGTCCTAATCCAGTTCGACCCGGGAGGCCTATGGGCTCGCCAAATACTATTCACATTTTTTTTTTTTTTTTGTACTCCCTCATGGAGTCATTCTCATCAACTGTTCCTGTCAGAATTCTAATATTCCTATTAAGTTTTCCTCAATTAATATCTAAAGAAAACTAGGATGTTACAAGTAGAGCTTCTATCAGTTACCTATCACGTATTTTGTTGGTCACTATATCGTATGTCTATAATAGTCACGCAATATACACTTTTGCTAGCACCCATTGTACATGTATTTTAACTTGGAGGATTGCCAATGAAGAAGTGTGGACAGTAGTACAACGTGGGGAATAGTCCTGAAAAGAGTAGATGATTAAAGAAATGATACTAAAGATTTCCTAAGAAATATGGAAGCTTTGTCCAAAATGCCTGATCTACGTTGACTCAAGTGATTGTACCCATGATAGTATTAAGCTTCATTTTGAAAAATTAGAATCACCTCTCTAACTTGGTGGAAGAAGCTCAAGGAAAAATGTTGTTAAAGAGAAGAAGGAAAAATTGGGAAAATGACACCCTGACAACTAGAAAGGATGTTAGACACCTTCTACAAATTCAACAAGAAGCACATATTTTATGTGCAAAGGATCCTCCACTGGTACATAAAAAGTAGTCAAGCCATATCCAAACATATCCTCTGTTAGTCATGGGAGGTTGTAAGTTTTATAGGTTATTAAAAAAAAAGAAGAAGAAACTATGGATATCTTTATTCTTATATTTATGTTATAATGTGATCTATTTCAAAGTATGAAAATAAATATGAATTTAATAAGTTTTAAGGATTGGAATTTGTTTATAATACAATTGAAGGAAAAACTAAACTCATGGTGGTCATGTGGTCTAAGTGTTCAATTTTTTGGATATAGTAGTCAAATAGTTGCAAAAGTTTATTATAGCATAATGTAAATTTCAAAAAAGTGATTGAGATATACTCAACCTCATCAATAAATGTGAGATATGAAGAAGTGAGATTTTAGTAGCCCAAAGAGCTTGAACAATTTAAGTGGCACAATAGAACATTTTATCACTCCAACAACTATGACGTCTTTCTTAGAGATAGAATTGAGGCTTATGGAGTTTCACAAATTGCTGATTGGGAAAGCTTTTATTTGGAGAAAGACATGGGGGAAGTGTGAAGGAAAGGCAAAAGGAAATAGTTATCTTTCATCAAGAGATACCAAGATCAAGCACCACAATGAAAAAAATGTTCCCTGGGTAAAATAACTCGATAATTGAAGACTTGAAGGAAAAAGAGGTGTAGCCACAGGCCTCTTGATTTGTTTGGAAACACTTTTCCATGAACTGAAATGGCTTGTAAACAAGGGTATAACAAAGTAAAGTAAAAGAAAATGTGTTAAGCATAAGTGCAAGATATTTTGATGGTAGGACGCTTAGCCAATTGTTGAGGAAACTTGACAACAAGAAGGCTTATGCATTATCACTATCATTATAGGTCTCCATGAAAGCTAAGTATTCATAAACATTAACATTATTTAATTTAAGCATAGAAAAGGAAAAGAAAAATGACACCCAAATATTTGAGTTTTTAACTCTAAGATCATGTTTATTTGGTATATCATGCTCTCATGATGTGGATTTGATGCTTATGTTTGAATCTCATATTATATTATAATTGTAATTGATATAACTTAAAACAAAGTGAAAAACCACATGGATAAAGGAAGAGATAAGTTTAGTGACATGCATCCTACAATGGATATTTTAAATGGATAATTTAATAAATACCGTTTGATTTTAGCATAATGGCATGAACATATGTTTTATAAGTTTTGGAGCATTTTCTTGTGTAATGTTTTCTCTAAATATGAAATATGGTTGTTACTTGAAAAGTAAGGTTATCACACAAAAGAAAATATATAACAAAAGCCAACTTTCCCCCAAACAAATGTTCATGTTTCAAAGATTGTCATGTTTGAAATTATTTCTAGCAATAGAATTGTTGTATGATAAAGATGGTAAGCAAGGAGTTAGCATAAGGGAATTCAAGAATAATGAAAGTAAGGAATATACCATGTATTACATGAATGATTTGCTTAGAACATGAGCACATGTGCACAATTATGAGTCACATGTCCCTCATGATGGATTTGATGCTTATATCCCCTAGTCTACACTTGGAGAAAACCCATTATTTATCTCTCTTCCACGTATAGCCACTCACCATCTGGACGTACAATCCATTCTTTTTCTCCTTTTTTTTTTTCATTTAGGAGAGTGGCCTAACAAGCCTGACAACATCCATGCTAAATGAAACTTTGCTTCTAGTGTATTCTCAACCTATTTAGAGAGCCACGTTTGAAACTCCATTAGTAGCCACATTAAATGAAGCCCATTTACACTCTCACTTCCCATAACCCCTCCTACCCTAGCCCATTTCTTTCTTCTTTCATGATAAACATTGATGTTGTTGCCACTAACCCTAGCCTTTGTTCCTTAGGTTTATTTATGAAATAGAGAAAGAAAATGCTATGGTCACTGTGCTTACCGAAATTGTTGTCCTAATCTTACCTTATGTCTTCTTTCCACTCATCCACCAACTCACCACTTCGATCTCTCATAGGGTTGTCGGGATTTCTCTACTTACCTGATGTCCTCTACCGACTCAGAGCTTCGATCTTTGTTAGGGTTGGAGGGGATTTGTGTATAAAAGTCACTTGCATCCTCTTCCCCTTTCTTATCCCTAGATATATAATTCTTTTTTGTGTATCAAAATTTTGTCTTCGAGCTTCTTTTTCTTTTTTTTTTTTTTTTGCGTTGACAAGGAAGAGTCTGGTTTGTTTTTATGTTTTTCACACCTTTTTAGAAATCTATAGTTTTTACATTTTTTGGTTTTTTAGTCTAATTGTCTAACGTCGCGTTAGCTTCTAAGTTGATCTCTTCTTCCAAAAAATTTTCCTTTTTTTTGTTTTTGTTCTACCCGATGTTGGTGATAATCGCTTTCATTTTTGATTTAAGGAACCATTTTTGTTTTGATTTGCATGTTACATGGTTATTCATTCTTTTTGTTATTAATATTTTTTATGATTCTTTTTGGGATCTTTTGTTCTCTAGTTTTCTGTTGAAAGTTTTTTTCTCATAGATTTGAATAGACCCATAGTTTTTATATTTTTTTCTTTTTTGGTCTGACCATGTAACGTCACTGTTAGCTTATATGGGGATTTCTTCTTCCTAAAATTTTCCCTTTTGATGTTTCTGTTCTACTCGATGTTGGTGATAATAATCACTTTCATTTTCAATTTAGGGAACCTTTCTTGTTTTCTTTTTCATGTTTCAGGGTTCTTCAATTTTTTTTCATTGTTTTCATTTTCATGTTTCAATTTTTCACTTTCATTTTCACTTATTATTTTCGGTTTACATATTCAGAGTGATTCATTGATTTTGACTGGAAAGATTTTATTGTTTAGAAAAATATTTTCATTTTGTTCTGAACTTAAATGTCACTGTTGGCTCCTATTAGCATCTTTTCTTCCCAAATATTTCCCTTTTGTTTGTTTTTGTTTTACCTGATTTGGTTATTTTTGGTTGGGTTTAGGGTTTGTTTGATCCCTACCCACTGTGTTTTTATTTAATATTGTGTTTGGTTGGGTTTATGGTTTTACTTTCCTATTTCATGTTGGTTTAGTTTAGGGATTATTAGTAGACATGCTACCAGTGATTCCAATATTGTACAAAGCCTAATTCTGTTTATCTGAATTTGCATTTAATTCTTCTTATTGCATGCATCATTTTCTTTGTATTTAGCTTGCATAATGTTGACAATTTTGTGGTCAACTCTTTGATCTATGTTATTGTTGTGTGTCTTTATACTTTAAAAGGGAGATTTCAATGCTCTTATCATATTATGTGACAGATGTTTGCATAATTTGGTACAAATTTTATGTTGTGATATTTTGATTCTTTGAATCTTTGATTGTTTGACTGTCCAAACTGTGGCAAATGAATACCTTTTCCTTCTAATGTTTTTAAAAAATTGAAAATGGGATTGATTTCCTATAAATTGGCCTATAGAAGATGGTTCATTTGCCACTTCCACATTCAAAGCTTCATCTTGTTCTCTTCTTTTCTCTTATTTTTTCCTAAGTGCTTTTCTTATTGTTGAGACATGGCTCCTTTATGTATTGCTATTGCTGATATTTCTAGTTGTCGTGAGACTTTGAACTTGATGGTTAAAGTTATTAAGCTTTAGACTTACCTAGCTTTAACAATGAAAGTGTTGTTGGTAGTGTTAAAATGGTTCTTATGGACAAAAATATGAGTTAATTCAATTATCAATTTCTTTAGTCATATTGATTATTTGTTCTGTAATGCTGTGATATTGTTTATGTAGTACATGATTTGGACCTGATATGTGTGTTTTTATCAATATTGCAAGGTGACAAGATCCACTGTACAGTGAGGAGGCATTTGGTCTCTAGATTTCAGAATATCCTGAAAAGGGGAGGTGCTATAGGATCTAGTCTTGCTAAAATGCCCAATCTGGGCTCTTATAGGACTACTAAGCACGACTGCAAGGTGATCTTCCACTTTCAAACAACTGTGAGTCTCATTGAGCTACTTGAAGTGGACCTCTATGGTCTAGTCCAACTCCCTTAACGAGGTTCTTAGTGACTCATTGAACATTGACCATTTGATAGGTAATACTTCTTTCTTTCTGACATTGTTCACTTTATTATGTATGACTTTAAGTGTATAACTATAATTTTGTTCTGTTCATTATATGTCATTGGTTTGTTGATTGCCCTTACTTAGCCAAAGGAATATGAGAGGGACGGGAAGTTGTCCAGAATGTCTGTGATGGAACTCACCTCTAGAAGTATGAGACTCAAATGTTATTTAGTGTTTTTAATCTATTTTTATATTTTTATTCCTGAAATTTACATTGATTATTTTGTCTCTATTACTTTTTCATTTAGCTTGAAGCTTGAATGTGCCTTATTTGGGAGTATGTGGATCTGATCCAATCATATGTTGGTTTGGGCATGTTGATTTGCCTGTGGTTGTCCTTCAATATGTGAACGTAAAAAATTTTAGAGGTATCTGCCTTCATTTTTCTTCTTTTTTGTTTATATTATTATTTATTTTTTGATTCATTATTTCTCATTACTTATAACGCAGATTTATTGATGTGCTTTAAATTTGCTTTTCTTCATAGGAAATATTGGACTGCAAAATGTTATGTTTGTGACTAAGATTCTGTTTAATCCTGATGCTCAAGAGGTGGTTGATTTTAAAAATAGGTCTGTATTGTTGTTTTAATCCCTACTTATACATTTATGCTCTCATACTTGATATTAATATGTTCTATGTTTGCTTGTGTGTGTTTGAAGCATTTCAATTGAAGAGAACTCTAATGGTGTTGACTTGAACATCTATAGAGAGGCCCCTTATGTTAGTGTGGATGAGGATTTCATAAGACTAACACCTTGGTGCACCATTGAGGACTTAACTGAGAACAAAGAGGTATTATTTTAAAAAAATTACTTCTTATTGTTTTAGTGCCTGAATATTCTTAGTTTACAACATTAGGTTCATTTTTTTTTAATATATGTATCAGGGTGGTTCCTTTATCATTATGGGAACCATCAAGTTCGCTATTAAGGAAGGCCCTTGTGGTACTCTTCCTGTCATTGTGGGTGATCAGTTATGCAGAATTGGGGATGTATTATTGTGGTGTTTGTATGAAATATATCTTCTCTGTCTCCTAGGTATGAAATTAAGCTCACATTCTTTTCTTTTTTTATTGATTTCCATTCATATCTTTTGTTACAATTAACAATTTGTGTTTTTCTTTTCCTTTGCTATCGAAGATTCAAATTGAAAGTTGAAGTGGAGGATTTTACTGTACTCCTGTATTTATTATCTTTGAACGTGAGTGTTCTTCGTTGCTTCAAAAGACATGTGCAGAAATATTTTTAGAGCACATGAAAAGCCTCGAGGTGTTATGCTAACTTCTTTGATATATTTGCTTTTACTTTTTGTTATTAGAATATGTGATTCGCAAATAATTTCCATTTATCTAACTATTTCGATTGTAGTTTGTTAGGGCCAATGTGTACCCCTCTATTTTTCTGCCTTGTGTGGTCGAAAATTATTATTTGAAGTTGAAACAAAAGTTGTATCACCCAATAGATACCATGGAACTTTTTGTGTTAAATGGATATGTGATGATAGCGCAGTGTTGGCTATGTTTAGCTTGAATGGTGTGAGCTTACCCTATCAAAGGTAAGATTTTTTTTCCTAGAGTTAAGGTTGTTAGATATTTGAAGCTATTTTTGACTATTTTGTTTTATTGTAGGCAATAAATCTCCTGCATTTCCTCCTGTGTTGAGTATAGGGGAGTTGGATTCTGTGGGTGTAGGAGGGGTGGTACTATTAGCCTAGGTGATGATTCAATTGTAGGTGATGTGCATGCTTTGCATGATAAGACAAGTATATTGGTTTTGTTCTATTTTCTTATTGTTATTTCTTATTCTTAAATGGTAGAAGCTTGGTTCCCGTTTATGTAGCTTTACTATGCTCACTAAGAGCTTGAAAGGTGGCCAGTGTGGTCTTGGTTCTGTTACGCCTATCAAAAGGAAACTTCAAGATGAGTTCAATGAGGTTGCAAGTTCTTCTGCAGATAAGGAGATCAATGGAAAAAAAGTAGTTTCAGACTAACTATTAGTATTTTACTTTGGCTTCTGATATGTGTTGATGTTAGTGTGTTTATTAGGTTGAATTAAGTATGTAGTAAATGTGTAGTTAACTAGAAACCTACTGATTTTGGTGGATTTTGTTAAAGTTTTGGTGAATACTCTTTGGAATTATTAGGTGGTTCAGTTTTAGACTTATTATGTGGTCCAAGTAGTTGAGTTTAGCTGTTTAAATTAGGCTTGGAGGCTCTTTCGATCAAGCCTTTGGACTTTCCTTTTCTTTTTTTTTTTGGTGCATGTAAAGTACAAAAAATTATTATTTGTATGAAGATATCAATGGCCTAATTACTTCAATTTGTTTAATTTCTTACTCATCTTCAATATGTTTCTGTATTCCTACTCCTGATAATAGTATTGTTGCTATTGATATTGGGCTTGGTCACTTTTTTGGTCTACCTTTTGGACTATTTTTTTCATGTAAATCATAAAAAAAATTGTTTGAATGGGCTTATCAGCTGGGCCAAATATTTGAACTTCTTTAGCTTTTCACATACTTTAAATGCCTCTTTATTCCTAATCCTGACAAATATTGGCCTTGGACACTTTTTTGGTCAATCACTTGGACTATATGCCTTTTTTTGCATGTAAAGCACCAAAAAAATGTTTGAATGACCTTATGAGTTGGCCCAATTTTTTGAATTTGTTTAATTTTTCTTTGGAGTTTAAATTTTCTTCTTTATTCCTACTATTGTTATAGACATATGAATCTCTAATGTTTTTGGGTCATTGGTATTTTCATTTTATAAACATAAGGGTAAAAAGAAGAACATAGATTATTAGACCCAAAACAAAAAAACATTAGATTAAGAATTGTAAAAATGAGTTTGACTTTTATTTATAATTTGTTAAATTTTATCATAAATTAATTACTATGCAGATTATTCATGTATGATTTTTATGGTGGAAGGCAAATAGATTAGTCATGCTATTTAAGCTATTTTTTCTAATTAAAGTGAGTTATAGGAAAACATTGGGTTCAAATAGCAACCAAAACTAAAGTTTGTATACAAACAATTCTTTCATTTATTTATATAAATATTGGGCACAATTTTTTGATGTTACTAAACCTTTTTGAATGCTATTGATTAGTTCTATTTGTAAAGGTATATTTCCAAATGGAATTCATGGAGTGAAAATAAATGTTAAGCCATGATGGAGAGTTTAAGCCGTTGTGGATGGAATTATGTATTGGAGAGTTTAATTCATTATGGCAATTTTGTTTTGTTTTTTTTGTTATTAGTATAAGGTCATGTTATAAATAATGGATTTAATAGAGGTAAAATCCAATTTTCTATTGATGCTCATATTCTACTTTTTCTTGTGTCAGTTTATTGACAAGAATAATGCTAAGATTGCTAGAGCTTATAGACTAAGCCAATTGCAAATGGAGAAGGCTTCGATCATGTATGCATGGTGATACTTTTTTTTTCATCTTTCTCCATATATTGTGTTCTGTATTTTTTTAACTAACTTTTAATCTTTAGTAATCAATTCCTTTTGTATTTTCAAAAGTGACAAATAATTTTTTCTATGATTTTGTAGAACCATCAAGCAGTAGTCAAGCCATAATTGTTAATACCAAGTCCTATGAGCATGTGTCGATAATTCTTATTTTCATAACACTATATTTTTGTTTCAGATTAATTATGTGTGTGTGAGTTATAATTTTATTTGAGATTTATAAGTGTTGTCGTAATTATGAGTTATTTGTTTGTTGATATTTTGTTTCGTTTTAGGTAAAATGGAATTCATGGATGACTAAGAAAAATATGGTGACAAAGAATGCTAGAGCCTATAGAGTTAACAAATTACGTGTTCAAAAGTTGCTAAAGTCTCATAAGAATGGTTATCGTAATTTTTTTTTATTTTTTTAATTCTTTAGTGTCGATAAAGTGTTTAATAATAATCCGATGGGTACAAGATGATGAATACTAAAATATTTATTTTTCTTATGCCATATAGTAACCTTATCAGATTAGCAATATATTCCAGATTTGGACTTTTCTCATAAAGTTTTGGTAATTGTTTACTGTCATAGTTCTTATTACCATTTTATGATTAAAAAAATGATTAGTATAGCATTTTATATTTCGGTCTTTATTTATGATGATACTTTTGGAATCTCTTTCTTTAAATTAAATTCAGTATTTTTTTCAATATTGATAATTTGAATGTGCTTATTCTTTTGTTGTCATGATAGGAGACTAAACTTAATTTTCACCATGAAGCTATGCCAAAAGCTTCTAGAGCTAACAAAGTTAACATCATGAGAATGAAAAGAGGTTTGGGATTGCGGAATAATTTTGGTAAACTAAGTGAGTAATAAAATTGATACAACGTTTTTAGTAATACTGCCAAAGTTATGCTATTTGTTTAGTTGCGTTTTTTCTAAGTAAAATATAATCATTAATTTATTAAATGTTATGTGATGATTAGGGATCAATGGAAGTAATAATGAAGTTGTTAGTTCCTTTGTAACACGCAGCCTTTATCACGATTTTCACATGGCCAACTGTTTGTTGGTTTGTATTATGGTTTTTTGTAGTTGTTAAATATCTAATACATAATTAAGTGAAAAAGCACATATTAATGCTCAACTGTGTTATTCATATATGGATTCAGCAGAACTATCCAATATTTTGGATCCACCTACGCATGGAGAGCACTTGGATAGTGACCTTTTTAATCAAAGCAAACATATTGGTGGACTATTTATTTATTGTGAAATTAATCTGATATTAATAATTCATTGGTTACTGCGTAATATGTTTTTATTACATGTTCATCATATGTTGATTCTGGAGACTATATATGTGAATGCTCATTCTATGGTGCACTGTTGTGGTATGGTGAGCGAGCAATGAAAAGTGATGGCTCAGATAATCTTGATTTTTCAATCTATTGTTGTAAGGGTAGAGTTCACCTCCCCTTGCTGTCTAAGCCTCCTAGATTGTTGTATGATTTACTTAATGGGCATGATTCAAGGTCAAAATATTTTCTAGAATATTCGGTCTTACAATAGTATGTTTACATTCATGTCCATCAGTGGTAAAATTGAGAAATCTATGAATGATGGGGCTGGTCCATCAGTTTATAATTAGTAGACAAAATTACCATCGAATTGGTACTCTTCTCCCAATTGGTGAGAAGCCCAAATTTGGCCAATTTATATATACGACACACTGAATGAGCTGGGAATAGGAAATCACATTTCAGGTATGATATGTTATGTTATACTTTATTCATGTCAATATTTATAATTTCATTTTTTAGCCAATATTTTTTTTTTTGAATATATAGTTCAACGGATTTGCGTTGTGAGCTCAATGAATATTTGATTTGTGAACTTATTCAAATGATTGATGATCACAATGTTCTAGTGAAATCATTTAGAAGAGTTTGTGATCACTATCAATCAAATCCTATCGAGCATTTCATTTTGCGTTTGTTTAGGAATAGAGGTTTTGATGCCCATACATACAACACATCAACAGTTGATGAAGTTGTTGCATTGATTGTTAGTGATTTTGATAGCACAAAGCATGGTCAAGACATTGTAGTTGAATGTCGTTAGGTCAATTAAAAAGATTGCATGAGACTTATACGGCTTACATACCCCTCAATATCCTTTGCTTTTTCTATGGGGAGGATGGGTTTCAAGAGGATATTCCATTCAAAGCGAGGAACACGAATTGTCCGAAGAGGGTGAGAGTGTCTCTCCATTAATTCATTGCCTTTAGAATTCAAGAGCGATTGGCTGAGGAAAGCATACTCTTGAGGAGTATAAGGTTGTTTCAGCAATTCATTGTTGATTGCTATTCGATGGTTGAGTCGCAACGTTTATCATTTATTAGAAACAATAAAAAAAATATTAGATATGAGTTTAAAGGGATTAGAGGAAGCCATTGAGAGAGGTGACACTAATGCAACATCTATTGGAATCGCGTTGTTTTACCTTCTTCCTTTCCTGGGGGTAGGAGGTACATGTTCTACAATTCAGGATGCTATGGTTATATGTAAACGGTTTGGATACCCAGATTTATTCTTGATTGTGACTTGCAATCTAATTGGCCTGAAATTAGGAGATTTGTCTATGAAAGAGGATTGTCATGGATGACCACCCTGACATTGTTTGTCGAGTTTTTCATATGAAGTTAATTGAGTTGATGGATGACTTTAAGAAAGGTCAATTCTTTGGGAAAGTGGTTGCTGGTAAGTTGCAACTTTAATGACTATTCTTCATTTTGTTTATATTTGTCAGATCAAATGATTTGGAGATTAACTTCTACTAACATTGTTTAGGAATGTACATTGTTGAGTTCAAGAAACGTGGTCTTCCTCACTCATATATTGTTATGGCTTGAAGAGAGTCTTGCCAATCAACCTACTGGAATAATTGATAATTTGATTTGTGTTGAATTGCCTGATCCATCATGATACCCATCGTTGTATGGTGTTGTTACTAAATTCATGGTACATGGTCCTTGGGGACTTGTGAGGTTGAATTTCCCATGCATGAAAGATGGCAAATGCACAAAGTTCTTCCCCAAGAAGTTTGTGAAAGAAACATATTTTGATGAGGATGGATTTCCAATTTATTGAAGATGAAATACCGGTGTTCGTGTTATGATTAAAGATATGGAGGTTGAAAATAGGTTTATTGTGCCATGCAATCCTAAATTGCTCATGAAATATAATGCCCACATGAATCTTGAGTTCTGCAATAAATCTAATTCAATAAAGTATTTGTTTATATAAATAAAGGACCAGGCTGTTACAATCGCCGTAAGACAACTTGATGGTAAGATGGTTGATGGTGTTGATGAAAGAGTGGATGAGATCAAGCAATACTATGATTGTAGATATTTGTCTCCATGTGAGTCTGCATAGAGGATTTTTGCTTTTGATATTCATCATAGATGGCCTCCTGTAAAGACTGATATTCCATCTACCAATGGAACAAAGTGTGTTTGAAGGAGGTGACTCGATTGATAGCATTGTACGGGTAAATAGGGAAAAAATACAATGTTCATTGCATGGATGGAAGCCAATAAAAGTATTTTGGAAGGTAAAAATCTTACTTATGGTGATTTTCCCACACAATTTGTGTATAATGTTGGTCAACGAGAATGGCATCCTAGGAAAAGGAGATTCTTATAGGTAGACTTATTTTGTACCTCCAGAAATAGAGATTTGTTCTACCTGTGGTTATTGCTCAATGTACAAAAAGGATGCACCAGTTTTGAGGATATAAAAACTTTGCAGATGTTACTTATCAGTCATTTTGAGAAGTTTGCTATGCACTAGGGCTATTGAATGATGATAGAGAGTTCATAGATGCGATTAAAGAGGCTGAATTATCATCGGGCCCTTCTTTACGTCGTTCATTTGTTACTTTGTTGCTTTCACACTCTATGAGTAAACCTTCATATGTTTGGGAGCAAACTTGGAATCTGTTGGTAGATGGTATTTTATACGAAAAATATGTGGAATCCATCGTCAGGTTTGAGACGCTATATTGTTATTCCTTTTTATATTTATTCTTTTATGTGTTAAATGTTATTAACTATAGATTTTTTTTGTAGATTTAACGATTGAGGATAGGGATTTGCAAAACCTTTGTTTGTTCGAGATTGAGAAGATGTTAATGGAGAATAGGAAATCCTTAAGTGAATTTTATCATATGCCTTATCCAGAACTTGATGTTATTTCTAACATGGACAACGTGTTATTGTTAAATGAGCTTAACTATTCAAAGCATGACATGTTAGTTGAGCATGAAAAGTACTTTCCACAATTGACTGATGAACAAATGAATGTTTATTGCCATGTTATTGATGATGTTAACTCTAAGAGGTGGGTTCTATTTTGTACATGGGTATAGTGGGACTGGTAAAACATTTGTTTGAAAGCTTTGTCTGAATTGCATTATGAAGGATGGGTTGTGCTCAACGTTGCTTCTAGCGGATACCTCACTTCTGTTGCCTAGTGCTAGGACGGCTCACTCTACCTTTGCAATTCTATTGCAATTACTGAAGAATCAACGTCCCACATCAAGGCTAATAGTTCTAAAGGTAACTTATTAAAACACTATAGTGTTATCATATAGGATGAAGCTCCAATGACAAATAAGTGGGCTTTTGAAGCTTTGGATAGAACTCTTAAGGACTTGATTAGAATCGTTGATAATGATAATTCCATTAAACCATTTGGTGGTAAGGTTGTTGTTTTGGGAGGTGATTTTCAACAGATATTACCTGTGATCCCAAAGGCAAGTCGCACTATATTGTCATGTCTTGTGTTAATTCCTCTTTTTTGTGGAGTGATTGTGAGGTTTTGAGTTTAACCAAAAACATGCATCTTCAGTCATGTTCTCCTGATGGTGACCTTGATAGTTTGAAATCTTTTGCCAAATGGATATTAGATATTGGTGAGGGTAAAATTGGACATGAAGTTGATTGTGATTTTGAAGTTGAGTTCCAAGTGATCTGTTAATCTTATATTGGGATGATCAGGATCAGCAATTGTGTCACACACTTATCCAGAATTGTTGGACAACATTAGGAACTACAAATTCTTTGAAGATCGTGTTATTCTCACTCCAACTGTTGAAGTGGTTGAAAGAGTTAACGACTACATTATTGATATGATACCTGTAACACCCTTCACTCCATAAGGTTATACTTAAGTCATAGCCTTATAATGAGCAGTTGTTACTTGTTATCTCTACTTGACCTTTGATGGAGTATATACATATTACATATGAGCTTGCTTTTCCAAACAAACATAAAATATTTCCTCTACGTGTCGCTAAGTTTGAACATAAATTCTAGGCCGTAATAAAGTATCAATACCATATAATTGTATTATACAATGGCAAAACAATCATATATATAGCTATGTCAACCCTTACCTTGGTTTATGTAGAAACTCTCTAGTCTAGGTAGGGTACTTCTCAAAACTTGTTAAAAAGAAATAAAAATACTGACTAAATTCTCTATCATCAATTCATCAAAAACTCTGGATGAGGCCAACACCAATTGAGAATCTCCACAAATAATCACCATCATAGCGATCTATGTAAAAATATAATAATAGCAGGAATGAGAATCAAAGATTCCCAATAGGAAAAATACTAGTCTACTACACATGATATCTGACATAATATTCAAATAATTAAGATATCTTTGATTTCTTTTGAAATATCTAGCTTGCTTATCCACTTTTTTAGTTAACATAGTATTATGAGTACACTTATGCTTGAGAATAAAAGATCAAAGGATTTGTAAGATAATTGCTTGGTATTTTGGTTGTTTACGTAAAAGTTTCAGCAGTTAATATCATTGTTTCTTGTGACTTAATTCTATTACATAATTTTAAATTTAATGACAGAACTCATAGGACTCTTCTAATATACTTCTCTGTGGATTGTACTGTCAACAATGTAATGTCATCATGTTACAACCTGACATAGTTCACTAGATGGAGTACATCTACTACACCTCATCTGAATAACCTCGCTATTCTTTCTTCAGTACATCCATTTTCTCATAACGATGTAACGCCATCGCGATTACAACCTGATATAGTTCTAAAGGCATAGCACCTCTACTACAACCCGTGAATTCATGAGCTTACCATTAAGCAATTAATATTACATAAAGCTTATTCTCTTAAGTTTTCTTTCTTCATAAAGATCTAGGAAATTTTATGATTCTCAAGTAAAATCTCTTCTTAATAGTTCTATATCTCATACTCTTGTTTTGAGATTTCCTTGAAATCTCCTTAACTCTTATGAGATTTTCTTTATTAAGTCTTCTGAATTACGTGTGACTTTTCTCTTGAAAATCTCCTGAATTTCTTATGAGATAGTCTCTTTAGATCTTCTTAATTCTTATGAGATTTTGTTCAAAATCTTCTGAAGTCTTATGAGATATTTTGTTCAAAAATCTCTTGGATTCTTATGAGATTTATCGGTAAAATCTCCTGAACTTTTTATAGGATTTTTTTTCTGGAAGAACTTAAGATTTTCTGCAAAGTCTAGTAAACTTTTACGAGATTTTTGTTAAAGAAAACAGTTAAACATTTATGAGGTTTTCCATAAAATCTACTAAACTGTTATGAGAATTTTCTATAAAATTTGTTAGTTTATGAGATTTTTCTTGAAAGTCTTTTAAACTTGATAGATTTTTCTAAAATCTTAATCTTTTATGAGATTTTATATCATCATAACTTGTAAAACTCTTCATGATGAAATTCTTATAAATTTCAAGGAAAATAAACTAAGTTTCTCATTTGGATTTCAAAGCTTTTCTTCTATATATCAAAATTTCATCCTTTTTCATGAAACTTTATCATCATACTTTAAAAATACCAATCTTTCAAGAGTTTATAAAATTATTTTTGATGATGTTCTTGCAAAATTTCCAGATATCTCATTCTCCTTAATGAACCAAAAATCTCTTCATTTATGTAGGTAAATCTTTTACATCAATTTAATCAATTCATGAGGCTTTCAAGCATATCACTTTTACATCTATCAAATTCATGTATAGGCATCTTGAAAATAATTTCAGATTTCACAACATAATTTCAAGCATATATCAAGAGTTTATATTAACAAAATAGCCAAACAATCACAAAGCAATTAACTATAATCTTTCCTACCTTTCTTCCAAACCATTTGCTAAGCTTTTCTCTAGCTTTTTCTCCTCTAACTAAAGCTCCAAACCCATTTTCTAGCCATAATATGCTGTCTTTAACTGATATGAAGAGGAAAAAGAAGGTTTTGGCTTGAGTTTGATGTAGAGAAAGTGTTCTTGAGTTAGTTTAAGGGTTAATCTAGGTGTATCCTTCAAGAACTTGGTAGTTTCATGGAGTTTGAAGAAGAAAACTTGAAGAAAATGGAAGAAGACGTGAAGCTGTGTGAGAGAAGGCAAAATTGGAATTTCTTTTTGATTTATATAATTATGACTTAATTGGAGAGTAATTAATAGGTATCATTATTCTCAGATCAATTTGCCTTGTTTTGGTATTGGAAATATCTATATTTATTTGATCGTCCTAAATAAAAATTATGAGATATGATAATATCCTTTATTTATACCTGATTCAATGTTTAGTGTATGGTTATTACCATTTTGGTACCCGATTGACATAAAAGAAACTTTACCGAGTTAAGATATCTATTTACCCTTATACTTATTTTATCTATGTCATTATACCAATTATAGGGTCTCATTTTATATCTTGATTAAAATATTATTATATTAATTTTTAATAATATTAAATTAATTTTCTTTTTTCTTTTTATTTTTTACAAACTCTCATATTATTCTGATCATAATTGTGTTTGTCGAAATTTTAAAATCTCTATAGATTATTCACAATTAATCATTTTATCACAACAATACTAAAAAACTGGATCGCTACAATACCATGTGATGAAAAAGTATCTCAGTTTGAACTGTGTTTGTAGGTCTAATGCTGATATTGGTATTGAACATGATTGGATCACTGTTGAATTTTTTAATCAAATAAAGTGCTCTGGATTCCAAATCATAGATTATGACTCAAAGGGTGTGCCAATTATGTTGTTGAGGAATATTGATCAGTCTATAGGTTTGTGTAATGGTACAAGACTTATAGTTACTAATTTGGGCACCAATCTTATTGGTTGTCGATTACCACATGAAAAAACATTGGTGAAAGGGTGTATATCCAGAATATGAATTTAATTCCTTCTGACTTGAGTCTTCCATTGAAGTTCCAACGACGACAATTTCCACTTTCTTTGTGTTTCACAATGACAATAAATAAAAGCCAAGGACAGACTCTATCACTTGTCGGGTTATTTCTCCCACGTTCGGTGTTTTCACATGGCCAATTATATGTTCCTATATCAAGGGTGAAATGTCAAGAAGGCTTGAAAATTTTAATTTGCAATGAGGAAGGGTGCCCTGGTATTTGTACTAGAAATGTTGTTTATCTGGAAATATTCAACAATCTATAAATGAAAGTATTGTTGTGTGTTCTGGGTCTTTTCTTGAAATGTATTTAAATTGTGTATTTTCTTAAATTTAGTTCTTATTTTTATATGTGTTCATGTTAAGGATATTATGATTTTCCTTTGACCACATAGTACATTTTATAAGAATTTGGAAGATACAATGTGAGGATCTCATTTGAGAGAGTAATATGATGGAATTTTATCCTTGAATTAATAAAGTTAAAAATAGAACTATTTTCACTATGCCTCTTAATTATTGTGTTTGCATAGTGGTAATTTCTATATTCTCATCACTTGGATTGATATATTATTTGAATGCATATGAAATATGTTTCCTTGAATGGAAACTATTCAATACTTATTCCAGAACATATAATCTAATCGTTGTGCGTAGCACGGGTTCCAACTAGTTCCACATACAGGCATGCATAATTACAAATGGAAATATTAGGTAAAGTTACTTTAATGCATGAGCATGTTTTCATGTTAGTCATCACGATATGTGCATGATAGCTGAAGTGAAGAATAATGACACCCAAGGCCATTTATGAAATCTCCATGAGATCTGTTTATTATTCATGCTATATGCAAAATAACTTCATGAGCATAAACATGCTATGTTCCATTTAACTAGTAAGGAGTAAAGTTAATTTGCATAAAAGAAAAGTTTGCAAGGAGTGATTATTAAAATTGTTTCTTGTTTCACAAAATAATTACACCTAAGAAGGCACCATTTATACAGTAGCATAAAAAGGTGAAATCAAAGAAGAGGAAGTTCAGACTACTAAGCATCATAGGTCTGCTAGAATGATCAAAACAAAGGACGCCCAACAACATAAAAATAATGAGGAACTTTGAAGAATGCTTAAATGATGTAGAGGAATGAGACAATGACCAAGGCATAGAGATGAAATGATCCAGAGGATTCAAAAAATGATGAAGGTAGCACATAAGCAAATCAAGACTTCGTATTCTATGTTACCATAACTACAAGTCCTCCTTAATACAAAGAAGTATGTATCAGGTCTGTTACAAAGCTACAAACAAGCATGACCAAGAATAGGTGAAGTTAAAAAGGAAAGGAACATTAAGGGTAGGCTGGGTTTTCTCAACAATTTTTCCATGATACAAAAGATGCCCAAACTTTGCATTCTTTGTCAACCAGCTCTAAACTCATAACCCAAATGGATAAAAGGCTGAAAATTTTATTTTTGAAGTTCAAAAACATGAGCAAATGCAGGTAATCTTCTCATATGCAAGTTCATATATGCCTTAGAAATCACAAGTAACTAGTTGCAAGAGAAAGACATTGGTTGAAAATTACAAAGTTCTAAGAAATCATGATAGAAAGCCTATCATTTCCAGACTTCGTGAGGACATCTGAGGAATTTTCAAGGAGAAAACACTAGAAGAAAGCAAGCAGTTCACAACATAATGGCCAAAGAAATTGCACTCCTATTCTTGTAGATGATTGTCAAGACATTAGGGAGCTACAAGAAGCCTTATGCCCATTGTCCACAAGAAAGCACAAGTTAAAGAACCAAGAACAACATGTTCTGATGGAAAGAGATCACGAAAGAGCAAGACATGAAGAAGATGAAAAATGGAAAAATAGAAGATGCCCAGAGATTGAAGACATGTTGTGCAAGAAGGTGATTCATGGAATATGCACAATAAGAAGAAGCTACGCCTTCTATTGTGCAAGGAGGCTATTGTTCCTAACCATGAATCAATTAGTAACTTACGAGTTATTATGAAAAGATATTACTGAGGAAAAAGGACTAGACTCTTAGGAGAATGGGTGCAAGGATGATGCCCCACCAATCTAAAGTCTTAAGGGAGTTGACTTCAGGACCTCGGAACTACTAAATGATGTGAATTGGCAAGCTTTGGAGTGCTACATCGACCAAAGGATGGAGATCTTTCATTAGGGACAAAGGATCAAAGGTAGAATATTTCTTAGTTCTAGAAAGAGATACCTAACCCAAAAGAACTAATCACACTAAAACCATATCTTTAGGTGAAAGCCTATATTAAGAAATAAACACCACTATGGCCCAAACCCATAGCACTATTCCTACCTAAAAATGATGTTAAAGGTGTTGTACAAACAATCTTTGTAAACAGCCCATAGAAGCATTCCCAATGAGAAAAACAAAGTCAGCTCAAATCATATCACTTTGACATAAAGCTTCATAAAAAAAAAACAAAGAAAAAACCCAAAAGGGTGCCACTAACTTTTGGGGTAAGGAGGTGAGATATTTCTCATATGAAAAAGGAATAGAATGGTGAGAAAAGGGAGATTTAGACCTTTAGAAACCAAGAAACACTCCCATGGTAGCACCCCTCAAGAATCCCTTCTCTACTTCATCATTCTTGACCAAAACCAAGGAAAAATCCACTATTCTTGGATATTTTCATTTGGAAATCAATATCCATGTCTTAAAAACTTGTCACCATGTCAAGCTTGCTAAGATCTACACACCTATACTAAAAACTAGAGAAAAAAAGCAAGAGAAATCCATTAAGAGAGAAACCCAACTCGTGGGTATGGCATCCTTGCATCTAAGAAACGGGAAAAAGCTCTAATCATTCTTCTATTGATCCTTGTGCTTGTGGCACTTGTTCTCAATCTAAGCCACACAAGAGTTAGTTCCCCATATCAGTTTTCTCACATTTCCTCACAAGTTTACAAACCTACAGATTAGAGTCTTGTTTAACTCCTTTAATCCTTTCCCCAAAACTCTGTCTGAAACAAATATGTAACATTTTGTACTTGCATACATAGTTGAATACACATTTTATAATCTTTATTATACTCGAATTCAAGAAACTTATACTCAAATATGTGTTTTAGCTACAATTGATCATGGTTAAGGTAGAAATTAGCCAGGGTTCACAATAAATGTTAGCCAACATTTTAATTTTTTGGTAATTTAATTTTAACTTTAGAGAATATATACATAATTTTTGTTTGTAATTTTTAAATTTAACTTTAAATAAAAAATATTCAAAAAATGTAATTATTATCAACTATTATGTTTTATTATATTATTTATAATAATTCATCTTTGTTATATAATGTTTATTACTTTTAAAAACAATTTTTCCAAATATATTTTTAAATTCATTACTTTTAAAACTTGTTTTTAAAATAACTATTTGAACAAATTGTGTTTTTTTATCATTAAAAAACTATTATAAAGCTAAAGTTACCACATATTTAGTTTTTGTTTTTTCATTTTTTAAAAATTGAATTTGAACTTATTTTTAAAAATAATTTTAAAAAATAGTTTCAAACAGGTTCAAGAAAGCCTTTTTTAATAGAAACGAAATTAAACTTCAAAAATGGACCAAGAAGTTACTAAAAAAACCATTATATATATATATATATATATAGTAAATTTATGTATATAAGAACCCAGGAGAGCAGGGACTTCTCTCCATCTGGAAGGAAAAATTTTTCCCAAACTCAGGACCCCAATTGTTGGGAGAAATCGTCCTCCCTAGCTCCAATTACACTTTATGGGATAAAATAAATAAATCAATTCATGAAAATGATAAAAAAAAAAAATAGACAGATGTAAAAAATAAATAAATAATAAGAGGAGATTCACACTTTAGTTCCTTAGACATTTTCATCTTGACATTTAGTTTTTAAAAGATTAAATACACACATTTTAGTGATTAAGAAATTTAATGTCAAACATATTATTCCCTGTATCAAGAAAATCATACGCATATCAGTATTTGAAGCATTGTTTTTCAACATATTAATCCTTGAAATAAAAATTATCTTTTAACATATTTATTTGCTATCCTTGATAAATCTACTTTAATATATACGAATGACTCAGTGGACTGGTTTATTAAGTTAGATGAAAAATTTGGATCGTTGGATCTTACATCAATGGTTAAAATCAAAACATAAAATCACGAGATATTTTTAAATAATCATGTATCATTAATTACCATTAATAACATTCAATCCTTACCATCTATATATTATTTTGTTAACAAAATAGTTTTTGAACAAACTATATTTACCTGTAACCTTCCATTGACCCTTATATTTGACAAATCCATTCAAATGTCAACTAACCTTTATTTCCATTGACCAAGTGATTACATGTCATGTACGAAGTTGGCACCGCTAATATATTAGATGAGATTCTCATTTAACCCCAAATATAAACCCTAGAAATCCCAGCCACCACAATTCATTTTGCATGCCCCAATTTCCCAATTCAAGATACCGTAATAGTTTTGTTCCCCAAATCAATGAAGAAATCTAATTGATGGCTGGTGATAACATGACAAAGATTAATCAAAGGTCAAGAAAGGGTCCATTACCTGAAGCAAGCTTTAGTGAGTTTGCTGCGTTAGGTGGAAAATGTCCGAAGAAGAACCAGCAAGCATGTGGTGGCACATGCTCTTGTGGCCTTAAGTTGGTACTATTGAAGTCCAACACTCCTCAAAACCAAGAAAGGTGGTTCCTTTCACTTCCCTTTGTTTAAATTATGCCAATGCAATTTTGTTTTTCTTTCTCAATTTATGCTTAAAGGAAAGGAAAGTAATGTATTTTTTATGATCTAAATGTTGTTACAGAATTGTACCATGATGTGTAATTATTTAGAAAGGGTTGATGAGGCTGATGTTGAATATGAGGTCAAAGAGAATAGCATAGTGGTAGAAAACTATAATAAATTCTCTACCAAAAATAATGTTGACGGGTTCATGCAAGCAAACATGAATTTAGTCGACATGGAGGTGATGTTGAGAATGCTTGTGAAAATGAAAGGGGATATTAAGAGGCTCAAAATATTGATGTTAGTGATTTGTTTGGGGGTAGAACTGTATTGCATACTTAATTTGTATTTTTTTTAAAGTAGTTGTTGCTTATTTTAAGAAATGTGACGTTATGAACATAATTATGGGAATTTGTAGGAGTATTGGCTTAGATTTAGCATTGTTTTTGTATTTTGATTTAGTTTAGGGGGGGGGGAAGCATATCATGTACTGCAATAATTGGATCCATGAAAAGTCAGGCTACATTTTCATGGATTAATAAGAAAGTTTCATTTAGTGGCAAGATGTTACTATTGGGTGAAGGAAAAATGAAGTTTTTCACACAAACAACATTCATTTCCTTTCCTTTAAATATAAAATTGAGAAAGAAAAATAAAATTACAATGACATACCATATAGAAAGGGTCACGAAGGAACTACCTTCTTAGTTTTTGAGGAGTGTTGAACTTCAATACCACCAACTCAAGGCCACATGAGCAAGTGCCACCATATTCATGCAGGTTCTTTGAACATTTCCCACCTGACTGAAGCTTACTTCAGGAAATGGACCCTTCCATGACCTTTGATTAAACCTTTGTCATGCTATCACATCCCATTGGAATTTTTCACATATTTGGAGAACATGACCTTTAGGGTTTCATGAATTGCGAAATTGAGGCACGTGGAGTGAGTGATATGGTTAGGATTTTTTTGGGATTTATATTTGGGGGTGTAGTGAGAATGTCATCTCATATATTTGCATTGTTGGCTTGGCATAAAATATGACTTGTAATCACTTCTATTAATAGAAATATAGGCTAGTTGGTGATTTGATGAATTTATCAAATAAAATGAATCGTTAGAAGTATAGGCAAATATAGTGTCTTTCAAAGGTTATTTTGTTAGTGATGATTTTTTGAAACTAAAGTTGTATTCTTCTACCATGTCACATGCTAGCTTGGCACCAAATGTGACACAATTGCTTTCCTTAATAGAAACAAAGACCAATGGAGATTTAATTGGATTTGTTAAATGAAATAGATTTTTAAAAGAATTATAATTAAATATAGTTTCTTTTGATAACTATTTTATTAATATGACTCTTCGAGACCAAAGTAATAGTTCTCCCTTAAATTTATTCATCTTTGATTATGTTCTTTTGGACATAGATAATTATATAAATTAGAAATGGTCTCTAAATTAAACTTATTTTCAAAGTATAATAGTGAAAATATGTCTACTCTTTTATGTGGTGTTTGAAAATACATCTACTTTTAAATTGATATAATGCAATACTTGTGAATACCATGTCACTTATCATTTCCCTTATTATATTTTCCTAAAATAAAAGCCATAAAAATTAGAGAAAATTACACTAATCTTCCTTGTGAATAATGAAAGTATATTCAACACCCTCCTATCTTACAAAACTTATATTAACCTCCTCTAAATTTTATAAACTTTTACACTAACCACCCCTACACTTAACATTCTGTTTGTTATTTGATGGAAAATGTAGCATTTGTGTGGCACATGATATTTAATGGCCTAAGTGTAATGAGTTGTAAAAATTTAACATCTGAAATTACTGGAACGTCCTTGTTTATCATGGTATAAAAGTACCTTGAGAGTGAATCAGGTGCTTGCCCTTATAGCCCCATCACCACAGCCCTTGAACTGCAACCTCCATGAACAATCCACCACACGTGCCATAACCATAGACCTTCTATGTCGCAACCAAAAGACCACCTATCAGCCCTTAAATGCCACCTACACAACTTCGTCAACCACCACCAAGCACAGTCACGCCCAATAGCCATCACCTCAGAGCACCACCATCCTTGCCACATTTCAAATCTCCAAACACAACCTCATTGCAAACCCCTTCACTATTCCTGAAAATAGCAAAGCCACAATACCATTCCTACACCCAATTCTGATTTGCACACCTATAACTCGTTTGGATATGCTAATTAAAAGATCTTTTTTTAATTAATCCTTTTAATTAAGATCTTCTAAAAAAGTAAAAATTAATTTATGTTTGGATGTAATATCAATTTATATTTAGATGCAATATTAAAAAGTTTTATTTACTATCAAACATCTTTTTTATATTATAAAAGGATTTTTTTCAGAAGATAAAAATTTAAATTTCTCAAAAAGATTTTTTGACTTTTTCTAGTGATTTTGTTTTTACTTAAAAAATTACCCAAACATACTAAATAACACAATCTTTTTTTAATTAAAAAAATATCTTTTTTAATCAGAAAAAACAAATTCAAACCAGCTCCTAATACCATTCCCACACCCAATACCATTCAATAAGGTTGACTTTTTTATGGCTATGAATCAATTGATTTCACTATGTAAGATTTGTTTCCTTGCACCATATGAGATCTTTTATGGCTAATTTTTTTTTTAACCCCTTTGAGTTCTGACAATAACGGGGAGATAGGTGAGTGAAAACAAAAGAGAATATGGGAAGTAGAAGGTATTTCTGGACAAAACAGTCTCTCAATTAACAGTGCCAACTTCCAAGAAGATTCTTGTCATGTGGACATCATGTGGACAAATAAAAATGTTAAGTGTAATATCATCAATTCGAGTGTAATTTTTCTAAATATTAAGCTAAAAGTCACTTGCTGTGTACAGTAATATTTGGAGAGTTTTCTTCCTTGAAATACTGTGTTCGGCAAACATGTGAAAGAAAAGGAAAGGACTAAGTCTAGTTTGCAGCAGTTTGCTCTTATTTTGAAAACCTCAAGAATAAAAGTGCAATTTTCTGTAAAGATAAATCAAGGTAACTTATCATGAAATGCTACATCACGCCCTAGTGTAATCTACAGCAAAGAAAACATTGAACAAAAACGTGAACTATCTTGAGGAGCTAAGCTCAACTTTCTCTTGATAACATCACAACCATGTGTGAATCCACAGGAACCCGCACCAACTCGTGCATGAATCAAATAATTCTGTTGACGCGGATTCTATCTCCAAAATAACAAATCCATCAACAGCAAATGGCTTTCATAATAAGGGAAGTGCCTAAATCTCTATACACTTCAGTTCATCCTGTTCCCAAATCTCAGGCGAAGGTTGTCGTAAGTTCGAGAAACCAATAAGAGCCTTGGATCATCTTCAGGTATCTCACGATCCTGCAATACCATTAACCACATAGATAGCGGCAAACATTAACAATTCGATGCATGAGATAGCTTGACTAGATGAGAAATGAGCATCAGAAAACTTTTTAATCTTAACAAGTGAATCAATCAAAGAATAAACTCCATTTGAACTTCATAAATAGCAAAGAATAAGGATATCCCTACACTTTTCACATACTTCAACCGTATTCTTTCATTTGTTCATAATACAGGCATTTCAAATGTTAAGTATATCAGCATACATAGTCACTCAGAGAACTTAGATTGCCAACTTATTTTATTTCTTCCTAACGAGTTCAGTTGCTTTTCCAACCCTATATTTTAATTTTAAACTGGTATTAGTATATTTGTATTATTATTATTATTATTCAATCATGTTTTCTTACATCATTAGAAGAGTTAGACAATGAAAATAATAACATGAGAAATCAAACCCTTCTAGCAACATAATAAATTACAAACATGATTAGATGATATAAAAAATCTCAAAAAGTGACAGTAGATTTTGATTCCTCTAGTGTTTTCTTTTGTAAAACTTATTTTTCCCCTAGCATATAGCAGGATTTATCTTAAAATAACTCATTTGGAAATCTAAATCTCTCTCAATGGTCAAAGTTTTTGTTTGGATTGCTAATCTTAACAAGATCAACACTAATAACATGCTACAGAAGTGCAGGTCTCTTATTGTTGTGTTCCCAAATATGCACATAATATACAGTTTAGATTCCAAATCAAAGACTCATCTTTTTCTATGTTGTCCTATAGATCTCTTTGGAACAGTTTTTTTGTTTTTTTGGGAATCTTTGTAGAGTTGTGGGCTTGCTCCATAGACTACATCAATTTCTGCTCACTAAGTTTAGATGCTTCTGTTCTTAGCAAAGAAGCAAAAATATTGTGGCAATCCACGATTTTTGTTGGGCTTTGGTGTGTATGCTGTAACTGAATGCTAGAATTTTCAATGATGCCTTTTGACTGTTGATTTTATTTAGGATAGGATTTTTTTCCCCATCTATTTGGTGTTGTGCACATGGTCCGATTAATGGTGTTCTTCTAGCTGATATACAAAGGGATTGACACACTCTATTGCATGATTTATCCTTATAGGAATCTGCTGTTATTTTTGAATATTTATCCACTCTTGTACTTTTCTTCTAATAAAATTGCTTTTTCTATTAAATGACAGTAAATTTAAATTGAACTCATACTAATTGTTATCCTCAACTGACATAAGAGCATAGTGGTCAATCTCGGATCGTGAAGCGGAGCGGTTGACCTTGGGGATAGCGGACAGCGAGATGACCGCTATTTTAAAATAGATAATTATATGCAATTCATACAAAATACATATAAATGTTTAAAAATAAGAATTTTTCACAATTAAACTCATAATTAATAATCGGAAGTCATACTATGTAAGGCACAGTCCATAGAAAGGCTACTAGTTAATATGCTGAGGAGTAGTAAAGGACCGTGAGTCTGTGACAACCAAAAAAAGAAATGAAAAGACAGAAGGGGAAAACAAGAGAGCATGGAGGGAAAAGAAACAGAGAATAAGATGAAAAAGCAGAGAACACAACAGGAAAAAAAGAGAGAGAGAGAGAGAGAGAGAGAGAGAGAAAGATGGGAGGAAAGAAAGAAGAGCAGGCTTTTATTCAATTGCTGGTTGTGGTTGCTGGAAAATAGGGCCACTACCGGAAGTTGGGTGGGTCACCAGGAAAGTAACAAGGTCAGAGGAAGAGTAGTAGGGGTTGAAAGAAATAAGGTAGAAGAAAACCAATATGACAAAACCCTACTTTTAACTCTTTAAGATTGAAAAGTGGCAGAAATGATCCTTAAGCCCCCTTTAGTGTCCAGAATAGTAAAAAAAGAGTGGCAAAATAGGTTTCCAGCCTCAAAAACAAAATAGCACCGCGATTGCTATTCAGACCGCGAACGGCCGCGATTCACAGCTGCGATGGCTGCTATCTCAAAGCGCAACGCGACGCTGTCTGCATCGCGCTTGACCGCCGCTGCGTGCTGCGACAGCGCTATAGTGCCGCTATTGTGTGCTATTGACTACTTTGCATGGGAGAATTTGCAACCTCCATGCATGGTACAACTTCTAATAACTTCACAACACTTGAATATACATAGTACCAGCAAATAATATTGAGAAGAACATAAAAGTTTGATGTGTAACTGAAGAAAATAACTCACTTTTAGGCCCTGGTAATATGCTTCTACCGCAGTAAGTGAAGGGGTAACATTACGAGCTCGCATCAAGTCCCATATATAGTTAGCAGTAGTATATCCCCCAGTCTGCCATTTAAGAAACAACACCACAGTGCACACAATTAAACCAAAGGCAGGAAATATAATATATTAAGTATCAAGCACATACCAAGAAGATATAATTGGAAGAGTTTGCATACCTTTTCACCAGCAGCTAAAAGCAGCAGCTCACTTCCATCTTTGCCACTTAAGAAAAAGTTCCTTTCGTTCATCTTTACCTACATTTATCAATTTAAAATTTGAAGTCTTCAAACAAACCAAAAAGACCACTATCGAACGAAGCTACTAAAGCAGCTACCATAACCTACCAGTGTATCTTGTGCAATTTGCATTCCTTTTTCAGTCTTTCCAACCATCGCCCCCTGTGCAAGTGTCTGCAGCCATGTTGGTTTGTACAATTCAGCATTTTATACAAATAGTAACAAAAATTAGCATTAAGTAACTATCAGCTTCTCAACAAGGATAACAACCTAACTATATCAGAATAAATTTAAGCTATCATGGGTAAATACAAAACAAACTATCAGCCACATATACTATTAACGGAGGTTGAATGTTAGATGCTAGAGAGGAAGACAAACAGAAACCAAGGGGAACAATCAGCGTTTTAATAATTCAGACAACCCCACAACACTGCCACAAAGGTCCTTATCTGCATTCTTAAGGTCCTCCAGATTATGTGAGCAAAGACAATTCAAGAACACATGGCCAAACTCACCACATAAACATCTGCAGTAACAAGCTTTCCTGAATTTTTGTAGTCCTCAAAAGTTTGAAGAGCACGATCAATATCTCCTGCATTGCAATAGCCCCTGCATAATAATGTTAATCAGAGATAAACTGAGCATTATTTATATACATATTATTTATATACATATATATAACGAAAATGGAAACAGATATCCATTGAATAAAACAGCAGCAAGGAAGCAAGATCTAGTATAGAGCCAAAAACAGCTTAAATTGTATCCATATTTGCTTAATTCATCAACCATACCAACCAAGTCGACTATAGGCTGGACTTCATAGCCTATTTTCAGCAGCATACTCTAATTGGTTAGATCCAATGGCTTTGCTTTTTTTTTTTTTGGGATAAAAGAAGATTTCATTAATAAGAAGAATAATACAGAGAGAAGAGGACAAAAAATCCTCAAAGCAAAAAGAAAACAAAATAAAACATTCAAAGAACAAGGCTTTCAAATGGCTTTTGTTGAAACTAAAAGGAAATGGTGGAAAGAAAGAGGCTTTGACTAATATTCTGAATGTGTGGTTGGTGCTTTGTTTGCGTGGAGTATTATGGTGGATGCTAGGAAGCGTGCATTATTAGTTGCAGGCATGATTGCTTAGGGAGTGATTACAGGTTGAACAAAACACACTTCATTCAGGAGCCCTCATTTTACCTTCATTTTTATATGATTGAATGGTACTTTAGAGGAAAAAAGTTACTTAGGTCATGTGCCTTTTAGACCTAAAACTTTAAAAATATGCAACTGGATCCCAAATTTCTAGCATATTTGTTTTCATCCTTCTGTTTGATTTCTTGTCAAATAACAAAAATTGCATGCAAAGTGACAATCAAGAAATTCAGTACAATTTCCATTAAATTTTGACAGAAAATGAAATGGAAGGATGCATTCGCACATGTTAGAAAATTTAGGAATAATGTAGCACATTTTTGAAATTTCAAGACCGAATTGCATATGACCCTAAGTTGGATGAAATAAATTGGACTTTCCCTTTACTAAAATTGTACATGTCTTCCTCCCCATTTGAGACCTTCTAATACTACAGGTAATTTCTTTACTTGGTTAAGAAATTGAAATAGGTCCTTAGGGAAAACACAGTTCTCTCTCAAAATTTCCAAAAGCTAGTCCAAAAGGGCATTGAACATACTTTATCCTTACCTTATAATATGATGATGAGAAGGAGAATTTAGGAGGCTGATGGTCTTCACATTTTGGGAACTGCTGCTAGTTCTCTAGTGATGTTATTTTCATTTGATTGTATAGTGACTTTGTGTGTCCCTTCTTCTATGGTATTTTTATTTGAATTTGCAACATTCTGCTGTTTTAACCTGTACTCCATGATGCTAAGTTTGCTGGTGCAACCTAAAAAGTATTTTCATTGACTTTTGACTGGTTTATCCACTGAATTTTCCAATTTTCTTATAACATGATGCCACCACACCATATTAGTCAATCCCAGATAGCAGCGCATAGCGGCCAGCTCCAAAACTGCTATAGCGGGATAGCGCATAGTGTGATAGCCGCTATTTCAAAAAATATAGAGACATTATGTAATTTACTACAGACATATATATACTGAAAAATAAGAATACTACCAAAAATTTTACCTATATTTATTATTAATAATCAAAAGTTATTGTCAAGTATATTAAACACATAATTATCATTGATTTACTGCATAAATAACAAGTGAATAAATAAAAGCGTACGCATAACCAAAAATAATAATAAAAGCATAGTGGTACCTTTTTTTTTTTTGGGAGGGGGAGATGATAAGTTTAGTAGTATATTAGAGGAATTAAATAAAACAGCATGATACTCAGAAACTTAAGCCTCTAAGACTTAAAGGTCTAACAATTCCTTCTATAAAAGAAGAGAAAAAATTATCAGCCCAAATGAGAGTAAGCCCAATAAAGGTTTCAGCACATTAAAAAACCCTAAACTAGGTAGACAAAGGAAAAAACCCTAAACAAGACAGCTCTATTGCACAGTCGAGGAAAGACTAGATGAAGGGAAAGGGTTCGTCAAGGTGGGAAGCCAGAGAAAAAGGGATTTCTATCTAAAAAACTCTCCATTTCACAGTGACTCTTGCAATCGCGGATGCTATTCCGCAATTTGGCTTGCGATCCGCCATGATTAGTGCCTGTGACAGCCACGATCTCCATATGCAACGCAACGGCTTCCTGGTAGAAGCGGAGGACTGCAATGTGAGTATGCGACGCGACGCCACAACGCGATAGCGCCACTATCGCGCTATTGATAACTTTGCACCACACACCATCCAGCATAAAATTACAGCAGATATTTGGCTTGCTATCATACACCAGTGATGACACTAAAAAAAAAGGGCGGCCCAGTGCACAAGGCTCCCACCTGGTGGGGTCTAGGGAGGATAAATGTACATAGCCTTACCCCCGCTTGCGGAGAGCCGTTTTCAATATTTGAACACTTGACCTTTAGGTCACAAGGCAAAAACCTTACCGTTGCACCGAGACTCACCCTCTTACACCAATGATGAAGTAGACACAAAAAACCTAGATCACGACATGCACCAAAGGCAGGCAAAACAGAAGCAATCAATCTATGCACAAGTTATTCATATAATTAGTGTGAGCATGCTCAAACTGAAGCACTTGGCATTGGTGAATGTACAAAACAATCCAAATTTATAGTTTGGCAGTATGCATGTTTTCAAGCTATCTTTATGGTACAAACTATAAAAATTAATCACCAACAATTAATTACCTAATTATTTGCATCATAATATAGACATCAGGAGTTTTTGCCTCGTTGTTCAGCATTTCCAAAAGAGTTTCCATCAACTGCCACAATCAGACATTAACCATGCAAATTAGAAGACACTTTAAAATTGAAAAAATAGTACAAATGAAAAAATGTGACGAAAAAAAATCAACTTAAGTCTTAAGGTGAACAAATAACGTCAAGTAGCACAAGTGGACAGAATATCACTCTTTCCTTTTGAAACCAAAAAGAAAAAAAGGAACAAAAAGGAAGATGGCAGAGTTCTGAGATGGGTATATTTCAGATTTAACAGATAATTGGACTGCATTTTTTGATTCCCGGTAGTATGTATGCCTTTGTTGTAGCTCACAGCAGTATGATGGTAATGTGCTATTTGACTTTATTGGTTCAAAGTAAAAACTAGAATAAAACCATATAATTTATCAGTTACCCTTGAGCTGTATCACTATTGTTCATTTAATCTCTGTATTCTGGTTAGTAAAAAGTGTAATTATAATAGAAATATAAGAAAGACTTCCACAAAAAGATAAAACGTGTGCATTCTAGTTTAGCATAAAATAATATCACACCAATTTTCCCTGCTGTGAGTCAGTAAGCCAAAATGAAGAGTGAGGGTGTAAAACATATTTAAAATAAACAAACAATATTAACCAGGAAAGTGGATATCATGGCTTGGCTTAAACTCCACATAGGCATCCAAATTCAAATATCATGCACAATTAATTTCTGCAAGATTCATCATGATGATTTGATCCAACATAAGGTCATGTGTTTGAATGATTTCTTGTTACACACAAGCAGCCAGCATTGAAGAAAAAACAGAAGATAAGGAGCAAAGCTAGAACCATCTACAATAGCATCCAAATCCCTACAGACATGATGGCAAATACCTCAACATTCTTGAGGTCTGCAGCAGCATAAAATGCAGTATGATATGCTGTAAATGGCCTAAACAAAAATGCTCCACGCCTATGAATGTATTCTGCTGTTGGTAAGTTGTATAACTCCTCATCTGTAACACCCATCATCACATTCTCAGCATTGGCACTGTCAGTTTCAACTGAAGACCACATCTTCGACCTCTCCACAAACTCTATAACCTTTTTTCCACAGAATAACAAGTTAAAAATTCACTGGGAAATTTCATGCGGCATAAATGATGTCAAATCAGAAATAGGTATAGTAACTACTTTTGCAGCAAAATCATCAGTAATAGGCGTTTTGTTCTTGTGTGCAAGTATAAGACCAGCATAGCAGAACTTGTTTAGCCCTAGACCAGCTGCAGTCATATCACGGACAATTGCATACCTGTATCAATAAAATTTAAATGAATTAGATATTTCAAAATACATCACATTAAAAGAAAAAGACAAGATGGTGATATGAACTTCGCTACATTAAAAGACAACTAGAAGTTTGAAATCTCCCCACCTTGCCCAAAAGGAAAATAAATAAATAAACCAAGAAAGAATGAATTGTAGCAAAGCAGGCTTTTTTGTTAAGTCATCAAGATTAGCATCAAGCAAAACATTGTGAAAAATCAACACCAACAGATGGGTACTGAATGACTCCAAATTACGCACAAGAAAAATGAACAATGGAGTCCTCAAGGGGTGGAATGAATAGCAAAAGAAGATTTTAGTCAATAAAGTATATTAAATGATAAAAGAAGTGCTATTATAGCATACACTCGGTCTATGCGTCCATCGGCTGCACAAGCATTTAGCAAGCAGATGTAGGTTTGTACATTTGGCTTTACTTCCATGCACTTCATGTCCTCCAAAATCTTTATCCCAAAGGAAAACAAATAGAAGCATTATACACCCATTAGAAACAAAGAAATCACTTCTAGTGCAGTTTTTAACATCATTCTACATGGTTAAAGGTTACCTGAACAGCTTGATCAGAGTTCTTGCATTTCCCACAAGTTGAAATCAGAAAGTTGTATAAAGTAACCTATGTATGAACATGACACAAATCATTGATCTAAAAACATAAAAAGTGGAAAGTGGAAGTTTATACAAATTACACATCAACAAGTTTTACTGGGTTTATGGCCTGTGCTCGATATGATAGAACATTATAACCTGATTTTGCTCTACTTGCAGTAGGATGGATTTCAAAAGGGATCAAAAAACCAATAGCCACTACGATAAAGCAATGCAAAGACCCAAGCACCTTTTCATGCACACATGTTCATCAAACAAGACTACATTGTAAATTAGTTACGAGCCTGCCTCAAGTTTCAGCCAACTCAAGTCACATTATTCTTCTTCTCAAGCCACAATAACGAGCAGCCCAATGCACGAAGCTTCCACCTGGTGGGGGTCTGGGGTGGGTAGGTGTAGATAGCCTTACCCTCGCTTTGTGCAAAGGCTATTTTCAGATTTGAACCCATGACCTCTAGGTCACAAGATAGGCTTTACTATTGTGCCGAGGGTCACTCCCTTTTTTCCAAGCCACAATAAAAAAAATGAAAAAAGAAAAACACTAAAGTACATTCTAATTCATGCAAGCCAGGAAAAATAATATTAAGAAGAAAAGAACCTCTACAACTTGAGTTATCACTATCAATCAAGATAATACACATTCTCTACAACCTATTAATATAAGAAGAGACAGAAGAAAAAAGGGGGTTTAATCAAGCACGCTTAGGAGCTAAAACATACTTGGGGTATTATTTTTACCCATCTCTAGTGAAAAGAAACAAGGAAAAAGCAGCAAAACAAAGGCATGTTTGGTTTTGTTTATTTTTGGGGAAAATAATATCATTTCTTCTAAAAAAGTTATACGAGCAAACATATGAGCAAAACAAAACAAGAGACACACATAATTGAACACTAAAACAACTACTACTACTACATACATCAGGAACCAAACCCATGACTTTCATTTGGTCCATGAAGAAGAAAGCATCTTGCATTCTAGACCCTCTCATGGTCCCAACCACAAGGGAATGGAATGTGTCACGGGTAGGCTTCACCCCATCAAGCATCATATCATCGTACAGGTCCCTAAGCAAGAAATTCCTTCCAAAGAAAAAGGGGACAAATAACAATAATCAATAAAATTTGAATAAACGGATGTGCCTCAAAATTAACCAAGAGAGTTTATAAATTTAAAAAAAAAAAGAACCTTCTTCTAGAAATGAGAGAACCCAAGACGGTGTTGTATTCAGCGACATTGTTGGCGTAGTTCCTCTTGGAGTATTCTTCGGTGGAAGCGGACAAGTACCGCGGCCCCACGACTCGACACAATGACCCGCGACGGCCTGCAACTGCAGAGACAGAGAAGGTTAAGTCCAGATTCTGAAAATCAATGTTTGTGAACGGAAATGAAGAAAATGAAGAAGAAGAAGCGTGCCTATGAGAGATTGGAGGAGCTTCATAGCAGTGAAACCAGTTCCCAACACTTTCTCCTTTTCTCTCTCTCTTGAGCAGAGCGTGTGTTTTTTTTTATTCGTAAAACCCTGGGATTTTGTGTGTTGGTGTGACTTTGTGTGTTTTCCACCTTTTGTTTTGGGCTTTAGTTTTGTTCTGGATAGACGGGAGTTTGGGGCAGGACACGAGGAAAGTCCAATTTTGGAGCCTATACATAGTCACAGCCTGTTAGCATAAATATATATATATATATATAGATATATATTATTTATATTCTCATTATCATACCGACTCACATCTTATCCACCATTAAATGAGATTGACCCTACTAAATCAGATCACTTCCTATCTAACGATGATGAATGTAGTTGATTGTATCCATATATTGTAAATATAAAAAACATGACTTTTGACAAAAAAAATATGCCTAGATCTATCGCAGGTCTCATTCCCATTCCGATCCATAGAACTAATCTGCTTCTAGTGCCCATTTGCCTCAGCCCAAGGAAGTGGTTCATTGGTCCAATGACCCTCTTTACCCTCTCATTTTATTTACTTTTTTCTTTCAAGTCTCACCTCCTCATTGTATTAAATTTGCTTTGATATTTCTTACGGTATGTTTTCTCTTAACAGCACGATGTCTGAAGTGAGAAGTCAAATGAAGCAGCTCATACCTTGGTGTTTTTTGAGGTTGCTCACACTATGTGCAAATTCAGAGTACTGCACATATGAAATATGATAAGTAGCAAACCTGTGCTAGTTATGGCCTCTTGAGATTTTTTTGTTTGCTTTTATTTGTGTTTTATCGCACCTTATTATAAAGATGAAGCTTTATTTCAATAGTTATTCAGTGGGTATTCTCTACTATGCAGTTACTTGTTGGTATATTTTGTTTAGTAGTGAAAAAACCTTGATTGAAGTTTATATGCTCATTTAATCAAGATTTGGTTGCTTACTCTCCCAAATTGATGTAGAAAATTACAAAACAAAAAGCAGAAAAATAGAAAATTAACATAGCACAACAAAATTTGTGTGCATGCAGTAGAACTAGTAAGATAATTATGCACTTTAAGAGGGTGTTTGGCACAATACATTAGGCATGATAGTATAAACAAATATTATACATTATGTCATTATCCATTATTTGGTGCAAACAATATATTGTATAACCTTATACATCATAACCCTCTTATATGTTAAAATATTGTATAACTCAATACAACATGGTAGGTTTATTAGACCTTATAGTTTTTAATGTATAAGATCATTTTTTAAATATTTTATTAAAATAAAATAATTCTTAAATATATAATAAAATAAATACAAATAATATATAATATCAATTTAGTTATATATAATAAATATAAATATAAATATAATTGATAAACAATAAATAAAATAAAATAATAAATATTTAATGTCAAATAAATATTTTAAATAAATAATATATAATATAAAATATAAAATTATTAACTAATAAAATATATAAATAAATAATAAATAATATGTAATATATATATATAAGTAAGGATCAGTAACTTAAATTTAAATAATTATGATTAAAAATATAAAATATTAAAATATATAAAATAGTAATTTTTATTTATATATCATTAAAATAATAAATAATTATAAAATATTAAAATAAATAATAACATTTAATAAAAATTAAATTTTAATTAGTAAATATTTACATAAATATAATATTTAAAAATTATTATAATAAAAATTTCTATTTCACTATTATTTGATTTTATTTAATATTTAATTAAAATATTAGAATTATTTGTAAATAAATAGTATAATATTTCTGAATATAAAATTGATCTATTAGTGTTATACCAAACATTATACAGTATTAAAAATTATTAGACCTTATACTATTAGTCTTATCTTATTAAACTTATATTATTAACCCTTATTATATGATGCATGTCAAAGGCACCCTAAGAAAGTTAAGAACAACAAAAATCAATACCCGTTAGGTGCCCACTCCCCTATAATTGAAAGTCAATGTAGTTTTTTATAGTTATTTTTAACCACATTTTTAATGTTAAATAAATAAAAGTGTGGCCAAACACAGCACTCATTCGATGTTTGTGTTAAAAAAAAAGGGGGTCTTATAACCACATTTACAAAATGGGCTAAGTGCGGTAAAAAATGTGGCTAAACACAAAAAAATGTGATTAAATGAAAAAATTAATGTGGCTAAACACTTACTCTTTGCTTTTCATTTTTCACCCCAAACACTCTCTAACCGTCCTCCTCCTCTATTCTCCCTCCCTCACTCCCCACCACCTCTCCTTCCTGGGATTGCACATGTCATTGGTCAAGGTGAACAAGAACACAAGAAGGAATGCTAACAACACCTCTTGCCTCCATGGCTCCATCACCATCGACAACATCTCGCACCTCGCCATTGACAACCTTATCACTTTAAATTGAGTCGCGAGCCCAACTACCCTCTTTCTTCAGCGAGGCTTGCCACATTCTTGAACAACACCGAGCACAAGGTCGAAATTGCGTTGTCGAAGGATTCAACGAGTTGTGGGAGCAATGTTCACAACAAGAATTTTGCACAAACCAAATTGTTAATAAAAAATAATTAAAATAAAAAATACGAAAAGAAAAAATGAAATAAAAAGCACTATACACTATAAAATTCAGAGAAACCGAATTTTTAAAAAATTAAAAAAGTAAAAATATTAAATATTAAAAATAAAAAAATTTAAAAAATCAGAGTAAAATAATACGAAAGGAAAAAATAACACTGTTTACTAAAAAAATAAAAATGAAATTCTTAAAAAACAATAACTGCAAAAAGGCATCGACCTTCAAAGAATCCCCTACCCGTTATTGGAAAACAAAGCCACAAGAATTGAAATTAGTAAAAGATGCTTCAGTGCTTTACATATATATATGCATAGATCTGTTGACGTGGAAGCTGAGGAGTGATGGGACCGAATGGTGGAGCAAAGATGAGGCTCAACAACGTTCACAGAAGTGCAAAGATGGTTAACGGGATGAACGACCATGGAGCAACGATGGGGCTTAGTGATGTGTAAAGGAGTTCTGGCTCGTGGAGCAACAACAGGCTTGTAGACAAATTCATGCTCACAACATCACAATCACAGAGATGATCGGAGCCCGAGGAGACAACGCGCGGTGGCGGTAGGGCTATTATAATGTTGTCGATGTGAGTTGTGAAGTGTTGAAGGACGCTGAAGGGTGGCGGGCTGAAAGCTTGAAGTTGGTGTTGACTGGTTGGTTGACTATCGCTTGCCTTGAAGTTGCAAAGAAGGAAAGAAAGGATGAATGGGTGATAAAGTGATTAGTGTTTGATGTGCTGGGTGGGGGGGGGCAAAGGGTTAGGTAGTCTTCTTTAGGAACTTCTGAACTTTAAAATTTTTACAATTATATTTATATGAATGAGATGTCTTAAAATGCAATATATATATATAGAGTTGACAAAACGGCTAGCCGGGCCATTTTGGGTGGTGATTGCTCGGCTTATGTTTGTTTCAAGCTAAAAAATTGATGCCCGGCTCAATCTGTTCTGGGTCATGGACCAAATATCAAGTCAACCTTATCTATTGATCTATCTTTACTATATTTAAGGGTTTTTGTGGACCCATTTTTTGAAAGGAAATTTCCCTCCACACTTCTGGAGATACTTTTGTGATAATATCTAGTTTTTTTGGAGATAAATTTTCTTGCACACTTTGGAAGAATATTTTGACCATGAAATTTTGAAGAGAAAAGTTTCACTTATATATTTATTGTGAAAAAGTAGGTGAAATTAGTTTTTATTTTGTTATCTTTAATTTTTATAAAAATTTCTCAGCCAAATTTTTTTTTATTTTTTATATTATGAAATTACAATTTTATCATATAACTCAAATGGACTATAATGTTAAATTATTAGATTGAGAATGCAACTGATATTTTAACTCATATGTATGCTTTTAATTAATTTTTTTTCTTTTTGTTGTATTAAAGTGGTTGGGTTAACCATATTATAAGTTTTTTTTTATATATTTTCTTAAGTCAATATTTGAGTATTTTTCCACTCTTCAAGAAATTGATTTTATCCAACACTTTTTTGTATTATTTATTTATGTGAAACTATAATTCTATCTTATGACTTAAACAGATAAAAATTCTATGCTATTGAGTTGAGGATTCAACTAATATTTTAATTTATACATAATTTTGAAAACCATTTTTTTTATAATGACTTTGTTTCATACAAATGGTTAGTTTTTTTAATCGTATAATTCTTTCATTGAATTAGGAGTTTATCATGTTACATTGAGAGGTGTTCATGTAACGAAGAAGATGAATCTGTTGATCTTATATCAAATTTGATTAAGAGTTTAGCCTATTGTTAAGTTCAAGTTGGGATAACAAGTTATGAAAACTATATATAGATTTGTATTTTCACTTTTTATAATTTGTCACATTTGAAATAGAACATTTAACATTTTTTTTAGTGTTTTGTGGTTTATTGAGTGGTGGTAGTGGATTTTTAAAGGGTGCATTTATTTTAATATTTTATAGAGTATATTTGAATAGGTTTATTAATTATCATGCATATCAGATATTGGTGAAAGTTTTTTGCTTAAAAAATATATATACTTAATGGATGTGGACAGCAGTGACAATTTGTTATATAAAGTATATTATATTCTTAAAGACTTCCTAATATTAATGTTCATTCTAGGAATCATGACAATACTATGAGAAACCAATTGATTTTTCAATTTCTCAATTTCAAGTAAGTAATTTTTCATCACATCAACTGTAATAGTATTTCCATAAATTACTGTTGTTTCATTGAAAGAAAGATATCAACATGATGTTCTAAAACCAGTTAAATCAACACATTCAGATGGAAGATCATGTAATATGATCATTTGAGCCAACAACTCACGTATAACAATGTGATCAAGCTTTCTAGACCCCATTTTCACAGCATAAAGCATCATATTCCCCACATAATCAAATCTTGGAATCATTAGACACTTAGAAGTATGATAATGCAAATGAGATATCCCTCCCTTGAACAAGTATAATCTTTTGAACAAGCATTACATTTGCATTATTCTATTCCATCACTAGTCATGACAATTTTTCAAAATGTTTCCAACAATATGATGTTCTAGCTAGCCTTTTTCTTTTGTGGGTTGTTGTTTTCTTCTAACGCACTTGGTTTACGTTTTTCCAAAAATTTGGCAGACATCTTCATTATTTGAAGGGATATTACCCATTGTAATCTTTTATTATTGAAAACATAAAAAGGGAGGGAAAAAAAACATATTTAGAGGTATGAAACAAACTAAGTAACTAGCAAGCAACAAACAAATATTTAAATCAAAAATAAAAAAATCACATGGAATGGACAATAGGAAATGGAGAAGAGGAAGGTAGGGTGTAAAGAATAAAGAAAGAAAGAGCACAAAAATAATTAATAAAACAAAAACACTAACAGATTGTTGAGAAGTGGACTGGAGAACAAGGTAACTATCTTGTGGATGAAGGCTACTGGTCACTAAGGCCGCTATAGCTGCCAAACAACCACTACTTACTAGAGCCTTTGGAACATTGCTTGTTGGAGCTGTTGGAATGCTATTGTGGATGCTCAATGTTAGTGCTTTGTTGGTGTTGTTATTGCTAGTGCTATCATGAATGCTTGTCGTCACTATCGCTATCACCTTTGCCACACATGATTACTCCTAGCACTTTGTAAAGAGTTAAAACATTGTAGAACTTCAATTGAGGGATTGGATTAGTGCATTGGTGTATTGGATCAATCATGTTGGAGGCATGTATGCAGAGGGCGAGCATGACCAGAGGATAGTTGAAGGAAGATCTATTATGAGGGTTATGATAGAGACACTATAGGGGAAGGATTGGGCTTGAAAATTTTGATCATATCAATACTAACCACTCATGGCAATTTGGTCAAAGCACATTGACAGTGAATGGAAAGCATGGGGGAGTATTGATGAGCACAATCGCCATGACCACTACAACCAGATCTACTAAGATTGCCACAAAATCCACCATAGAAACCCCTTGCAATTGAGGATGTGAGCTGCATTGTGTAAGAAACACTTAGGATGGATGAGATTACATTGCCATATTTGTGCTCAGTTAATCCATCAGGAAACATATTTCTTGAGTTTCTTCAACAAGGAGGAAAGCTTCTACTATTGAGAATGGATTTACTTTCAAGGTGATTGAGGTTACGAAAGGATGATATTTAGGTGGCAAATCTTCTAGCATATTTGGAAACCTAAGAATTCAATTCCATTAAGGAATTGAATTAAATTTCCTGATTTGGAAGCAACTTAATTCCAAGAATTGAAATCCTATGGAAATTGAATTCCATTAGAAACCCTAAAGGTGAATAACCCAAATGGGTTTATTCGTTTTTGATTTGAACTCAAAAAATGAAAAACCTATACATATTAATCTAAATCTCCTTCTAACTCGTTAACCTCATTTGTCTTCAACCTCGAGATACTAACATCTTTGTCACTATCACCATCTCTGTCTACTTTCTTTCTACCTTCCCAGTGACATCCCCATTCTCAAATCTTACGTCTTCCATTTGTCCTTACTCTATGGGTGTATCTTTGATTCATTCTTTGCTTTCCTTCTTGGATCAATTTTCTACATTACACGCTTCTTTGATTTTTTGATCTATGGGTTTTAGCTCTAATCTTTATCTCATCAACTGTTTTCTTTGTTTGCTTATTGCTTGTGGATGATCTTGTTATTTTGATTTCACTTTAATTTACTATTTATCATTTGTTTTTTGGGACAAAATTGGTTAGCATTTGAGCATTTACTAATGTGTTCCATAGTTTACTTTCAATGGATATGAGTAGAAAGGACCAGCCCAAAGGAGGAAGAAATTTTACAACAAAAAAAAGAGTATTTTTTTCTTTTTAGAAAAAAAATATTTGATAAATGACCATAGCAAAGCAACAAATAAGTGTTAGGAGACTTGCCTTTGATGCTTTGTGGGGACCAAACAGCAAGTACTAGCCTAAATAACTTCCTTAGGAGAATATTGGCACACTACTAATTATCATAAGTTAATCAAAACTAATCCCTTCAAGGCATTATATGGTAGAGACCTTCCCACTTTATTAAAAGCAGAAAGGGAATAAATGGTTGAGGAAGTTCAATTACTAATAGAGGAGTGTACCCAATGATAGCTGAATTGAAATAGCAGTTAGATCAAGCTTAAGGATAGAAAAATTCTACAGAACTAAATACCTCCAAAATTACTTTTGAGCTAGGATTAATTTCAATTACCCGCAACCACATTGTAGCGGCAATTGTGGCCATTATGCCAACATTTTCCCACAATTTTCTATATCGTAGTAAATTCAATCGCAATTTAAAACCATGGGTAGGAAAATGAGAGCATGCCTCAAGACTTAACCCTAAACGAAGTCCTGTTTTTATGGGTTGTTTAAGATTATTGATAGGATTGGTTCTATGGCTTATAGACTGTACCTCCACCAAATTCACATGTGCATTCAGTGTTTCATGTTTCTCTTAAAAGTGTGTGGTGCATGGGGCTATTGTTCAACCTCTACTAGCTAAACTTAGAGATAATAGAACTCTTCTCAAGCTCCTTATCGAGGACAAGGTGGATTTTGAATTGGGAAGTTGCCATAACCCAAGAGGGTCCACAAGTGGGGATTAGTGAGGCAGTCTATAGTAAGAGTACACCTAGGAATCAAAAGCAACTTATGATAAAGTGTACATTAGGAAATATTGAAAAGGGGAAGGAAATGTACTCAAATCTATCACCTTAGAAGACCATATATGAAATTTAATTAATTGTTAGGCAAGATATGGATATAGGGTTATGAGATGAGTACTCAAAAATGGACTAGAATTAGGGAGTAGGTGGTCTTAGAGAGTTACTACTATTGTCATTAGCAATCCTTATTTTTTCATTATACACAATAATACAACATTCTTCGTGATTTAGTTTTATTTCAAGTTTACTGTCATTGGTGCCATTATAGGATTTGGGTAAAATTGCTTTTATTTTTTCCTACTCTTGCATTTGGTCATATACAATCTCTATATAGAATGTATAATTTGGGATGAGGTGTAGAAAAGTAGAATTAGGCGAATAATGATTGGGGAAGAGGTGAAGAATAGTAGTAGTTAGATAGTGATCAAATCGCCGCGATCAAGAAAAATTTAGATAAAACAATGGCCATTAGTGGCACATTGCATGAGGGAACCCGCTTACCAGTTAACTTCAGTTGAATAAGGGAACTTATTTATGTGTATTTGATTCGATGGTAGTTGAAATTAAAGTTATCAGACCCTATTTATATGACATGCAAAAGTAACCAAGGAAACAAATAAACAACTTCATTAGAATATCTTTAATGAATTATTCCAAATTTATACTCGAAGAATTTGTCCAATTTATACGCAAAGAATTGTCCTGATTTATACTCATTAGAGTCCAATTTCTTTTATTTTCATCAAAGAAATTTATATGCAACAACCGTCTTAGATTTGTTTAAGAGAAAATTGATTAGATTTGTTCTTTCAAAGAAGAATGTGAACCAATGATTTGCTTAACCATTGTGTATGGGATTCTTAACTCATGAAGTTTAAAATTTGTTATTCACAATACAATTGTGGATATAGACGTTGATTTTCTAAGTGAGAGAAATAATCAGTTAAATTTGAGTAAAATGAGATGCATTGATATTGTAGGATTTTTATTGTAATTAGTTTTTTTCTTCATTTTTAATTTTGGTTTTATGTTGTGGTTTTCCATTTTTCCTCCTCTCAACTTTAGGGGCCCTGTTTATTTTAAGTTTCTAGTTTTTAGTCTTCATTTTCAATTCTTAGTTTTCTAGATTTTGTGAAGGAAATATTAAAAATTCTAAAACTATAAATTCCACTTTACAATTTTATTTTCAATTTTCAGTATTTTCTTCACAAAATCCGGAAAACTAAAAACTGAAAATGAAAATTGAAAATTGAAACCAAAATAGACCCTAAGTATTCCATTTTCACTACCTGGACTATGTTGTTAAATTCATTTATGTTGTTACTCAAATTATCTTAATTATTGCAACTTTATTTTTTAATTTAAAGCTTCCTAAAGAGTTTGCAATAGTTTTGGTTTTTTGTAGATAGCACAAGTGCTATCTTTTAGGAATGGTTCTGCCCATCATTCTTCATCTCTTGTAAGTTATTGTTTTGAATGCTCATAAAAGGAGTAATACTGATTCTAGAAGGAACTACAAGTTTGAATATGCTACCAGTGCAAGAAAGTTCAATAAGGTGAATTCTATATCTTTTTTTCAATTGGATATTTTTCTGATTGTGTTCAGGAAAATTACTATTTCTCATTGGGACTCTTAATGAGGTTAAGTTTATAATGGTGCTTTGTTTCTATTGTAGGCATAATAACTATTCAATTTGGTTTAGTCACCATTTTGCATTGAATGAAATAGTTGAAATTGGCTGCCAAATCTCAAGCCAAGTTAAGGTAAATGAGGTTAAGTGGCCAATTTGACTTTATCCCATTTTGCATATTTAATCTGTCTGATAATAAACAATAATAACAAGATACTATTAGCAAGAAAGTATTCAAAATGCCACCTGAAATTCTCAAAATCCTTTTAATCTTCAAACCCTTCTCTAAAAAGTTGAGACCTTTTGTTATGTTTTCATATTATCATATAGAATACCTAGTTCATAGTTTCTTTTGGACTATTCATAGTTTTCACAATAAATACTTGTTTTTTTGTACACTATTTGTGCTCCTAGATGTGGCTTTGGTTATATGATTTTGATGGTGATTATGGAGATTTGGGAAGTATTTTGATTGATTTTATTCACCTAAAAAACTATCTAGGCTATTATTTTTTCAAAGAAAAAAGACGCTACCCACATTTGAGAAATATTGTAAGTGGCTTTAACTATGTGGTAATTGTAACACTTTTCCACATTTCAAAATGTTACTAAATAACATTAAAAACCTCCCATCATCAATTTGTGGGGGGGGCGGGCTTTAAAAATCGTCCTGGGGTTTTGTAAAACCATCACAAAATGTGCCTAGCACTCATGTCCATAGCATTTCTAAAACTGTCGAGGAATTAAAACATAACAACACCCCCAACAAAATGTCATGTTTCTTGTAGTGTATGCAATGAGAATAAGGTAATGATTATTCATATATTTCCTCATAATTCTCTCATAGTTTCTTCATAGTCCTTTTCAGGATCAATTGGTATTATCTAAAGATCCTTGGTTGTGATGGTCAATACAAAACACACAGAAATACTACGACATTCATACCTGGATTCAGGTTGCCTCCTCCCCCTTACACTTAAGTTCGGAGCCAAGCTTTCTTTTTGTCGCGACATCCCTTAGCATGACACTCATCTTCGTGCTAGTGCTTGTCCTCTTCAATTGCCTTCATGGCATCAACATCACTTTACAAATCCTAGTGCATGTGAAAATAAACTATTATACATATAATATGATACATTATTATGACTGTATAAACAACTCACTCTATTAGTTTAGTACATACAAACTAATGCAAATTTTGTGGTGGGGAGGTTTGAGTTAGTGACCAAATTGGTCCTTAAATCTTAACCATTCAAACAATAATCAATGATTAGGATTAAAAAATTTTATTATAAAAAATAATTCTATATTAAATTAAATTTATATCTAGGTGATTTAACTATTTTACCCTTATTACAACCACCCTTCTCTTGATTGCTTAGTTTCTGTGACCACCATCTATCGATGCCCTTGCTCTTACCACTGTTGCCACACTACAATTGTCATGCCAACATACCTAAACACAGATGTGGTTATGATGTTGGAGGACCTCACACGTTTGCTCTTCATTGTCAACAGATTATTCATGGTGTTTTAGGCATTGGAGATGGAAGCTCCATAGTGTCTGCCATGTTGCCATCATCCTGAGAAGGACTACCATCGCATTGCCTACCACACCACCTTCGAAAATCGAGGTGGATGGTTCACTACTTGCTAATCCCATTTTATTTAATAAAAACAAAAAAATATTAATGATGGAATTTTCAATTGTGAGTTGTGATGTAAAAAAAGAAACAATATGTAGTGCAACACGAAGCGAAATTATTCAAATTTTTTGTTTGGGAAAGATGGAGCAGTGGTATCTTCAGGGCCAATGGATCTTGGAGGAAAGCAATCCTTCATCGACGATCTTGGATCTTACGAGTTACAAGCTACTAGCTTCATGGCCTCAACTTAAGAGTTACTCACTAACCTCATGAGCATATAAGAAGAATAACCATTGATTATAAAGGCCCTAGAGGAAGAGGGGCAGAGGATGGCATGGGCTTGTTGTAGGAGTAGCAAGCTAGAGAAGGAAGATGAAAGAGAAGGGTATGAGACTGTTGGTTTCATTTTACTTTCCAGTTTCAGAAATTTGTGAAGAAAAACCGAAACTAAAAATAAAAACTAAAAACTGAATTTTGTAGCTTTTAAGTTTTAGTATTTCCTTAACAAAATCTGAAAAATTAGAAAATTGAAAATAAAACTGAAAACTGAAATTGAAACCAAATAGACTAAAAAAACTCATTTGTTATTCATCTACATTAAAACATTTCAATGACTAAGTTGACCACTAACTCAAGTGACCACTATAAAAATAGCCTACAAACTAGGCAGAATCTATGGTGGTCCTTGAAGTTAATGACAAAGTTGGTCACTATATTATTATAATAAAAATAAGCATTCAAAATACCATTTTACCCATATCCTTTACCTCCATCTCTCCCTTCCATGCTCCCTAGGGATGGGAATAGGCCAGGCAACTGTGATGGCCTGGCCTGGCCTATTGGTTTTTTGAAAAATTAAATTAGGCTCAGGCCTTTTAAAAAGGCTATCAATGTAAAGAGGCCAGACCTGGACTATCTAAGAAGTCTATTAGCCCTAATAGGTTGGCCTATTTGTATATATATACCTAAATATTTGTAAAATATGCTATAGAAGAATTGAACCATGGTTATCAATATTCTATAAGGAGTACAAACCACTATACTATCTCACTTCTTTGTTAATATATAATCCAACTAATATATTTATTTTAGTTTTCAAAATCAAACTAATTAAATAATATATTATATCTAATTTGATTCACAACACACTTTACAATTTTACAAACCCTAAATCACTCTCTCCATCTCACAATCTCAACACGCCCATAGCCTACGAGATCACAACATAGCTGTACACACCCACACCCCAACCGGCCAAGCATCCACACCCACCCGGAGCGCCAGTAGGCCTCACACAGCGACTCCACCAGCCAAACCACACGTCAGCCCGGAAGCCTCACCGGAGCGCCGTCATCAATCTTTCCTTACTTGCACAGCCTCCGCTGGACCGCCACACATCCTCGCCCTCAGTGCCCTTGTCGACCTCTCCTCTCCTCACCCATGTGCCCGTGAACTCTCCTGGCTATGTCCGAGAACTCGCAAGAGTGAAAGCCATGCATAATTGCACAGTGCGAGAAAGATATAGATCAAAATGGGTACGCTTCAGCCTTGGAGAAGAGCTTACCTGCTCAGGCACCACCAAAGTGGGCCTTGCCCATGTCAACAATGATTATGCGGTATTCTCTTCTTTTGGGTCTTTTTCTTTTTCCTCAAAATTTGACATTTTTTTCAATTTTCTTCTTTCTTCTATTTTCTAAAGATAGGTTGTTTGAATGCTAAGAAAAAAATTTCCCTTGATTCTTTTATTTGTGCTCTTTCTTCCATGGGTCTTTTTTTTTGTCCCTTTCTTATGTGGGGCGTTTTTATTGGTTCTTCTTGCTATTGTTAGGATTTGGACGTTGCCATAATCAAAGCCATGAACCACGTGCCCTCCCAAGAGAGACACCTCACATCTTCTTTGTATTTTTTTTTTATTTTCAGAAACAACAATACCTTTTACTTTGTATCAAATCTTAAAGCCATTCCTTGGTTATTCCTAATCAAAATGAGTGAACATAGTTGTAGATTGATACAAAAAGAATGGTGCAGATTGCTACAAAAACAAGCTCTATGTCATTTGGTTCCTTGTGTTTGAGGGATTTCTTTTTAATAATTTTACTTTGAATTTATAAATGCAATATTCTAATGTTTGAGTGTTCTTTTTTAATTTGTGTCATTTTGTGTTTAACCGCTCCTGTTTGGCTTGTAAATTGTGACTCGTTTTTAAATTTTTTTAAATTATAGGCCTTTTAAACAGGCTTCAGGCTTAGATCAGGCCAATGAATAGGCTAGGCATAGGCTCAATATTTGTGATGTAGGACGACTTGATAAGAGCAAAGCTTACCCACTCTGTTTTCACCCCTAATGCTCCCCCTCTCTCGCTTCCCTAGTGCCCATCCTACACCACCACTCTTTCAAGATTGTACACACTAGCATCTTCAAATCCTCACCTCCCAACAAGAAGCAATAGATCGAGGGCATTTAATTCTCTCCTTCCTTAACTTCAAATAGGTCTCCTTCTACCATTACTATTACTATTTTTTTTCTACCTCAAATCAATTCAAATCTCAATCATAAATTCAAACCCCAACAAAAAATACAAATTCAACAATGAACCGTATTCTTCCTTGCTACCTCAAAATCAACCTGGCATCTCAAAATCAAATTAAATCTATTATGGTTTTAATCGTAGTTTTTTTTTTTTGGGTGACAAAATGAAGTCAATAAAACAAGCTGCCTAAATGATATCTATTTTGTTGTGTTAATGTTGAATGATGCAAGTCGATATGAATGGTGGTGCAGGGATGCAACATTTTTCATATGATTGACCTGGGCATATGACTGAAACGTTGTTGTGCTAGCCCAATAGTGGGTTGATTGGATTTTGCTTTTGTAGTCACATGTGCCTGCAATTTGGTAACCCACATTCATGAATAAAAAAAAAAGACACAAAAGAATAGGAAGATAGATTTGTTCAAATATGACACCCCATCTATTCTTTAAAAAAAGAAGTAGAGAACAAATAAATAAAATAGAAAATAAAAACTAGTGATAGAAAATAAATTTTATAAATGTATCTTTAACTCGATATTTTTTTTTATTAAATTAATTTTTAAAATTTAAATTCAAAATTTCATATAATCAAATCAATACCAAGCCTAAAACAAAATTAAATTATTTGTTTAGTTGAGTCCAATTCATAAGAATAACGTTGATATATTAAAAGAAAAAGAGTAAATTGCTAAATTGATCCTTGATAAAAATAGCACAAATAAGGGGAAAAAGTACATTTGTGATTTCTCACAATTAAAGTGTCAGAATAAATTAATTATTCTTTAGAATTTTAATGAATTTATTTATTCTATTTATATTTTTACTAGAGAATATTTGACGATTTTATAAACAATTAAATATCAATTTATCCTATAAGTTTTTTTAAAATATTGAAGATGGACTAATTTATCCTACATTTATCATTACTTTTCAATTACAAATCACACATATCATTTTTATACAACAACTTAACTAATTTTATTTTATTTTTAGTCGAGTATAAATTTGAGGATGTAGAATTTAGGATTCAAGTTTTAAGAATTATTTTAATCTAAGAGGCATGTTAAATTTAAGTTATGTTTATAAAATTCATTCTCTTGTTAGTTTTTATTTTCTTTATTAATTTGTTCTTTGTTTATTTTTTTCCATTTCTCTTAGTATAGAATGGAGTGGGATGTCAAATTTTGAGAAGAATTGTATGAAGTGTCATTTGAGCAAATCTCAATTATAGTATTTCTTGTTTACCCTTAATATTATTTTAGTGTTATCCCATTTAAAATATTTTAAGTTCATGACGTGAAAGCAATTTTTTGGAAATCTTTAGGTGTGGTTTTCTAGGTTGGAGGTATAGTGTGTGTTTGAATTAGAGTTTGCAAATAGGACTTGGTGTCAACTTGATTCTACAAAATTGATTTTGGTTAAAAGTGAGTTAATTGTAACTTAATTTAAGATTGAAAACTTTTATGTCAAAATTGATTATGATAGTATGAATATTATTTGGATGATATTAGTTAAAATTACTTTCGGATGTATTGCTTAAAAGGATATGAGCTTTATATAATATTTTAATATTATAGTTTTATTTTTATTTTTAATATATTTGAATAAATATAAAGCCCCAACCAAGTAAGGTGTATTATACAATCAAAAGTTGAAAAAATTTAAACAAATAAAGAAAAGTCCAAGAATGAAACAAAATATATATATTTCCCGCTACCCTTGAACATATGCTAACGTTAACGAGCGCCATAGCCACAAATTATTGCTGTGAGTGAAGGTAGGTTTGGGCATGAAATCCCATTCACGTTGATTCAAAAGAAAATCATCCAAACAAAAAAACTCACGTTCAAGGCAAACCACCATGCGTTGGAAGAACTAAACGCCAAAACAAATGCACCCGCCGTGCAAGGATGGCCAGTGGTGACGGTGATTTTTGAGGAGAAAGAAGATCAGGATAAAATGGGTAATGCAACTTTAATAAATATTATTTTCTCTCTTTCAAAACATCCGTTTCAATAAAGTAGAATTTTTTTGATTCAATAGTACCCTTGAAGAGTTAATGGCCGTCGTGTAACTTTTCATTTCCAACCATTTGATATGTTCTACGATTAATCACAACAAGGATATATGTCCATACACTATAATTTACATGAAGTCTTATTATTCATATTATTTATTACATTTCTTAATATCCGTCATTTAAATTTGACATATTTTACAAAGGAATGAGTAAAAGGTAGATTACACTTACCTTAAAGTTATTGAAATTCAATACGCAATCACTCTAATTGTCTAACATATACTAACCTCTCCTATTTTACCCATTTTTAAGATGGATTACCAAAAATACCTTCTTCCTCACCCCACCCTCACTCTCTAGCCATGGATGTGAGATCCTGGAATTCTTCCAGCAAATAAGCTGCCTATCCATGACAGTCTAATTTCCACTGGCAGTAACATAAATATGTAGGAGCTCATTGTGAAGGTATTGGAATGCATAATGGAGGTTTTGTCCAATAAATACCAAATATGCAACAAATCCTCCGCAATGTGCTATCAAAATTAAAAGCTCTGTCACATACCGACCGGAGGTTTCATAGCTCCTATAAGCTGTCATATAACCTATGTCTCCATATGTTCTTGCTTCAGCTAATGGTTCTTCTAATGCCAATTTCTCTATGCACCACCCAAGGAACTCCTCTCCCCTCCTCCCAATCCAAATCCACAAGCCTAGGCATTGAGTTAATTCAAAATTGAATATTATTCAAGAAAGATATTGAAATTGTAGGCCAGTGCAGATTTAACAATTAGAGAAGTTATATTGAATATTGACAAACCTTAGGAAAAATAAATGTAATTTACCTATATTAAAGTACTAATCGTGTGACCCGTGCATTGTACATGGTAATAATAAAAAATAGTATTTTGACCATTAAGAAAAATAAATAATAATTATTTATTTAAATATATCTTATAGAAAATTGAATATATAAATTTATTTTAAAAATAAGTTAATAATTAAATAATTAAACAAATGGAAAAAAATATATAAATGTGTCATTTTATTTTATATCTTATTTCAAATATCATGTTTATAAGGCTAAAAAAATCTTGATAGATGACCTATAACTAATAATAAAGAGCCTATTTTATGAATATTTTACACATTTTGAAAGTTGAAATTGTTAAAAAATGAAAGAAAATAAGTGGATAATTTAACTATATCATAAGCATTTATAGAAATAACAATGGTTATTCTTAGAAGGGGACATGTCTCATGTCTCCATCCAATTTGAAATTTTGCTTTCATCCCCATCATCATTTTATCCTTTACGTTCCTCATTCCTGGGGATTTGAATCCCTATAGCTATTCATGGATTTATTAAAAAAATTTAAAAAGAGAAAGAATAAAAAAATTTTGAAATTCAAAACATAAATATCTATAGAAACAAATACTATTAATACAACATAATCCAAATTAAAATTAAAAATGTATACATAATGCAAATCTAACAAAGATAATTGAAAAAATAAGGTGTGTTATCCTCGTCCATACTCTATATAACAAATAGGAATTCTCCCTGTTGTTTCCAAGAAAATAAAATTTGTCCTCATTTTCATCCTATTATTGCAGGTAATCCCTATGTGTATCCACTTTCATTAGTTTTTTTTTTTGTCATCCCTAATCATTTACAACTTTATAGTAAATTAAAGTATTTAATTTATAAAAACATAAAAATATATTTTTGAATTAATAAAAAATTAATGAATATATTTAATTTATGTGATTTCAATTACATATCATTTCCTTGTACATCCTTTTAGTAAATTAAAATATCAATTTTAAAATATACATTATAATTAATATGTTATCATTAGTAAAAAATTATTTATAATCCTAATTTATGTCATCTCAATTATTAAAGTAGTATATTAATTACATAATTATTTTCAATTAAAAAAGCATTGTAATTATTTAATTTTTAAAAAATTAATAAATAATTAGTATCATTATCAAAGAAGTATAAATTGTGGAACTAATTTTTTAAAATATTTTAATTTTGAAAAATTGAAGTTTTTCAAAAAATAATATGAAACAATTGTGGAATTGATAAATTGAAATGTTTAAATTTTAAAAAATTAAATATGGCATAGTAAAATATATATATATATATATATATATATATATATATATATATATATATATATGATTTTCAAAAGCTCTAGATTTGATGTTGGAAACTTTTCTCCCAACCCCATTGTTCATTTAGAATTTTCCTCTCATCCTCATCCCTATCTTTATCATGGGTCTCTATTCCTCTTTTTTTGGAGTTGAATTAATACATGTATTCATAGATTTATTAAAAAAATTTCCAAAAAAAAAAAATTTAAAATGGTAATGGAAAGGATAATAATACTATTAGTATGTATACATTATTGGTTGATATGGATATCAGTATCAATTAAAGGTTATAATATTAGGCTTATAAAAAAAGGCAATAATATTGTTTATTATTAATTTTTGCTATGTTTCTATTTTTTTGGTGTGTGTGTAATATTAGCTTTTATGAATTAGAAAATGAAATTTGTCACTTAAATAGTTAGGTAGGGATTTGGAAAATAAAATTAGCAATCTATCAATAATTATATTTTTCTAAATAAAATAATATATTAATAATGATTATACCTTAAAAAAGCAAACACAAATAAATATGGATTGTATATAGTTACAAAAATAATATTTTAAATTTTATCAATTAATTAAAAGTTTTAGCGTGAGAAAAAAAAGGGAACAATAAATGCATATATTGGAAGAAAAATCAATTAATAGCTATACATATATCAATATATTCGATTCACATCAAAATAAAAAAATAATAATTAACAATTAATTTGTACAACGTTAATGCACAATGAAAATTTTAAATAAAAAATATAATTTTGTTCCAAAATATTATTCATTCTCCATAATTAGTGTTTGTAAATGTAATTGAAATTATAATTCAATGGCTATATATATATTGAATTCAAATCTTTAAGCCTTACAAAATAATGAAGAAAAAATAAATTGAAGAAGGTGAACAGCATAAATAAATTCCAATGGAAATTAGATGATGAATTTTGTCTAATATTGCAATTGGAATCATTAAAGCTTGGTTGTGTCATTGAACTTCGAAAAGTGTTGTTCTTGCCACAACAACTATTCCCTCTCATATAAATATTTTGTCAAACAAATGAGCAAAATAAAATCAAAGGTAAAAATAGAAGTAAAACCAAACATTATATTCAATTATTCTTTGTCCTTAATCTTTACTATCTTAAGTTTAGTAAAATAACCAGTTGAGATAGTCCATTAATAGCATCTCCTTTACTTAATTGTGGCTTCAAATTCTAAAATGAAAAAATTATAAAATTATTAATACTCATTTATATAACAATAAAATTAATCTCAAATTCAATAAAATGTTTGTTAAATTATTTATGAAAAATACAATTACCTTTGCCACAAAGGATTGCACAATATGCGGTTAAGCCTATAGTCTAATGATTGTCTCCTACACAAAACATAGAAAAAAGATTATTAAGATATATAAAAAGTAAAAGACTAAATAAACATAGAAAAATCTCTATACAAAACAAAAAAAAAATCACAATGAAGAAAGGTAGAAATAAATTGGATATAAAAACGAAAATGAAAATGATAAATAAATTGGTTTATTTTAAGAGAACTTAAAAAAAAATCAAATCCTTATTTCATTAAACATTTAAATGTATAAAATATATACAAATTAAAAATACTAAACAAACATAAAAAAAATTTGTACAAAAAAAAATCTCACAAAGAAGAAAAGAGCTTCAAAGAAAAATGATGAAATATTTGAATTTTCTAACCTATAAATTCTTATTCTTTAATATAAACCACAAAAAAAAGAGAAATTAAAAGATGAAGTAAATTAATATTTTTAGAAAACTAATAGATAATGAAAAGAGAAATGAAAAATATGAAAATATGAAAGGAAGAATGGAAGAGAAAAGAAAGTTGTGGAATAGTAGAGGAGAAATGAAATAAAGTGTTAGTATTTCACACTAAAGCTTTAGATAGTAGAGTCTCAACAAGGGAATATTGCAGATTCTAAGAGAAATTAAGGATTTTTATTTAAATTAGTATAATTAATCATCTTTTGTAGCAATGAATATGTTACAGATTCTATGAGTAATTTAAGGGGTTTATATTTCGATAATAGTACCTTTCTCGGTAGCAATAATTTTTGTTTTTATTTTTGTTTTTGCACTAATCGATTGGATTCTTGTTTGTTATGGAATAGAAATTAAGTAGTCTATTGAATCCAAATTCAAAACATCAAGGTGAATTCAAAATTTAAAATTTTATAATTAATATGGAAAAACACATGTTTAATTAAAAAATAAAAAAATATTATATAGAAAATAGAAAAAGATATGTATCACATGAATATCTAGTTTTAATGTTAAATAATTTAGATTGACATTTTGATTAGTTATATTATTTACATTAAGAATTTTAATGATTTGAAATTCTAATATTTAATGTGAAATATTTATGTTGTATTAATGAAAGAGAAATGAAAGTAATTTTTATAACAAAATAATTAATAATTAATATTATAAGAATCAAGATCATAAATTCTTTATAACGACACCTATAAAACTTTTCCTATAATGAATTTTATTAGATATTAATAGTTGTAGATAAATAATAGTTACTATAAAATTAATTTTTTATAATAAATAATTTTAATCTCAACAATTGAATGAAATTTATATGATTAAGATTCAACCACCAAGTTGATCACAATCTCATTGAGGACCATCACAGATTCCGCCTACCAACCCAATCGAATCCGGTTGAGTTGAATTGAAACTCAGATTCATAGGTTGACCCAACCCGATGCACAAAGGGCTATATCCGACAAAACATTTGGCAGTAGCACCGGTAAGATTCAACGATAACGTAAGTATCAAAAATACAAAACGAAGACATTCTTCCACAAAAGCACTTAAATACACCAAAACCAAGATCTTTTCAACTTATATTCCAAACTGTACAAAAATAACATCCTAGACCAGCCAGCGAGATAGTCAAATCGCTATACTCACAACTCACAAACTAAATGCGAAAGAAAAAAAAAAATTCAAGACATGTTACATCTCAGGCGATGGCAGGCACCACATTTCTTCAGCAGACACATCTGATCTAATGTTGTATGCAACCAAATCCAACACTGAATATGATAATTTAAATTAAAAAATGTTCAAAGAATTATAGCTCAACCATACGGAATAATTAATCCCAAGAAGTGATGCTTCTTAGTAAAGCTTTATTCTGGTGTTAATAGGGCTTCTACAGATGGGGCACGACTGAAGATCTTGTCCACATTCACAACATGTCTGTCATGTAAAGATAAAAAGAAGATGTCATGTTTGCTCTCCTTAGCTAATCAGAGGTTAGAATAATTTGGGAAGAAATTGGAAATTGTATTTTTACCTGATGGCCACATCCGAAGGCCATGTCTTTTGAATTGCTCAGACATATGGGGCAAAGCTGCACAAGCAATTTAATTTGTTAAAGGTACATTGCCTCAAACTTAAGATAAATGCAAAACATGAACCAGTTGAAGTTCAGCCACTACACCCTACATGTGACTGATGGAACAAAACTGATCAGGTAACTGATGGCTTGTCCCATTAGAACATGTAGAAGCATTTTTTTTGGTAGAACATGTAGATGCTTTTTACACGAGTAATCTAATTTCTCAATTAAGGCACGTGAAGATAATGCCAAATAAAAACCCCATTGTAACAAGATAAGAACAAAGAAACACTACTGAATTCATATTTGCCCCCAAAAGACAAGATCATTGAATATGGCACAGATATTACTAGAAGCACTTTGTAGGCTTTACCTGACTGTCATAAGTGGAACTTGGGGCAGGAGGAGCTGTGCCAACTGAACTGCTGTCATTATAAGACGGGACACTTGGCTCAAAACTAACAGCATGAGAAGGTTTTGATATGCCAAAAGATGCCGAACCAAAAGGTTTTGAAGTGCCAAAAGATGCTGAACCATAAGGTTTTGAAAAGATGCCGAACCATATGTGGGTGTTGGTAGGGCAACTCTCTGGGGAGCATTGGCATTTTGACTACTACTCAAGGGTCACAAGCACCAAAAATAAAAAATAATTCAAAAAAATGAACCCAACAAATTTAAGAAAAGCCAATAGAAATAGTATGGAACCAAAAACCTACCCTAATAGATTAAGTTCTATTGCTGCCTTATACTGAGAGGGAATTTCCATCAATGCTGCAAGAGCAAATGCTGCTTCTTTTGTTGAAGGAGGAATGTTCTTTGACATAATCTCTGTGAAATTTACAAACTAAAGAAGCACAAAGTGGAAGCCACAATAATTCATTGGATCAATTTCCACTAGTAAGAACACTTTAACAAGTATTAAACTATTAATCAATATTTTGTATGCTCCTCCCTACAAACCTGAAAATTATCAAAGGTCCGAGATGGGATATTGTCATCAAACTCCTTCATCATATCCCAAGGTCCATCTCCAACACCAACCAATATGATTGACAGAGGAAATTTACTGTGACAAAGTAGGAAAATAAGCCAAGGTATTTGAACAAATAAATTATTCTCAATCAAAACCAACAGCACAATCACCTGGCCTCAACAATAGCATGAACAGTCTTCTGCTCCTGTGGACTAAGCCTCCCCTGTTCAGTGTCAACACTTCTTGTCACCTGCAGCAAAAATCATAGCAGGTGAGGTTGTAGCAATAGCAAAGTACATAGTAATTGAAACTCAGACACTCCTTAACATTGCAATATTGCATTATAGCAAGTAGCAATTGTTACCAGGCATGAAATTACAGGATAGGTCTACATACTTGGAATAAAATATATGTTTTGAAAGCAAACAAAGTCATTTTCTTTTTCATAGACACAACACAATTGACTCTGTTTTCCTTCCTTTGCCATAACTCAATCCAGCACTTCTTAAAAGTAATCAGGCTCTCCTTATCAAAGCTCTGAATACTCTTGAATGGAATGATAAATTTTAGGTCACCAATCAAAAAATGCTAGATATGGTTAACAGATATGTTTATATAACTTGAGTTTTAAGCCACTGGCTAAGCTGTGGATGTTCAATAAGACAAAATTAGCTCAAACACACTGTCCACCTCTGGGGCAAATTGATGCCATTTAGTATTCCAGAAGCAATGCTAGTTTCACATGCTTTATGCAAATTAAGAGCATTGATGCATTAATAAGGGAAAACAAGTAAAGCAAATTCAGGAAACCTTGATTCTGAAATAATTCAGTCTTGCAAACTGAGTTAATTACAAGGCTAAATCTAGAAAAGTGAAAACCAATAGCATCAATATTTTTTTAATGAAAGGAAAAATGGAAAGCCAGTCACATAGATCAGAAAACCATCCTCTAATTGCTTATTCAAAGACAGATCTATACACAGGATTTAGGTTAGAATACCTGGCCATCTGCAATTATAACCAACACATGGTACTGGCCTCTGCTCTGCTCAACAATCGTCATGGCCATTTCAATTATTGGTGCAAATGAAGTAGGACCTGACACCACCATCAGTTCAATTAGCTCAGTATTTCAATACCTATGACAGAAATAATTAAAATACCCAACAGAATAACAAGACAAGTAGCAGAAATATAACCTGCAAGTTGAAAGATGAGGAACAATTTCCCTATACCGACTCAACACTTCTTCAAAGCCATTGCAAAATCTGTCATCTGGATAGAAGCTGAAGACATCTTGATCATGTGTTGATGCTACCATGATAACATAATAACACCTATTACAATCTTTAAACTTCAAACAAAAATCCTTCTAACATATAAGTTGTTTGAACTTTGAGAGAGATACCATCTCCAAATCCAAAGCAAGGAATCAAGTTATCCTCATCGAATGCAGCCAAGGTTTTCCCAATAATAGATATTGCTTGTTCATAGGGATTTGGAACGTTTCCAATGTGATGCAAGCTTTTTCTGTTGAACGAATTCCTCCCTGAAAGCAACATCAAGTTCATCATATTTTCAGTAAAACACACTCATAACATCCAACTCTAGCTCAAAAGTATAAATGTATATAAGGCCTAACCTGTCCACTCATTGCTCTTTGTAAAATCAATACCAACAATAAGATTGGAAGACTCGAGGCCTGCACGTGCAAGAGCCTCAGTCACCTGTAATGAAATATAAGTATGGGCATATGGCAAATGCTAGAATGTTGAGAATTAAAATAATGACACAGCATGAACAACTTTCTTGAAATATACAGAAGAAAAAGAAGCATCATCAATGAGAAAAGGAAATTCTAAACTGCAAGGCAATACTGTCATCAGCTAAGTTATGCCTGATAACATGAAAATGAATGTGCTCATAAGCTGTCAAATCTGTAGCTCTAAGTTCATCAGGAAAAAATAAATATGCAGAGTCTTTCTTTCTCTCAGTGAATTCAGTTTATTGAAGTTCAGTGGCCACAATTGGAAGCTCGATGAACATAGTGCCATTCACTGATAATTTTATGAGCTAGCACAGGGCAAGCTACTCCAAAATCCACTTGATCTTGAGTTCAAAATTAATTTATTTCTAACAAAGAACAATATCATTCTCCAAATTCAATGTTATAATCAACTGCACAATTTTCATGATATTAGTCTATCTTTTAAACTCATAAATAACAAAAATTGGACGTAAGAAAAGCATTTCAATACCAGACAGGTAAAATTTAAAAACAGTTTGGGGAAATCTCGTGATCAACTAACGACATAAGTGCAGCACTACATTAAAAAATAAAGCATCCCTTACCTCATTGATGGAATTGTAATTATCAGCAATCCTTGAGTACTTCCCCTCTAGCCTTCTCCCATTATCAGGCTGGGCCACTTCACCACTAGTATAAGGTTGTTCATAGCCATAGTTTTGAGTAGTGGTAGGAGGAGGAGGTGGAGGTGCATAATACTGCTGTGTGGGATAAGAAGGTTGTTGTGGCTCATAGGTATAACCCCCTGACCATAACCCGGCCGGGGTTCAGGATATGCATTCCAGGAAGATGCAGAGGAGCTTGAGCGCCCATACAATTCCGCCTCCAATTATTATCCTCCTTAGAATTGTTGCCCCCCATCAACTCAATTCTCTGAAAAAACCAAAAGAAAATAATACTGCCTAACCACACTTGTCTCCTTATCAAAACAGGGAACACAATGAACAAAACCAATCCGAATCAAATACACAACAATTGAAATGAACTCAAGAACCAATCCCAGATGCTATAAAAAGGGAGATAAAGGTGTCTTCTTTGAGGTTGAAGCTTACAATTTCCAACCAAATTCTCTATTTATATTTTATATACACGCGACCAATTCATACAAATTCCACCGCCTCAAAAGAAACACATCCTTCCTAAGTAACTTGAAAACGAAAACTATAAATACTATAGCCGACATATGTCTTCAAATACAATCAACACACGGCAACTCCGTTTTTTAGGTCCAAAGCCAAAACTGGACAAAGTATAGTTCAGTGGGTAAAGGGAGAAAAAATAAAATAAAATAAAATTACCAAGAATAGAGATTCGTCAGTTTCCAAACCTTCTAATAAGCCTTATTAATTAACAGCTAATACTCTTCTCAGATTCAAAGTCCAAATTTGATTGCAAAATCGACCCCTAATTTATGAATATGGAAAAGAAAATTAAATGCAAATTCGATAAAATCAGGAAAATACCAACCAAAAACAAACTCCATTTAACATAACTTCTATTTATGTGTGCTCTAAAATGAACATGCTCAGATGCGGGGACCAATATGGGCTGCAAAATCTTGCCCTATATGACGAATACCGATGAAATCTTGATTCAATTCGTGAAAAATCATGAATGCAACAAGCCAAAAACAAAGAACAAGAAACGGCATTGCATTGTAGGAGATCGAAACAGTGTTGGCTGTTTTTCATTCACTGATAAACCCAAGTAAAAAAGATCGCGTTTCTTGTCGAGAAGAAGAAGAAGAAGCGAAAAAGGTGAAGTTTTTTGAGTCAACGAGTTCTTTCTGATATGCGAATCAGTAAAAGTTGAAGATACCTGGATCTGGGTAACGGTGACGGCGATGGAACATAATAGCGTTTGGAATATTCCGGAATCGCGGTTGAAGAGCTAAAAGGCTATGCAGAAAGATAGGATCTTTCAACTCGAAAATATAGATTCTTCTTCAAAACGCAACAAAAGAAAAAAAGGGAGCACCAGATGCAAAGCAGAGGAACTGTTCTATGTTTTTTTTTCTTCTGTTTCATCAATTTTGAATTCTTTTTGTCCTCTAGTGGTGAAGACGAGGAAGAAGAGGGAACCACATGGAGGATGGGTTTTTTTATCTTTCTAAATTGAATAGGGAGCGTGGAATAACAATAAAATAGTAATAATAGAAGATAGCAGATAAGCAGCGTTTGGAGAAGGAAATTAATAAATTGGGATTAAAAAGAGTGATATCGCATTCACAATAGGTACAAATATCATTTTCTATTAAAATAAAATGCTTGCAGATTTGGCTTGTGTCACTTTGGGGAGGTTGAGGGGATATGCTTGAAGCATGATGAGTGGACAGCAAAATGATGACGACGGCCACGAGTTGTAGCTGTTGCTTCATAGGATTCGGCGAGAAAGTGGTGAGATAGGTAATATATAAGAACCCGAGGGACAAGATAAATTAATGAGTAAAATATGTTAGCTCCTTTAAGTCATACAACCCTTTGATACGCATAAAGATTAATAGTATATGATATGATAAGATAAAATTTAATAATATAAAATTTAAGAACTTAATATTATATAGTATTTGGTGTAATATTGTATAAGATATTATATTTTATATTTTATAATAATATTATTTATTTATAAATAATTCTAATATTTTAATTAAATATTAAATAAAATAAAATTTTTATTAATGATTTAAATATAATTTTTAAATATCATATTTATGTAAATATTTATTAATTTAATTTAATTTATTTTAAATATTATTATTTATTTCAATATTTTATAATTATTTATTATTTCAATAAATTATATAAGTATTAAATAACTCTTTTATATATTTTTAATTATAATTATTTAAATTTTAATTTGAAAATAAATATTAACTCAAAATATTTTTATTATTGATCCTTAATTTTATATATTACATATTATTTATTATTTATTTTAAATATTTATTTCTATTTAATATTTTATTTTATTTAATATTTATTAATTACAATTTATTTTTATTTTTTATTGTATATAGCTAGATTGATATCATATATTATTAATTAATAATATTTATTTATTATGAAATAATTTTATTTATAAATTTTTATTTATTATTATTTATTTAAGAATTATTTTTATTTAATAAAATATTAAAAAATAAAAATAACCTTATACGTTAAAAGTAATATTTAATAAATTTAAGAAATGATCTCTACTTTGTTAATTTGAAAATTTTATAGTCCAATCAAATTTACTAAAAAAGTGTTTGGTGTTTGATGGTTTGATTTTTTTATAAATTTTATATTAAATTATAAAAATAATTAAAAAAATAAATAAAAAGTTTAATTTTTATGAATTGACAATATAAAATAAAATATGAGATTAATTGATATGTTATGAATGATGTAAACCTATTTTATATCGTGGACCAATTATCACTTGACATGTCACTATAATTTTAATAAGAGTAAACACCCAAATTGATCCCTTGATAATTTGTTTGATGGACAAATTGATCCATTAACAATTGTAAACGGAATTGGTTAACTCACAATTGTAAAAATGGGACACTATATGCTAAGGACTGTCAAGGCTCGACCAGGAGATAAAGATGAAAAAATGGTTTGGTTAAAAGAAGGTGGAGCTTGATTCAAGGAAATATATCTCGTAGGAGGAGACGAAACTTGTTTAAGAGGAGATGAGCTCAACTCGCAGGTGGTGAAATTATGTTACATGTCTACTCATTTTGGCCACCTGTTAGCCGGGCTCTGCCTAGTTCTCATCACTTTATTTACACTCTCAATAAGCTAGTTTCTCTCAGGACTATTTTTTTTATTTCTACCTTACAGGTTGAGTCGTGACGGGCCAACAGGGATATGTAGTGTTTCCTATTTTTAATTGTGAGGGACCAATTTGGTGTTTATAATTGTTCAGATCAATTTAATCAAAAGAAATTGTTAGGGACTAATTTGAGTGTTAACTATTTTAATAATTTAAACTTCTTCTATTTTCTCACCAATTAACTAATGTGTCAAGTTTTAATTGATTGACAATAAAATGGATTTATACTTATACTAATTAATCTCATGAAATGTTTCTGATGACTTTTCACCTAATTTGTCCCTGTTGCGAAGTAATTTGAATGAGAGGAGGGTCGACGAGTCAAGTGCTCATCAGGTGGGGCTTTGTTGAAGCTCAGAAGGGATGCATCATAAGCTTCTTTTTCTCTTTCCTTTCTTTTTTGTTGATATTGTATATGTACTTCATGGGTTCTTATACTAAACCCTTAATTAAAAACTTCTAAATGTGTGTCTTGAATCTTTAATTTTTTTCCCTTTTCATGTATTTAGAACTTCGATTTAGGGTACCCTTACTCCAAGTTTTCCTTTGATTTGTTGGCAACACTTAGAGCAATTTTTGTCTAAGATTTTATTGTCTGTTTATCTCGGTCCTTGAGGCATTGGCTTAGGCGAGTTTTAGTCCATTTATGCTGACTCTTAGAGCACTTGTCTCAGCGAGTTGCTCATTTAGAATTGTCATAAGGAAGGAGCATACTCATCTCCAAGCTTCGGACTTAGGAGGAGTTACACTTAGCCTTTAGGTTCTAGGCTTAAGAGGACTTGATGTGATAAGTTACATGGCCTCTTAGATTTTGGGTCTTAAGAGGAGCAAGTTTAATGGCAATATAAACTAAAAGGCAAGTAAATGCATTATAAAGTAGATAGATAATAATGAGCAATATACCAACTAACGCGTACTAACAATGAGCAACATAATCGTAAAATGTACCAACTTTATTCTTGAGCAAATTACATGTGTTTGATTCAAATTAAATAGGATAAGATTTTTTGAATTGATTAACTTAATCAAACATATAAGAAATCTCAAAATATGTGATGATTTGTACTAAAGGGAGAGATTAACTCTTTAGCCCATAGATCCCTCAAGTCACTATAGATGGGCCTTAAGCAAGATCAAATATTGAGAAGTAGAGAAATGGAAGAAAATTAACTAATTAATCGAAAGGAAATTAGAAGAGAAATAAAAGCTAAGACAAAAGTTGGAAAAATAACTAAGACAAATGCTAATGTTTTCAAACTTGGATCGTATGTCTTTCTACACAAGTTCATAAGTATTTATAGCCTCTTGGCCACACCAACTACATGGTCATGGTCATTTCTATTTTTTAGCAACCACTACCCATGATCATGGTTCAATATTAAGCTTCCATACACGGTTTGCTCCTTCGCCTTGGGCTTATTGAATTTTTCTTCCTTCTAAGCCAACATAGCTTATCTTCATTAGCCTAAACCATATTGTCGTCGTAGCTTCTTTCAATTTGGGTCTTCAACTGGTTCTTCTATATTTGTCCAGGTGACATTCACCTCCCTTAAATCCATTGATCATTGTGTGATAGAGGAAAGGGTAGTGTAATTTTCAGGGGAAGTCGATGTAAGATTTTTTACAAATTTAGGGTCTCTTAAATAAATTTTAAAAATATAGGAAATTTAGAGTGAATTTTACCAAACTTTAGGGGCCAATGCAATTTGCCCTTTATTCTTTGTGCCTCACTAAAAATTTCATCAATATAACTCATTGGGAAAAACCTAAGGTAGGAAAATAGTGCACAGGATAAGCACATGGGATATTATAATATGTACATGGAAAACAGAAAATAATTGTAAACAAAAAATTTTCTAAGATTTACCACGTTGCCTTCCATGATTGTCAGAACTTGTAGGGGCTTTCCTATGTGGTGGCGAGTTTTCCTTGTCCTAAGGCCTTTTGATCGATTTTGGACGTTGGAGGACAAGGTCCGCTATGATTGTTTTGGCAGTCCTAAAGTTGTATCTCCTTGTTATCATTTGTTTGAGAATGGCTTCTGGAATGTGCCTGTTCTTGGAGTTCGGGATTAGATCGATTTCTCTCCAGGTCGAGTGTTGTTGTTGGCGCTTCCAAGAAATATTTTTCAAGGGCTTAGTTCAATGAGCTCGATAGAGATCATAAGTTCGAACTCTGTAAGACATGCAAAAAGGGGTTTCCAAGGTGGTGGATTGGGGGGGTCATCCTATAAGGCTAAAGGACCTTCCGAACTCATTTGCCCTTACGCCTTTGTCATTGTTAGGTCATTTCTTCAGGCTTAAATATCACCTTGTTAGTGGTTAAACGGAAGCTGTCGCCTACCTCCTCAAATCATAAATTATTTTATGCTAAATTGCACTAAGAAAATGTAGTAAAAGGGCACAAGTTAGATCATCTCACAAGAAGGCTTCAACATTTAGTTGGGAAATTGGGGGTTTTGAAGAATGAGATTTAAAGCAATTGAAATTAAAAGATAATAGTAATGATAAGAACGGCACTAGTGCAAGGTATTCCTAAGATTGTAAATTAATTATCATTGACCAAATATTAAACCCATTGGTTGCTATTAGTCATAAATTACTAGCAATCCTACTAGTGATCGATCAACCTTTAGACTTTGACTAATGCAAATAACTAATAAATGAGATCTCAATTTATTTAGAAATCATATTGATTTAATGAACTAATTGCTATAGCCTAACCGCCAATCAAAAGGTTAATTCTAATGTTCTTCAAACATAAACCAATAGATCTATCAATTTATACCCAAAGGGTTTCCCAAATAACGATCACCAATTTAGTTATTCTAATAAATATTATAGCAATCACCACAATAATGATAGGAATAGAAATTGCAGAACATTAAGAAAACCAATGCATTTATTATCAAAAAGAGGTCTCAAACATCATCCAATCCATCTCTAAACCCTTACACTAGTAAAGAAATCTACTCCTTCACCTTTGGAGGATTACAACAATGAAGATAAAAGAGAACCTGAAAATATTAGCAATAATCCTTGCAACAATCTCTAAGACAAAGCACCTTCACTAGTGGAATTCCAAAGAGATAGAAGAATAGAGAGGAGAAGATGTAGAGAGAAGATGGAGAGAGATGTGGAGAAGAATAATAGCAACCTCAGTGTAAAGCAAAACTAAGAAAAACTAGGTAACAATTGTGTCAATCCTTTAAATGCTACTTCTTAAATAGCCCAAAGTAGGGCCCAAAACAGATAAGTTATCTAATATCTTATCATCACGCAGCGCTACAAGTGCTAAATGAGCTCTAACGCTCTCTCAAGGCGTTCCAATTAATCCTGGAAGTCATTTTGCAGATGCTGTAGTGCTTGAGCTTCTCCAGCTTTTATTCCATTTTGCTCCAAGCTCCTTCAGAGAGTTCTTAGCATTGTTCTTGGCACTTTGCACTTGATCCAAAGCTCCTATGCACAAAACTATACTCAAAGAGATAAGTTAAATGCAACAGGGTGTAATTACAAATTATTCCCAAAATCAGCGCAATAGCCAATGATTTTATCAAAAATACACAATGAGGAATAAATCAAAATCTTTATTAATTGCATCAATAATAGTAAAACTCATGCAAAAAGTTAAGATTTGGTAGCAAGATAAGTGGCATAAATGCCCCTATCAAACTTCCCCACACTTAAGCTTTCACATGTCCTCATGTGAACTAAGATCAAACTTAGGCATGGATGAGAAGCAATATACAAGTATCAGATTAGATTCCTAATCTAAAAATGCAAGATGCATGAAGATAAATGATAGTACACCCATCCAATGAACCTAAGGCATAAGGTATGCTTTCACACTAACAATCAAGAGAATTTTAACAAGCATGGCATGAACAACAACAACATAATACACAAGGTAGAATCCACATACATGATGCATGAACCAAGTACAAAAATCCTCCCAAGGTCAGTGTTTGCCACTCATTCATTCAAGTATTTTGGGTTATGATGTACACTCAATAACTCAAATGAAAATGCATTACCATAAGCTTGCTCCAGGTCTCATTTTCCATTTTGTCATACGCACATGCATATTGAATCAAGAGGACATACCTTTGGTTGTAATGAGGTTTGGTGAAGGTGGGAAAATAAATAGATCAATGGGCTAAACCTTAAGTCAAAGGAGAGCAAATGCATACATCAAGAGCACAAGTGCTTAAGGGTATACTTGTCTAACTTAATCACAATTATAGACCTTTATTTTGCAATGTGGCACAACTTTTAACCAAAATTTTCCAAGAATTTTTCAATCAATTTTGTAATTTTTTTTTTATTTCTTGTGCACTTGCTGAATTTTTTTTTTTTTGCCACTCATGGATATACATTGTGTCTCATTCCACACTTAAATTGGAGCATATTCTCATGCTCTTCCCTACACTTATGTCAAGCACATAGAAGAATGTAGAGATGCTTCTAAACCTAAAAGGTTAGGAATTTTCATGATTTTTCACTTTTAGCTGAGGATGTGCTAAAACAAAAGAATGGACAATAAGGCTCAAAAGGGGCTAAACAATGGTGACATGCAAAGGGTGGCTATATAGGCAAGTGGCTAAAATAAGAAAAATGCCTCAATCATATTCAAGCATGCACATGGAAACATATTTTCAAACAAGACCCTAAGCAAGTTCTAGAATGCAAATTCAAAGAGGAAACACACATGAATAAACAAAGATGACACATGATAGTCCAATGAAGAGGCTCAAAATCTCAAGGTAAACATGCATGTACTTAATCCAAACAACATAATGAATCCACTAAGCATGCAACACAAAATAACGTCAATGTTAAGCAAGTCAATAAGGTGCATGTGGTGTGAGCCTATGTATGTAACCTCTAAGGTGTCAAATGGATGGTGTAAAATGCAAATAAAAATAAATATGATGCAAGACTCAAAACTAAGATTAAAATAAAAAGGTCCAGAGAAAAAATAAAAGGGGAAAGGTAAAGAAAAACCTTATAATGCATTGTCTCCCACCCTCATTTTGCTTTAACATCTCTAAGTTAAACGGTCAAGACCCTCATGGAGGGTGTGAGCTTGAACCTACAAATAGGCCATCTGAGCCCCAAATCCTTGGTGACTTCATAGAAGTGCATCAGCTGATACCCATCAATGTCACATGAATCATCCTGGGGTTTTCCAACTTAATTGCACCACCATGTGCATACGGGTGACAAGATAGTCCTTCCACTTAGACCTTGACTTCCTAGTCATCGATTTTGGCCAGACTCATCAGCAAATTCTTTGCCCTTCGGGCTTCTTTCCACTGATGGCTATTCATGAAGAACTTGGCAACTGATGACTACTAAATGGTGTACTGTATTTGAAAACTTGAAAAATTGTAACACAAAGGCTCATCATATCCCATGGGAGAAAAAGTGAGAAATGGGGATCTGGATCCTTACAAAATAGATTACCACAAACATCATCAACTAGAGTCAATGACATTAATGCCAAATAAAATTGTTCCTCATGGGGAAATTTCATAGCATCAAATAGAAAAAATTGAACTTTCATATCCCTACACTCCATGAATAATGTGCTAACATGAATATCTATCATGGTTCTAATGGTTTTCAAAAAGGGTCTACCTAAGATCAATATATGCTAGCTAGCACTATGTCATTTCCATCTCATCCACATAAAAATCAATAGGGAATATTAAATTATTTACTTGTACAGAACATCTTCCAATACTCCTTCTAGCTTATAATATGGTTGGCAGGATGAATTTGTAAGATGGGCTTTATCTTCTCTAAAGTGCAAGGACTGATAAGTGATTTAGGCATTCATTAATGCTAGCTCCAAGGTTAGCTAGGGCTTGGTGATGTTGCGGTTGGCAAGCTTAATTTGTAAGATGGCCTTTAGCTCTAAAAGGCAAGGAAGCAGAGTGATTTAGACATAACATTAATGCTAGCTCCAAGGTTCGGCTGGGCTCTTGTGATGTGCACGATTGTAGCCTGAATTTATTCTAATTTTTACTATCATTAGGAATTCCAAATTCCGTAGGTAAATATTATATAAAATTTGAGACCAAACAATCCTTAATAAAGGAATATAACGTTAGAAGAGAAGTTAGGAGCAATTCGTGCAAGTATTGCAAACCCCAAATTTCTGTACGTGTAAAATGACCAAAATGCCCTGAGGTTATTTTACTTAAGAAAATGAGGATCGTGGGCCCCACCCATCCTCAAGGGGATGTTTTGATGTTAATAAGGGATTGTTTGTGTTATGTGTGTTAATAGAGGAGAAAAATCCTAATTTTGAGCTCAGACGCGCAAATGACCAAAACGCCCTTGCAAGTTTAACTCCAATTTGATGGACTAGAACCAAACCTCACTAAAATGTGTTAAAAGGTGTTTTTAAGCCATGATTAACCATTGGTTAAGCTCGAGTGGTCTCGGGCAATTTTTAAGTAAAATGACCGTTTTGCCCTCTCTTTGTGCAGTTTTACAAATTTTGAGATTTTTGATTCGTCTAACGAAACCTAAGCAATATTAGGCTCAAATTAAAGCTTATTAAATTCTAATTACTAATCTAGAGTCAAAATTATTTATTTAGATTGATTAGAACCTAAAATTGCTTAAAACACCAAATTGCTTAGTAATTCACTTAAACCCTTAACCGTAAATTCTCTAAATTGCATGAATACCTTGCCTACACCTAAAAAATACATGGAACACACAAAATCCTCTTCCACAAGGCTGTAATGCACGAAATTATTGAGTAATAAGTCAGAAAATTATTACACAAAAATCCAAAGAATGAAAACAAAGAATCATGAAAACATGGAAACATGATTCCATGTTTTAAGCCACCAAACAAAATGATTTTTCTTCCTTATTTTTTTCTCTAATTTTTGGTCAGATTTCTTTCCTTCCTTTGTCCATTTATGAGCTGCAAAATCTCTATAAATAGGCATGCTTGAAGATAGTTTAGATGCTTAGTTCATAACTTACACAAATTCTAGTTTTAGGAGCACCAAAAGCTCTCATTTCCTCCTCCTCTTGGCTGAATTCTTTCTTCAAGTTTTCAAGAATATTTTCTTTCATTTCACTCAAGGAAACCAAGTTCTCTTCCTTTCCTTCAAATCAGATTAGGTAGGGAGTTGTTTTTAAGTTTATTTCTATGCTTTGCTAAGTGTTGTTCTTGGTTCAAAATGATGATTTCATGGATTTTCTCTAGTTTTTCCATTTGGTTTTCTTCTTCCTTTTTCTTTGAACATTTCAGCCATATGGCCTAGGTGGGACTAAGATGATGGCTTGATGATGAGGACCTTGAGGGTGGGTTGTGAATCCATCACAAGTTAGGCCTCTAAAGCTTGAAAGTTCCACTTGATGCAAAACTTTAAAGAATAATATTTTTATGATGTTTTTATGATCTTGAGTTTAGAACTTGAAAGATGTATTTTTCACTTTGTCTTGCTAAGATATATTGGGTTGAATTTATATTTCTCTAAAGTCTTGGAGGAGCTCTAGTAAAGAAATAAAATGAACTTGCATCCATGTTTAAGTTTATGCCTTGCATAACCATGTTTATTTCTATGTCATCACTAAATTCTCAAGAATGAATAAATGAACTTGCATATTCATGTTTAAATTTCCAAGCTTGCATTTCATGTTTAAATTTCAAGTTGTCACTTAATCTCTAAAGATAATAAAGAAGTTGCATCTCATGTTTATTTTATGCTCTCACTTTATTTTATAATGGCTAAAAGAATCAATGCATGGCATGTTTATTTTATGTCATCACCTAAAAATCCTAGAGCTCAAAGACTTGCTTATGAATCATAAGCAAAGAAATGAGATAATTGGAGTTAAAGAATTTATTCTTTAAGAAGTCTTGAGAATTGGAGCTTAAAAAAAATGTAATTCTCATCCCCCTCACCGTCCTATGCGGACTACCGCGCTCTTGCTTAAGATTCTCTTCTCATTCTCTTCCTGGTTCCTATGAATTTCCGCTCCAAGTTTCTTGCATCATGTTTATATTACAAGTTCTTGCATCATGTTTAATTTTCAAGTTATCACCTTAAATCTTAAAGATAAAGAAATGGAATTGCATATCATGTTTATAATTCCAAGCTATCACCTTATAAAGATAAGATTAAAATAAGGTTGCATAGCATGGTAATAATTCAAAGATGTCACCTAAATCTCTAAAGCTCAAGACTTGCTCCTTTTATCTTAAGTGAAAGATTTAATTATGAACATTCTTTCAAGTTATAAATCGGTCCCATGGTTAAGTTAGGCCTAAAGTCCTATGACTTCTTTCAAGTTTAACAAAAAGAATTAGTTCTAAAAGAGTTTTAAAACTTTGTAAGAATTTTATGGGAAGCTAGTAATTTATGTGTACTTAAAATATGATTTGATGCTTATTAAGAATTTGGTGTCATTGATTGATTCCCTGGTTTATATGTTATAGTTGCTGTTGCAAACAATGAAAACTTATGCATGAAATAAAGACATATTCTATTCCTGGAAGAAAGTGTATTCCTGTAAGAGTGCAATTGGAAAGATTCTGGCTAAGGAAAGATTTGGTATTTAAGCGTGTCCATTGTGACCCACCTCTCTTTCCTGGAAATCTCCAGATGCATGATTACAGTTGGTATATATTATTTCGGCATAAGACTATAAATGAGAAAATGTTATGATGATTATGAATGAAGAATTGTATTATGATATAACATGCAAAGACTTAAAGGTGACTCAAAATATATGAGAAAATGATCCTTTGAACCAATCAAACTATAGGCGGTGAAAAGGTGATTCTTGCCTAGTCTCTTCTCTCAAAAGGGTAGAGACGAATTTTTATTATCAAAAGGGATAAGTATGTGCTGGTGACGACTAGCAAGGTATGAGCTCATAACCTAGATTACTCCAAAAGGGTGAAGTATAGGGTGGCCCAGGAAAATGATGATGAAAGTAACTTTAAGTCACCTAAGAAACTAAGTAAATGCATTATGTGAATATGATGTTCTGCTATGCATAGTATTTATGAGATGATGATAGAATATGATATTCTGCTATGCATAGTATTATGAAATGATGATGAGGAATATGATGTGATTTTATGCATAACTATGTTATTATATATGAAAGGAAAAGTTCATTATAAACATGACATGCTAAGTTTATGATGCATTATAAGACGCATGATTAAAAGGACGAACCTCGGTAAAGTATATTTTCGAACTTAATAAATCAATCTTAGCATGCTCACTATTTCATAATAACAAAGGTTCCTGGGGACGATGATGATGACACAATGCATCATGAGGTGAGTACCCTACTAGATTCTTTTATAAGTTTCTCACTCCTCTATTTTTCTTCCATCTCGTCTTCAAAAAGGAAGGAAGCGTTCGTGAATCACATTGAGGCTCTCAGGAGTACTGAACTTGAATCCTGCTAGTTTCACTCGTATATTTAGATATCTATCCCTATCCCTGGAGTGTTATTACTAGGTGCCATTAATGGATGTCCTTCCATCCATATATTATTTATGTTTTATTAATTGCCTACACTTAGTCTTATTCTTTTGGTAGGCAAAATATCTATATGATATGTAATTATGGATGCTGTATGATGGAGCCAATATATTATGATGTGATGTTTGTAAATTCCTATGTGTCTTTTAAATTTTGCTAAATCATTCACGTAAGCGGCTCACGTTTTCAATTATGTTTAAAAAAAAAAATGGCTCGTAATTTCACTAAGTATTTTCAAAGCATGATTAAGGAACTGAAGCAAAGAGTAAAGTCTAGTAATTAATCAGATCCTCCCTAGGTGTATTGGGTTAATTATTAGGGTGTTACACACGTTTCCAATGGTGCAATGAACATATAATGTGCCCAGGTCCTTGCACTTGATTGGTAGGTTGCTTGGCTTGATAATGGAGGAAGCATTCACCTCTATAATCACCTTGTCCTCCCACTACCCCTTGTCTTCTCCTATTGGGGCATCAATCCTTAAAAAATTTTGCATATTAAGAATCTATTTGATTGCATCTCATAGGGGGATATTCACTTGCATTTTGGAAGGTTTCTGGTGTGTCTGGATCCAATCTGTTGCACCTATTTTTCTGGGATAGATCTTCTATGGGAAAGGAAGTGGATGAGTGAAGTTCTAGTTTTTGATAGCTTTTGTTGAGTGCAACGCTATTGGCTACGGCGCTGGGCGGATCACGTGGGTACAACTTTCTTTAAATGTTCCTTCTCCAGGCCTTGCTACCTCTAAAATTTTCATCCTAAACCTTAGGGTGATTGCATAGACATTTTCCCTTGGATTGGGCATGGTTAAAAAAGGTAAGTGCAAGGTGAACTTCCTGACCTTGATTCTGCTTTATTTGGTCACTCTCTGAGCTAGGCATTCTCTTTTCTTATTTTCTGCATTTGCTCCATCATCATCTCAGTCATAGTAAGTCTAAAGATGGAGGTGTAGGGAAAGCCGGTTGCTGATGAGGTCCAGGTACTTCTGCTATAAAGGTTGACCTTATAGCTGAGAGTTATTTCCAATTTTAGATTGGAGTGGATCTTCCAATTTAGGTTGTATGTGTTCTCAAATGGAACATATCGTTATCAAGGAGGCTTCAATACTTAGTTGGGAATTGAGGGGTTTTGAAGAATGAGATTTAAAGTAATTGAAATTAAAAGATAATAGCAATGATAAGAAAGGCACTAGTGCAAGGTATTTCTAGGATTAGAAATTAATTATCATTGACTAAATATTAAACCCATTAGTGGCTATTAGTAATAAATTATTGGCAATCCTACTAGTGATCGATCGACCTCTATTTGACTAATGCAAATAACTAATAAACTAGATCTCAATTTATTATGAAATCACATTGATTTAATGAACCAATTGCTATAGCTTAACGCAATCGAAAAGTAATTTTTGTTCTCCTTCAAACATAAACTAATATGTCTATCAATTTATGCCCAAAGGGTTTTCCTAAACGATGATTACCAATCTAGTTATTCCAATAAAGATTATAGAAATCACTATAATAATTATAGGAATATAAATTGTAGAACATTAAGAAAACCAATTCATTTAATATCAAAAGAGGGTCTCAAACATCATCCCAATCCATCTAGAAACCCTTACTCTAGTAAAGAAATCTACTCCTCCATCTTTAGATGATTACAACATTGAAGATAAAAGAGAATCTAAAAATAATAGCAATAATCATTACCACGATCTCCAAGACAAAGCACCTTCACTAGTAGAATCCCTAGAGAATAATAGAGAGGAAGAAGATATAGAGAGAAGATGGAGAGAGAGAGATGTGGAGAGAGATAATAGCAACCTCAAGTGTATAGCCAAAACTAAGTCAAAAACTAGGGTAAACAATTATGTTAATCCTTTAAATACTGCTATATAAATAGCCCAAAGTAGGGCCCAAAAATAGATAAGTTATTTGATATCCCATCATCGCACTATCCTCCAAGTGCTAAAATAAGCATTGCAACGTCTCCAGAGAGCGTTGCTCTAATAATCCTAGAAGTCCTCCTGTTGACGTTGCAGTGCCAGAGAGGTGAGTTTCTCGGCTTTTATTCCTTTTGCTCCAAGCTTCTTCTAGAGAGTTCCCAGCCTTGTTCTTGGCACTGCCCTTGATCCAAAGCTCCTTTACACAAAACCATATTTAAAGAGATAAATTAAATGTAAGGGTGTAAGTACAAATTATTCCCAAAATTAGATGCAATTGCCAATGATTCTATCAAAATTACATAATGAGGAATAAATCAAAATATTTATTAATTGTATCAATAAAACAATAAAACTCATGCAAAAAACTAAGGTTTGGTAGCAAGATGAGTGGCATAAATACCCCTTATCAACGACCTCCACTTGTCCACTTACCAATGGGTGCTTACCAAGGCTTGTCTAACCTTGTAGCTTTCTAAGAATCATTAGAACTTTTTCCATGAATTGGTTCCATTATCTATGATGAAGGGCTCTAGAACTCCATGCCTCGTAAAAATGCTCTTCCACACAAACCTTCTACATTGGGTGGATGTAATTGTGGAGAAGGCTTTACCTCAATCCACTTGAAGAAGTAATTGATTGCCACAATGAGGTATTTAACTTGTCTGGGAGTTAGAGGGAAAGGTCCTAGCATGTCATTCTTCTTCTTGACAAATGGTTTGAACCCATAAGGGAAGGGGTAGTTCATTATGTAGTATGTGAAAGGCATTTCCATCTCTTCTCTTTCATTTTATAAAGGACTCATATTCTAACTCAACGGTTTCTCATATGCCTGTGTGAGTTGGTCTCAAACTCTGGCCTATTTTTGTAAGTAAGTAGGTGCTCCTTTCCTTTCTTCAAGGGATTGTACACCGACCTCGTCTCCTTTTAGAGTTCCACTCTTTCTTCTCCACTATGAGTCTTTCCGGTTTGCTTTTATTAGTGCTATGGTGCTTTTCTACATGCCTGAGGAAATCTTCTCCGGCTTAAAGTTCTAGCTTCAAGTTCCCTTATAAATTTTTGTTCCCATGGAGCTTGCCTTCTATGCCTAACTTTGCCTTTTTCTTTTTTCCAACCGTCTTCAACATGGGTCCTTATTTCGAGTACCCTTCCAAGTTCTAGACACAAATAACTGGGTCCCTTACTAAGTGCATAGGCTCTTGGTAGGATTGGGTTAAAGCCTGGAGAATTTCTGCCCTTGAGGCTAGGATGCCTTTCCATGGAGATGAGCACCAAGCCTTATGGATCATGAGTTGGTTGGTGTCATATTATTCATAGGCCTTAGTAGGGCATAGTGTCTGGTCATTTATCGGGAGGATGACTGAAAGTCGTTCTCCCTTTGAAACGGTGGTGGTAGATGTCTTCTCCTTCCTTTAGAGGGACTCTGCAGTTTGTTTAGTTCTTGCCATGCTTCACCTTAAATGAAAATGAAAAGTTGGTAAGTAACTCCTATCCCTAGCAATGATGCCATTGTAATGAAAGGGTAAGTGAATTCTGAGTTATTGGGGTCACGACACAAGATGCACTAGCCTTAGAGATCTTCAATGGTTTAGATTAGTGGGAGTACTTGCAAAGCTGATGCCTAAATAACAAACGTCCAAAAGGTTTAGGTAAAAGTATTGTGTCAGATTATGTACCTCTTCTATGTGATAATTTCCCTTATATGTATGATTTCTTCCCATTGCTACTCTCCCTTGTTTTGGAATTGGCTAGGTAGGGTTCACTGGAGAAACTGCCTACGTCCATGCAGCGGCATCGTAGGTCATGCATGGAGTTCATCATGCCCACATTAGTAATTTTATTCCTGGGTTTTGATCCTTGGTCAGATTTTGTTAGCCTTCACGACCTAGACTCATTAAGCAATTTGGAGCCCATGGTTCACGAATTAATCTGTTTGATATGAACTTCACAACTTAGGTTGGTTGTTGTTAGTTAGGCCCCTAATTCAATTATTTTAGCCGTAACATTACATATTTTAGTATTATTTTAATTATTTATTTAAAATATTCATTATCAAATATTTAATTAAAATAATCATTCATTCTAAATTTTTAAATTATCTATCATTTTGACCAACAACATTTTAAATTATCTATCATTAATAAAATAGGGTGGAGTTTAGGTTTTAAAACTAATGGGGTGAAATGTCTTTTTTGATATCTTAAGGGGACTAACTACAATTTATTATAAATTAACTATTTTCTTACCTTGCTCACATAAAATAGAAATTATTAATTTAAAGGTGATTGATTTTTTATTTTCTGTTCTTTATTCAGCTTCTTCATTTTATAACAACACGATCCAAATTATTGATCACTAGTAAATTTTTTAATGTGAAATTTTTTTTTCTTTCATCCTTTTATAATTTTGGGAATGTCTTCTTTTTTGTGGTGGGCCTTAATATTCTTTACATCATGTGTATTTTTTTATTAACACATCATGTGTATTTTAGAAAAAATAAGAAATTTGGACATTAAAAGCTGATTACACGGGCAATTTCGTTTGCATGTAGTATAGATTTGTTAATGTTGTTGTTTCTATCGAAAGGATGGCTGCGAACGTGGTAAAATGGTATGCGCTATTGACATTAATTAATACTTTTATTTTAGAGTTTAAATTTGATATACATGGTACATCTAATCAATTTTTTTGTCACTAACATTTTAAATTAAATGAGTAAGTTTTTATAGGAAAATTAAATGATAGTTAACTATTGTAACTTATTTGATATCATATTATTAAATTAAATTAAATTAAATTAAATTATGTGTATAAATTTTGTGCACGTTCATTGTATCAAAATTTAAGAGAATAATTTAGGTTGAATGCATTTTATCTCTTGAACTTTAGATCATGTATAGTTTATACCTTGACTTTTCACGATATTTTGAATAAGGTGAGGGGGCAACTCTGTAACACCCTCCTAATCATAGTGCCTTACTCAATGTTAA